>JAHRHZ010000035.1:26772033-26825044 GCA_024137785.1 Ginglymostoma cirratum
CGGCTAAGCGGATGAGGGTGTCGGTGGAGGGGGATTGGTCGGTTCTGTGAGACAGGAAGAAGCGGAGGGCCTTTAGGCCCTCAGCATGGGGAATACAGGTATATAGGGACTGGACGTCCATAGTAAAAATGAGGTGTTGTGGACCTGGGAATTGGAAGTTCTGGAGGAGGTGGAGGGCGTGGGTGGTGTCACGGACGTAGGTAGGGAGTTCCTGGACCAAGGGGGTGAAAATGGAGTCTAGGTAGGTGGAGATGAGTTCGGTGGGGCAGGAGCAGGCGGAGACAATGGGTCGACCAGGGCATTCAGGTTTGTGGATTTTGGGGAGGAGATAGAAGCGGGCGGTGCGGGGTTGGGGAACGATGAGGTTGGAGGCGGTGGGTGGGAGGTCACCTGAGGTGATGAGGTTGTGGATGGTTTGGGAGATGATGGTTTGGTGCTCGGGGGTGGGGTCATGATCCAGGGGGCGGTAGGAGGTGGTGTTAGAGAGTTGGCGCCTGGCCTCAGCAATGTAGAGGTCAGTGTGCCATACTACGACTGCCCCTCCCTTGTCCGCGGGTTTTATGGTGCGGTTGTGATTGGAGCGGAGGGTGTGGAGGGCTGCACGTTCTGCGGGGGAGAGGTTGGAGTGTTTGAGAGGGGTAGAGAGGTTGAGACGATTGATGTCTCGGACGGCAGTTGGAGATGAAGAGGTCGAGGGAGGGTAGGAGGCCTTGGGGTGGTGTCCAGGAGGAGGGCTTGTGTTGGAGGCGGGAGAAGGGGTCAGTAGAGGGACGGTTAGATTCGCGGTTGGAGAAGTAAGCGTGGAGGCGGAGGCGGCGGAAAAACTGCTAAATTTCCAAGCGTGAGCGGTATTCATTGATATGTGGGTGGAGGAAGACAAAGGTGAGCCCTTTTCTCCCACCTATCTGCTCCTCCCACCTCACTGTCCATCCCTCACCACTGCCCACCTGCACTCACCTATCACCATCCCATCCCCACCGCCCCCTCTTTCTTTATTTCGGAGCCCCTTTCCCCCTCCCCTATTTCTGAAGAAGGGTCACAAACTGAAATGTCAACTTTCCTGATCCTCTGATGCTGCTTGGCCTGCTGTGTTCCTCCAGCTCCACACTGTTATCTCTGCCTCCACCATCGGCAATTCATGCTATCTCAGAATCAGGTGTTATGCCTTGATTGGAAAACACAGACACATTACTGAGCCTTAAAAAAAGTGGCAGATAGTTGTTTGTGATTGCATTGTGTATTTTATTCCTCTCTCATCCTGTGATGGGGTGGGAAGTGGGGAATGGTTGAAAGTCTTCAAATGTTTTCATTTTCACACAAGTTAATTGGAAAGGTGGCTCTTTGACCTCTGACATCCATGTGCCAGAACTGAAGCTAAGTAGACATCAGGAATTTTGCAGTTAATGCTATTTGCATCTGTTGCATTGTACCAGAAATTAAGCAACAGGATGCCAATGGTGAACTCTAAAATAATCGAGACATGGGTTATATCTTTGCAGTGTGTTCAGATATTTTAAGCATGTGCAGTTCAGTTTCCCTTGTGCTGGGGATGAAAATTCAAGTGCTCAATTGGCTGCCAATACACTTTAAATTAGCATCAGCTGTGAATCTTGCAAAAATACTTACTGAGGAAATCTGCTGGAGTGTACCAACATGAGAGTGCAGTGAACAGGTAATATTCTTGAAGCAATTGAGAATTTGCAGTAAAAGGATCATGTGAGGGGAGTCAGTGGAAATACCTGCATTACACTGTTTATCATTGAAATGTTCATGATCAACAATGTCAAGATAGTGAATCCTGACTTGTTCTCATAACACACAACTTACTAATATTCACACACAATACACTGGAAATTCTGCATAGTCACCATTTGTGAATACTATTGCAATTTCTGCCATTTCTGCTAAGATTTCTATCCATTTAATTTGTATACAGCTTGATTTCAATCAATAAAAGAGGAAAGCACAGTTAAAATTTTAAATTTTAAATTCATTAGTATGCTTTGTTGTTCTGAGGAATGGTCACAGGACCTGAAACGTTAACTCTGATTTCTCTCCACAGATGCTGCCAGACCAGCTGAGCTTTTCCAGCAACTTTGTTTTTGTTCATGCTTTGTTGTTCCCTTTATTCATTTGGCACTGCATTAAATTTAGATACAGAACGAACAACCATGTTTAAGAAACAAAACAGAAATTGCTTGGAAAAGCTCAGCAGGTCTGGTAGCATCTGTGGAGAGAAATCAGAGTTAATGTTTCAGGTCAGTGACCTTTCCTCAAAACTCATGAACCATGTTTAGGATGTCATCTGTATTACGCTCAAATTAAAATCACAATATTTAGATACAAGTAGACTAAGGTGTAAGTTGCAACTCAGTATTGGCAAATAAATGAGTTCCAAAGAAATCACTAAAAACGCTGAACAAAATTAGATTGTTTTGTCATTCTCACAAAACACTGTCACAGCATGAATACACTTGCTCTTTGCCAAAAGGCAATATGACTTTGGAGAGCGTCACAGCTGAGTCTACTGAGATGAAGGTTCATGATATTATCATTTGGAAACTTGGGTTCCAAGGTGGACAGAATGACATATAGCTTTAAATTTGATCTGTATTTCAACATTGCATGTGCTAAGAAGTGGAGACTTTAGTTTTAGTTTCATTTGAGTTCAGAGAGTGGTGACAGGTTATTTGGAAACATGTTTACATAATTTAAATGAGTCTTTTAAAACCTTCAAGATGAGGAGTTCAATGGTGTGGAAATAATGGCAGGAAAGAGGAAAAGACTGGGCTGCTGCCTAACAACAAGGTGTTCTATGAGGCAATAGAAACTTAGGAATAGGAGTACGCCTTTCAGCCCATTAACCTACCATTCATGACAATCATGGCTGATTGAAGTGTTCAATGTCTTTACCTACCTCACCCTTGTAATCCTTTACACTAGTGGTAATCGGAAATCTATCAATCTCTAGCTTAAAGATACTTAAAGACTGAACTTCCACATCCTCTAACGGTAGAGAATCATAAATGTTCACAAACCTTCAGAATAAAAAAAAATAAAAAACCGCTGAAATTTTATTAATTGTTAGTAAAATCTTCAACAAATTCCAACAAGTTCATTTTCCACCATTTTCCATTCACAAATCCATGCTGACCTATGACCAGATTATCAACTAAGTATCTATTTATCTTGTCCTTTTATAACAGACTCCAAATTTTTCCTACTACTGATATAAAGCTGACCAGTCTGTGTTCCCAGTTTACTTTTTCGCTTCCTTCCTAAATATGAAGGTGACACTTGCTACCTTTTAATCTGCATGAATCATTTTAGAACCTATTTAGAATTCTGGAAGATAATCACCAATGCATCTGATGTCTATAGTCACCTCCATTACACTGGGATGTTGACTAATCAACTTTCAGCCCATGAATTTCTCCAGTACAATCTTGTTACTATTGATAATTTCCTTCAATGCCTCAAAAGCTTCTTCAGAGAAAACAGACACATGGTAATAATTTCTGATGGAAGGGTCTAGGCCTGAAACTCAAGCTTGCCTGCTGTGTTCATCCAGCTCCACACCTTGTTATCTCTGATTCTCCAGCATCTGCAGTACCTATTATCACATGGTAATCATTTGACTTCTCTGCCAGATTTCTGTTCCCCATCAGAAATTCTCCTGATTCTGGCTGCAATGGACCCACATTTGTCTTAGCCAAATGTTTTCTTTCTAACGTACCTAAAAGAAGCTATCAGAGTCCATTTTTGCTAGACTGTACCTTAATCTGTTCTACTTTTCCCAAGCAATTTCTTCATTCTCCTTCATATTCTAAAAACCTCCTGATCTTCAGAATTCCAGCAATTTCTAGCAACGTTATAGGCTTTTTTTCTTTAATCTTATGTAATCCTGAATTTCCTTTGTCAGCTTCGGTTGACTAAGCTTTAGCACCTTGTAGCAATCTTTAGTTCGTGTAAATCAAGTCATATTTCATTAAAGACAATCCATTGCCTATGTACAGTCGTGCTTTTTATTCAAACCACCTCAGCCTCTTGTCTTTCTAATACCCTTTATTCAAATTTAATAAACTAGCTTCAGAATGAATGACCTCACTTTCATACACAAATGTAAAATTCCAACATATTGTGGTCACTAATCCTTAAAGGTTATTTTACAACAAGATTGTTATTTACCCCTTTTTTTAAAGCATAATACTAAATCTAAAATAGCACGTCCTTGTTGGCTCCTCAGCATTCTGTTTCAGAAAGCCATCCTTAACCCACTCTGGAAACTTGTCCTCCACAGCTTTAGTCCTCAGTTGCTTTCCCCAGTTTACAGATATTTCAATCAACCTGTTCAGAGGTGTTGGGTGGGACTTAAATCCAGTTGTGGTACATCTATGACTTCATATTCTGTAGGATGTACACTCCATTTGGCCCTTCTGACCTGCCATCCCATAACTCCAAAAACCATCTGAGGCAGAGAGTCAATGGGAGACACAGAAAAATTCTTTTAGAAAGCAGAACCATCCAGAAAGAAAGGAGTGTGTAGTTATCTTTCATAGAAAGAAACAGGTCACTAGAGGAAAAAAGCTAGCAGCAAAAATGCAGTTTAGCAGTCTCCAAAACAGTCAGGACACAAGAATGTAAGTCCTGAGTGGCTTAACATTAAAAGATGTTTCAGAAAGAGAAGGCTATGGAAGAAGACATTAAAGTATTTGTACTGACCTGGGTTAACAGTTCGTCTAAAGGTATCATGAGGAGCTGTTAACTTTTTGAAAAAAAAGCATTGAACAAATGCAGAAATTTGCCCACAGGAATTTGATTACAGCTGTGTTAACCGTGCCGCGCAGGTTCACCTCTGCTATCCTGACAGTGGTCTACATCCCACGCCATGTAGAAGGGACGAATGCACTTGACGATGTATATAATGCTACAAATAGACTTGAGACTGGTTGAAGTCACTGGCTACGATGAACAAGGCCTCAGATTATCCTGTCTCAAAACGGTACCAAAGAAGTTAGTCTGAATGTTCCCCAACCGGTACCCATGAATGAACAGCGAGACTGACTCCCTACTGAAGTCCAGGTTTGAGGCATTACGAGTCAGGCAACGCTGACCTATACAGGAAATCCAGGTACAACTTTTGTAAGGCCATTAGAGACACCAAGGGGTAATACCAAACTAAGTTTGAGACCTAGACCAACGACACCCTTTGGAAAAAGCTTACACGACATAATGGGCTATAAAGTGAAGTTGAACGGAATCGCGGGCAACAGTGCATTCCTACCCAACAAACTCAATGCATTCTACACTCGTTTTGAACAGAAAGTCAGTGAAACAATGTCACTTATCCCAACAGCCTCAGCTGTGCTTGTACTCACAGTCACCACCACAGACATCAGACTGATCTTCTTCACAGTGAACCCAGGGAAAGTGACTGGCCTGGATGGAGTCCCCAGCTGAACACAGATTCTGTGCAGACCAGCTGTCGGGAGCATTTATAGATATCTTTAACCTCTCCTTACTGAAGTTTGAAATTCCGACCCGCTTTAAGAATATCATCATCACCCCAGTGCCAAAGAAAAATTAAGCAGCATGCCTCAATGACTAGGCCCCAGTGGCTCTAACCTCCACAATTATGAAGTGCTTCGAGAGTTAGTCATGGTTCACATCAACTCCAGCCTCCCAGATTGCCTTGATCCTTTGCAATTTGCTTACTGGCTCAACAGGTCCACAGCAGACACCATCTTGCTGGCCTTTACGCTCATCACTGGAACATTTGGATAATAAAGACAGCTACATCAGGCTTTTATTTTTTTACTGACTACAGCTCTGCCTTCAACGCCATAATTTCAAACAAGCTCATACCTAAACTGCAAGACCTAGGTCTTGGCTCTAACTGGATCCTCAACTTCCTGACCCACAGACTGCAACCAGCAAGAATAGGTGATGACATCACCTCCACCGTAATCCTCAACACTGGCGCCCTGCAAGGCTGCATACTCAGCCCCCTACTCTACTCGTTATACACTCATGAATGTGTAGTCAAATTCCACCCAACTCCATTTACAAGTTTGCTAACAACTCTACCATTGTTGGTCAGATCTCAAATACACGAAAGTGAGTGTTTAGCAGCACAGTGTAAAGACAATCTTTCCATCAATGTCTTCTAAACTCACTAATTAAACTTAACGAAACACTTTCCTAGACATTATATTGACATACAGCATTGCACAAAGGCCTTAAGCACAAAATTAAATTGATAAAGATAACTAAATGTTTGTCTGTTGCTACAGTACTGTACTGTACTCAATTATTTCAATTTGTTTCAGCTGAATCACAATTCTTGACAAATGTAAACAAAAGGATTTCAATCTCCAGGAAAAGTTGCTTCAAGCTATATGGTGCAATCCACTGAGTGGGGTGTTGTCAAGAAACCACAGGCCCACAATTGGACATTCTAAATTGACCCACTGCTCCTATGATGCTGCTTGACCTGCTGTGTTCATCCAGCCCCATGCTTGTTATCCCACTATCAGAGAAATTGGGTCTGCAGCTAATTGGTCATTCTAAATTAAACAGCCAGCAGCTATTGGCTACAGAGAACAATGGAAACCAAGGTCAAAAGTGGTCACAAAAGGTTTAGGTGGAACCAGTTACACAGCCCTTGGGTTGGTTGTATGTGAGGAATATTGATCAGACTTTCTGGTACCTTGACTTCCAGCCAGTGCCCGGGGACATGCACTTTACACCTCTGTTGCATGGCAACAGCTAAGGGTGTTGGCGTGACCCCATTGAATGCTTTGAACCCAATCAAGACTCACTGGTGAAAGGCCACAGAACCTTTAGGAAAGTCTGGAGCAAGGGGGAAGAAAAAAAAACACATACCTGGAAGTCACCCGCTCAGTGAAGACTCATGGCGGGAGACCAGGAGAAGATCCCCTGCGAGACCCATCTTCATGGAAGGGAGCCAGCCCTACGTCAGAGAGGAAGGAGATTCCAATGGCCCAGTTCAAGCATGTGATCATTGTGGGTAATGTTATTACAGATATAGCCAGAGAGAGAGAGAGAGAGAGTAAATATGATGGGAATTTGGGAAGTTCTCACATGGTCTTTTCAACAAGGAATATCTTGTTAATAAAATAGCGTTGAACTGCAAAGTGAATTCTGTGCTCCTTTGTCCTTCTCACTGACAAGAGTATGAGGGTAGATTTTTTAATACATAAACTGGTGCAAGAGTCCAATGCACAGACAACAGGGGAAACATATTAAAGAATAAGCAGAGAAAGGAATTCAAAATGAACTCTCAAAACATTAGACCATCTGAATCTGACTGAAAAAAGCTAGCATTTTTCTCCATGTATTCTGCCCACTCAGAGAAATGGCTGAAAGCCACAATTTAAATATGCTTCTTTGTAATAGAATGAAAAAAGCAATGAGAGTTCAGACTGCGTAAGTACAATGAAAGAGCACATCTCAGCACTAGAAACATTTTCCATTTCAAAGGAGTTGAGGTTTACATGCAAACAACTATGAATGAATGGTCAGAAATAAAACTTTAGAATGCTCCTGGATGACTTCCAGTTCTTGATTAAAATCAGGCTCATTGTAAAGTTTGGCTGTTTCATTGGCCTACCATCATTAACTCAAAGTTAACAACTGATTCAATAAAATCCACATCTATGATCTCTGGGGAATTCAAACTCCAATTCTTCCTTTCCTCAAAGCAAATATAAATATGTACTTGCCTTTCCAGCATAATATATTCCACTCTTGAATTGTTCATCTGGCACATCAAGATTTTCAATACATTCCAGGCATCAACTCAGACTGCCCTGTTTCCAATGTACTTAATAGTTGCTCCACTCTCAAAGCTCAGCTGAGGTACCAGTTTTTTTTTCTTCTTCCACCAGTGTAATCCAACTCTTCCATATCTCAGTAGTATTCAGCATGAGAAGGTAAAGAAAATCAGGAACTTTCATGGGGCCACAGCTGGTGACTGTGTAGTCTTTGTCCTGCAATTATCAGGTGACTAGCCTTCACAAGGCAGCAACTGAGCACTTACCTTGACCCCATAAAAACACTGAATACTGCATTAGTAACACATTAACTACGTGGCCATTCTTTGTTTCAATAGTTAACTCTTGGTCCTGTTCCACATTTACATACTAACAATTTTTGTGGTTTAAAAATTCAGTTTGCCATTACAACAGACAGTATTGGAATCACTCAATTCTGACTGTTTTACAATGGGGGCTAATTTCACATATACAATTCACAGCACGGCACCCAGACACACAACTGTGTTGGCTGTGCAAAAAAAAACAGAAACAAAACAGAGGCTTACATCGCTTGGCACTAATGCTGTAATATTCCATTAATGTCAAAAGACATTTCCTTTCGAAATATTCCCAGTAGGAGCAAAGGAAGTTAACCTGTACATTTTCTTCCTTGTCATTCAATAGGCATTTAATCACATTTCCTTACAGACAATTTCAGGACTGGACGTGTTAGTTATCCACTCTTCCAACCAGTTTTCCTGTCAACATTCTGAGATATCACGGGCAAGCTTTAGAAATTCAAGACATATACCTTTAGCTCAGGATCTCATGCACTGGCTGGCTAAGGGTGAACTAAATTTACAGTTGGGGCCTCAAACAGACATTAGGACCCTTATGTGCACATACAACAATCTCAAAAACACATCCTCGGCTGGGGTACTGCTTGTCGCCAAATTTCTAAGCCTGAATCATCAGCCTCACCCTTATTATTCACACTGCCCTGAAGTTAACTTCTGTAGAGCTGCTTAAATCCTTGTAACAGACAGTGGTAGCAAAACAAAAACAAATTAGGTAGTTATCAGAACAAAATTAGTAAAATCTAACCGTAAAACTTCTGGGTAAAAAAGTACTCTTGCCAGCAACGTTTTCTTCCTCTTTAATTTGAGAACGGTCTCAAGTGACAAAACTGGAAATAGTCCGTTATACATTTCTACCAAACATTACTCAGGACGTGGAGATGCCGGTGTTGGACTGGGGTGGACAAAGTCAGAAATCCCATGACACCAGGTTATAGTCCAACAGTTTATGTGAATTCACACAAATTTTTGGGAATAAACCTGTTGGACTATAACCTGGCATCGCGTGACTTTAAACATTATTCAGCTAATGAGATAGTAGGAACTGCAGATGCTGGAGAATCTGAGATAACAAGGTGTAGAGCTGGATGAACACAGCGGGCCAAGCAGCATCAGAGGAGCAGGAAAGCTGACGTTTCGGGCCTAGACCCTCCTTCAGAAACCTTCTTCAGCTAATGTTACTTTATAATAAGGCACTAGCAGCTGCACAAGAATGACACACCACAACCTGCTTCTGATTCAGGTTTCTTGCCCAGAAAAGATATCTGGCCTCTTTTAGATGCCACCCTGCAGTTATCAAACCAAATAATGTAAACTCTTAATATATGGCTTTGTCCTACTTTCCATACTGTCGCATAAATTTCCTTTGCCATCAGGGTCACTCACCACAGTTTAAAGCACGATAGATGCTCACATTCGCTACCAGATGTACCTGGCTTGTTTTTACATGTTTGAACATTGCAACACTGATGATATCATGGTGTTGGCATTACTCAGAACAGACAGCTGATAGTACCATAGGCTCTCGCGTACAATAAATGTGTTTTTTGATATTCATTAATGTGTAATTTTCATACAGAAGCTTTTATATAAGCCTCCAGCAGCTTTAATTTTAGTCCAAATTAGGCACTGCAGATGTCATGTGGGTTTTGTTTCCATGACAACGCAATGATATCTGAACTGGTTATCAAACAGTGCTGTATCTTCTAGCTCCCAACTATCATCAAGCTCGTAGGCTAGCAGTCTGTTTAAAACAAAATGTAATTGAAATTACTGATTAAATAGCTATGTGTATTAATTTTATATTTCTGTTTATAATTCCGTAAGTTCTGTATATACTGATGCTTTTAATAATGATTGAAACAGCAACAAAGAACATGAAAAGGAAAAACATTTCCCGAATAAGGCAAAAACTTTACCCAGTAAAAGATTACATCTGCAAAGGTGAAGACCTGAGAGTAAATGTTTAAGGACGACACATGCAAGTTTGACCCCCGACTCCAAGTTGTGCTGAATGAGGAAGGAGCTAGCAGAGGCTACAGTAAATTTTTGGGATAAGACCTGGGTTATCCCCAGTGTCTCCTAAAACCTAGCTTCAAGAGGACACTGAGGAAGTCTGTAAGTTGACTGAACATCCACACTCTCAATAAAGACAGCTATAAAATTGGCTGAATCAAATACTGATAGTCAAGCAACAGTTGTAGGAACAAAGGAACAGGAGTAGACTTCTTAGTCCCTCGAACGCAAGTGACATCATTGTCTTCTGTTGCCTAATTCTCTTTTCTGCTCATCTCTGATACATTTTGTCAAAACAAAAATATCAGAATTAAAATTAATAATTGATTTAGCACCCACTGCTGCTCGCAGAAGAGAGTTCAAAATTGCACACCCTTTGCGTGTAAACATTTTTCCTAACTTCACTCCTGGAAGATGTAGCTTTTCTTTTTAGGTTAAAAAGACTCCCCAGCCAGTGAAAATAGTATTCATGCCATGTTGAATCCAAGTGATAATCCCACAGTAATATTAAAGTCACCACTGTGTGAATGGGGCCGCCTGCTCTCTCATGTGAACCATAAAAGCACCACCATGGCAATGGTTTGAAGAACAGGTGAGTACTCTGTTATCCTTCGATCACCATCACTAAAACAAATGATCTGATCATGAACTAGCTGCTTGAAGGACCTTGACTGTGCAAATTAGTTGCTGCGTTTCCTACACTGCAAATGTAACTCATTATCTGTAAAATGCTTTGGGATGTTCCGGGCATCATGAATGGTGATGAAATATTATTGAGTGTATCTTTCTTTCAAAAGAAAACAGTAAAATTCACTTACAGTTTAGCTATCGCAATTCAGAAAATGAAGGGACTTATTCTCCTGTTGTACCTACTGCAATAAAATTACTACCTACCTACACCAAATGTACAACATTAATATTCTATTTCACTTAAGAAATGAGCACCATAATTGATGTTTAGCTAAATAAAATAGTGGTAATTCTTGTTATCCTATCCATCCATAATCCAATACAAATTTGAGACTTCTCTCTTTTGCTTAGTGTGTACACCCATCAGGGGAAGCATGCTATCATTTTCAGTAAAATAAAATGTCTTTTTAAATTAAAAAAAAATGCCAAATAGCACTTACAGCCCACTTATGCATGATTGTGCTACTCATTAAGATATCAAACTGAAAACAGCTGTCAGATAAAACTGGACTGCAGAGATGATGCAATGGAAAGATTATCCAGTGTGGTAAGAATGTGGAACTCACTACCAGAACAAGCAATTGAAGCAAACAGTTTTGACAGTTTTAAGAGAAAATGAGACAAACATACGAGAGAGAAAACAACAGGATATGTCGGTGAAATTAGGTGAAGGAGGATAGGGAGGAGATGCTTATATATTGTAAACATAGCATGGATCATTTGAGCCAAATCACCTTTGTACTATAAATACTGCAATTTAGTCCTATGCAAAGTCCAGGGGTAATTAAGGGGTTGATTTACTTGACAACTTTCATCAGGGAACATCTTTTTCTCACTTGCAACTGTCAGGAGAAAGGAGTGATGGTCCATTTGCCAGAACTGTATCCTGTCATGTGATGCATCAGGGCTTTTTTGAAGTTGATAATACGGTTTTGATATGGCTTCCTTCTCACAACAGAGACTGAAGTGCTCACAAAGTCAAAGGCAAAGGCAATAATACTAAATAGAAGCAGGAAGTGTTTTTAAAACTGCTGAAAAGAGACACACAGTTGAAGCTTTTCTCTTTTTAGCAATATTTAAGCTCTGTACTACCAAGCAATTTAAATTATTTTTAAACTTCCAGATGATCAGTGGACCAATGGCTTGATCACTGGCTTCTGCTTTACAGTGATCTGTAGTTGTCTCCTTTCCCGGTTTGCTGTTCTTTCCAGAAGACAGGCCTGTTCCAGGAGTACCAACCGTATAGAGTGAGTTTTCTCTAATGTGCAAGTGTCAATATAAAATCAGTTTTATTAGTCTTTGTTTCTGTCCAATGCAGGGCTTCAATGAGCCTACCGTGTACTGCATTTTGAATCTATTATTTTTTTTATTTCTGTATGGATTCCCTTTCTTAACAATAGCATGAATGGTTTATGTTTCATGCATGAATAGGAACTCCTACTGATATTTATTTCGGGAATCTGGCATCTGGCTGCAAGATGACACTGATGGAGTTCACTGACAGGCCATGCATTCTCTACCCATGATGGCTTTGATGTTGCCCTCCTGCCAGCTAACCTGGCATAAAGATCAAATAAATCTGGGGCCTTCCTGATCTAAACGGCAAAGCTACACAGGAAATCTCTAAAACTGAATCTGAACAAAATTAGATAAGGGTTGATGTTTCATCGCAGGAAAGGAGATTGTATCAGTGGGTAGGTCACTATACCGTGCCTCTGCTCATCTCAAATGTGAAAGGCCTGACATCTCAGCAGAAGATTACACTGTATAATGTATTATTCAAAATTAAGGGTCAGAAAGTGATATGAACCAGTTAAAAATCTGACTCACTATAAGACTGCATTGCCCTAAATATTTTTAAAAAATAGCAGGTAATAACACTCTTTGTCCAAAATCTGCATCTACTTCATCAATGACTTGCCTTCCCTCAAAGTCAGAGAAGTGGTTGCTCACTGAACATTTCAGTTCCATTTGAAATTTGTCAAATTAATGAATAGTCCATGCAAGAGAAAGACATGGATAACAGTCAGGTCTGGGCTGATTAATGACTGATCATTATCCTCTTCATATGCATCATTATCAGCAACAAGTTATATTTATACAGTGCATTTAAACAATACAAAACCACTTGAGGTGCTTGAAACGAGCAATATCAGTAAAATAACTTTTGTCATGTTTTACATCATGCCACCGGAGAAGAAATCAGGATAATGACCAAAAGCTTGATCAACGAAGAAAATTTTTAAGAGAAGGGTAATGAGGCACAGGGGTGTAAGGAAGGGAATTTCAAAGTTTGGGGGAAAGATAGAAGACGTGACTGATTATCCTGGAATGATTAAGATTAGAGACATTTGAAATTAGAGTTGGAAGACCGCAAATATTTCATGCCACTTAAGTGCGAGGAAACAAGTCTCAAATAAACTTTAGATAACAAGGTGTAGAGCTGGATGAACACATCAGAGGAGCAGGAAGGCTGACATTTCGGTCCTAGTGCTCCTCTGATGCTGCTTGGCCTGCTGCGTTCATCCAGCTCTACACCTTATTATCCCAGATTCTCCAGCATCTGCAGTTCCTACTATCTCTGAATCGAATAAACCTTCACTGCCTAACTTTCAATACCACCACCAACCTTGTTCCCCATCAACATGTGTGTATATTTTGCAGCGAAGTTTACCTGAACAAACCAGATAAACATTATGACTACAAAGGTAATGCATTGGCCAGGTACTCTGCTACAGGTGGCCAAAACCCTATTTACACAGACAATGCAATCTATAGAGATGTAGGGGGAAGACTCTGAAGAGACTGGAATTCTGCCCTCGGAAAATTCAAGCCTGAAAGAAGTTTATGGTTGAAAATATTGGCTATACTGATGGAGTGGATCACCTAAAACCTCTCCAAGATTGTCTCTGTAATGCATACTTGCCAATTTATGTTTAATTTACATTGATTCTGATTCACGTTCAAATAAAGATTACAAAAGATGGAACCGTGCTTGGTAATTTCTTCATTTGGGCATCAGTCAATTTGATTCTTGTGATTCACAGGGATCATAATGTCTCAATATTCACAGCCAATAAGGGAAGGTCAGTTTAACCTCCTGCAAGTGCCCAATGACACTGGTTGTGAAATGCATAATGAATAGTGAGACAAGCTATATCATGTTACACTGTTTAGTTACTTCTAAGAGCTTCTTATTAAAATATACATTATTTAATTTACATTTCTGAATAATCACTTGTATAATAAATTAATATGGGCACACATTGATTAGAATATATGTATAAAAATAAGTAGTTCTCTTTTCGAGTGATCATTTGTAACCAGATGAACAAGCTTTGCCGCAACATTTTCAATTCCCCTAGTTGGCAACAGTACTTCACAACAGTTTACAAGTCTAGCACCCTAGGCAATACTAAGGCAGACAATAGGATCCAAGATATACATAATACAACAGCATTTGAGCTGTGACCTTTGAAAAGAGGTCCAGGACAGCTGCAAACTAACATATATACTGTAATCAAATACTGCAAACATCAACAGAAAGTTTTTTAAAAAAAATATAATCTTGCCTGAGAAGTGCCATCTTCAATTACTGAATGCTAAGCAGGACTTTTGTATTCAAAATTTACATTACCAAATGGTACAACGTGTCGCCCGTATATTCAATACAGCTTAGTTCTAACACAAAATCTCTATCATGCTGGGGAAATATCCTCTCAACAAATTACAAACACATACAGCATAATGCTGTCCTTCATCTTGCCAGTAAGACCACCATTTTAAGCAAAACTTTCTTTTTCAATTGCATTTCAACTTAATCTCTAGACTATTATACAATTCCACTAACAATCCTCTTATATTTGTATTGTTCTAAATAAAATCTGAATTACATTTTCATTACCCTCTTTGGAAAAATCTCTGTTACCATACTTATTCCATTTGCAAACACTAGTTAAGAAAGTGGGAAAGCTGGTAGGCATGACTACCATTAATACCTTTCTTGATCAACCAACGAGGACACATGCCTGCAAAGGGAAATGCCGAACCTCGCTATATTAACCTATAATTCCTGAAAATCTTCGATTGCACTCAAACAATTTTAGTCCGAAGCAAATACATATTTTCTCTTTTAGACTCAATAGCTGCCTTATGTCCACAAAATTGTTTCTAATTTATTACTTCTGTTGCACTGGATCAGAGACTTCACGCTCAGCACATGGTTCATTTATACCCATATCTTTCTTTGATAGAATCAAGCATTTTCAAAGGATATCCTCTCGACAAATTTATGGGACAGATATTAAAGTGCCACGGAACATCAGCAAACATCAGGTTTATATTTGAAAGATAAGTTCTGTTCTCTAGGCTCATGTTGGTGCATTTTAAAGTATAAATATACTGCTCTTTTAGGAAAAATATGAGCAATTCTAAAGTTATTTAAACTAATTCAAAATGAGGTAAATCTATCCCAACATACAGCATAACATTAGTAAAATTTATAAATTTTTATTGTACCTAATATTTCAAACCAAGTTGTGTTGGAAATACTATTGTGTAGTTAGTGAAGAACCTCATTAAGATGAACTCCTTATGAACAGTTATTTTTAATGCATGCAAATTTGTATTTAAAAAAAACATTTTTATCACAGCGCTCAAACAAATAAAATCTATTCAGGCAGGATCAAAGGTCAATTTTTCAATGTGACAGAGTAAGAAACATGGAATAGGATATGCTGCACAGACCAATAGGACTGTCACAATTCTGTATGTGATGTGGTAAATACTGAGAGGCTGCACTGTACCACAGAAGTATTTTGTGGGAAATTTGAATACGTGCACAATTTTCTGATCTTGTTGAAAAGGATATTTACCAGAAATAATGTGAATACTTCCTTGTTTCTCGGACAATTACATTCACTACAAAACATTATTTTTATTCCATGACAATGGAGTTTTAAATGACTAACTGTTTTAGTACAGAAGGTAACCACTCAGATTTCAACCTTCACTACTTATTTCTGAAAGATCAGAAATCAGGATTTTGAATCCATTACTCAGTTTCCTCTTTATATAAATAAATATCAGCATAGATAAGATAAACTGAAGGTTTAACTACAGCATTTTTCTAAAAATTCTGACTTCTTTAAGCATTTTTACAATCTTCCCTTCCATGGTTTGGTTTTGCGACTCCAACCCAGTCATAAAATTTACACAAAAGATGCATTATAAATTTCTACCCTTGAAGTATTACAACCGAATTGGTACAGTGGTCTATCAGAAGTTCTGAAGTGCACAACTAGCTGGAAGACTCGAGAATCACATCCTCCCTTCATTTAGTCACGTATCCCTCCATCCCATCCCTTACATACTCTTTCACAGTAGCTAACAAAATGTCTGAACATTTTGCATACAACTTGCAGCGATACAAAAATGGGGTTTGATTTTGACAATGAACTTCTCCATTGCTGGATTGGATTCCTGGATAGGGTCTGTAATAGGAAGTCGCTGACCAAAAATTTCCAATGCAGAACCCGTCAAAAGGCAAGAAAGTATTTTTTAATCTGATCAGGGTCAGAGAGACTTTTTTTTAAATCTTGACTGAAATTTCTGGACCATTAACTCTGTTTTTCTGCACAGATGTTGCCAGATTTGCTGACTTTTTCCAGAATTTTCTCTTTTCTTTTCAGATTTTCGACTCACACAAGATTTTGCTTTTATACTGTGATGACAATTCACTGGATGGTCACTCTGTAGTGCAGTGCTTACTATACATTGTGATGCCCATCTAATGGTATTGCTTTGCACCTTTCGCCTCTGTTGCATGTCACAGGGATGGTTTCTGTCACATCAAAACATTTTCACTCAGAACACAGCATCATGAGGGTTTATAGTAATTATAGATTTTTAAGTTACTAACAAGTATCGAACCTAGGTGTGCCTTATGTGAACACCAGGTATAAGGATATGCTTTATTTTCCATTACTGTATCTTGTTTATCTTCAAAAAGCAAAATTAAGACAGAGTTGTGATTAGTTAAGCATTTGGGACAAAACTTCTACAAGATCATAACTTGCTCAAGTAAAATTGTCAGGATTAAAACTTTGAAAATATGCAATTTCAATATATTGAAGAGAAAATTTGGTGAGACCACACCAATTAATTAATATGAAACTTGCAAATCCATTTATGCAATGTCTAGGTGCTAAGTTATCCAAGTTCATGCTTGGGACGGACTACAAAATGTCAACAGTCATTAAAATCCACAACTGGACAGACTCCAAGGCTCAGATCAAGAATAATGACATTGTATATGAGGTTTTCTAGTACAGTAAACAAATAATATAATTTACACAATCTCAATTGCAAAAAAAAGCTAGTTATCTCTCTCTCTGATACATTACCTGATTACAAATTCTAGAGAAAATATTTACTGCAAAAATTACATCTAATACCATAATAACCAAGCTTGTAGTGATTACAAAATTAAAACAAACAACTAGCACAGATATGGGAAAAAAGTTGCATTCAGTATGATGAATTACTATTTCTGAAAAATGACTAATTACTCCAGATAGAATTAATTACTTTCAAAAACCAGCACTAAGAAAGCAGATTTTGCATCAACTAACTGTTTTACAGTCAACATTACAACCACATCAGTATATAAAGCAAAATAACTTACCAGTCATAATATTTGTTGACTCTAATTTAATTCCTGGCAAACTTTTAAATTTTAGATTTCAAGTAACATATTAGCTTCACATTGAAAGGATCAACAGTAAAAGTTATTCAGCTGTTAAACCTAGCCTGTAACATGAAGGTGAATTCCACATGAATTTTATTGATTTTCCTCCTGCTCTTTTGTAGCCACTCTCACCTGCAGACACAACCTCAGATCAAGGCAAGGACGCCACTGCCAGTGACCGTGGTGATGACCATGCCTATGATCTTCTTTCCTCCAGACTCTGCCAGCCCAGAGGAGGGAATTATTTGCAAAATCTGAGTCTACCATTGATATATGCTTTAGAGAGGTCACTGAGGCTGTATTTTCAGGATAGGCGAGCGCATTTTATTCTCTCTTGTTAGACAGTATCTGGTGGAGTTAGCACACAGCTAAGTGAGGATTGTGACTTCCCCATATGGTAGGGAGTCTGATTGCGTGCACATTTCCTTGCCAGTGCTGCATATCAACTGACAACTACTGCAATCATAAGGGTTACTACTTCCTCAACATCCAACTGTTGTGTGACCTTAAAGAAGGTATCAGTTTGACTAAAATAAAACCTTGAATACCCGAGATAAGCAAGAGCAAACCATTTGATCATATTATGAGCTACCAAAAAGTGAAGTGCACATGCTAGGCTTTTTGTATCTCACTATTAGAAGTATGTTGGTTAAAATAAAGCACGTTTAGAAATAGTAGCACAATATCTTGGAGCAAAATAATGGCCTGAATTGATTGCAAGGTAGACAACAAATTTGTTCCAAACTGTGACACGATAATGCTGATCAATATGGTACTAGATGTTAGAAATTCCAGCTGGTAGTTCTCTTTGTAGAAAGATTAGGATGAGAATACACTGTGATGTAAAAGACACCTTCAGACTGGATGTCAGACATAACAGAATGTACTTATGGCAATCACGGGAGTTAAATCCATTGTTTCTCATGGCTCCAGTTTTTCCTTCCATTCTTCCCACAAAACTAAAATACAAGTAGAAATACTGTAATGTCATAAGTGTAACATAACTGAACCGAAACTGCACAGTTTTTCTTGTGCTAATAAATGATTTTGGAAAAAACTGATGCCATTTACAGGAAGAATCCAGTCAATAAGTGATTGCAAGTACCATGTAAATTATAGAATTGCATAGCGTGTACAGCATGGAAACATCCCATAACAATGATGTTCATGTTCTTCATTTAGTTCAATCTCACCCTAATTACGTAATCTCGAGCTATTAACAGAACTTCAAGAGCATCGGGGCAGAGGTGAGTAGAGGAGAAAATGCTAGGCTAGGGATGTTGAAAGGTCTGAAGTTGGATAAATCACCCTGATGGACAGGCTACACCCCAGGGTTCCGAAGGATACAGCTGAGGAGACTGTGGAGGCATTGACGGTGGTGATCTTTTAGGAATCACTGTGGTCAGGGAGGGTCCTACAGGACTAGAAAATGCCTACTGTAACACCATTGTTTAAGGGAGGGAGGCAGAAGTCAAGAAATTCTTGGCTGGTTAACCCGACCGCAGTTGCTGGTAAGATTTTAGAGTCCATTATTAAGGATGAGATTGTGGATTACTTGGAAGTGCTTGATAAAGTAGGGCTGAGTCGGTACTGCTTTGTCAAAGGGAGGTCATCCCTGACAAGTCTGTTAGAATTCTTTGAAGAGGTAATGAGCAAATTATATAAAGAAGTGCCAGTGGACATCCTTTAACCATTCATGGGATGAGGGTGTCACTGCATTTATTGCCCAAAGGGCAGTTAAGAGTCAACCACACTACCGTGGGTCTGGAGTCACATGTAGGCCAGACCAGATAAGGATGGCAGTTTCCTTCCCTAAAGGACATCAGTGAGCCAGATGGGTTTTTCCAACAATCGACAATGGATTCACGGTCATCATTAGATCCTTAATTCCAGATATTTATTGAATTCAAATTCCACCATCTGCCATGGCGAGATTTGAACCTGGGCCCCCAGAACATTATCTGGGTCTCTGGATTAACAGTCCAGCAATAATACCTTTAGGCCATTGCCTCCTCTCGACTTGGATTTCCAGAAGGCCTTTGACAAAGTGCCACACAGGAGGCTGCCCATGGAGTTAGTGGCAAGGTACTGGCATGGATAAAGGATTGGCTGATTGGCAGAAGACAGAGAAGGGAACAAAGCAGTCTTTTTCAGGATGGTAGATGGTGACTAGTGGAGTTCTGCAGTGGTCAGTGCTGGGACTATTCACGGTATACGTTAACAATCTGGATGAAGGAACTGAGGGTGTTGTTGCTAAGTTTGCAGATGACACAAAAATAGGTGAAGGGACAGATAGTGTTGAGGAGGCAGGGAGGCTGCAGAAGGACTTGGACAGACTAGGAGAGCAGGCAAAGAAATGGCAGATGAAATACAATGTGGGAAAATGAGAGGTAATGCACTTTGGTAAGGAGAATAGAGCTGTAGACTATTTTTGAAATGGAGAAAGGATTCGAAAATCTGACGCACAACGAGACTAGCTCAAATTTCCCTTAAACGTTCAATTTGAGAGAACTAGAATATGACAATAGGAATGTATTGAAGCTGTAGGCGGCTCTGGTCAAACTACATTTGGAATATTGTGAGCAGTTTTGGGCCTCATATAGAAGGAAGTAAATGCAGGTGTTGGAGGCAGTCAAGAAAGGTTTACAAGAATGATCCTGGGGATGAAGGGCTTGTCATATGAGGAGCAGTTGAGAACTCCAGGTCTGTATTCAATAGAGGTAACGATGAGGGGTATCTGATTGAAACTTACAGAATACTCAAAGGCCTGAATAGAGTGGATGTGGAGAAGATATTTCCACGAGTAGGCGAGACACCTGAGGGCACAGCCTCAGAGTGAAGGCACAATCCTTTAGAATTGTGACGAAGAAGGTGTTTCTTCAGCCAGAGAGTGCTGAATCTGTGCAGCTCATGGCCTCGACTGACCTCTAAGTCACTTAGTCCAAGTAAGAGTGAGATAGACAGATAGATTCTTGGTTGGTAAGAGGATCAAGGGTTGTGGGGAGAAGGTAGAAGAATGGGGGTTAAGAAACTATCAGCCATGTTAGACTGGCAGAGCAGATGTGATGGGCCAAATGGCTAAAATTCTGCTCTTTTAGCTTACGGTCTCAAAATTTGGTTCCTTTTTCATCCAATCATTCCGCGCTATACAAAGTTCTAAATTCTAACCACTCTGAGTAAAATGTCTTCTCCCAATTTCCTTTTGAGATTTCTTAGTGAGAATTTTACTTTTAACTTCTTCCATTTCCGGATGAAAAGCAGTTGACCAGAAACAATGGGCGTTTTTTTTTTTAAACTACAGGCTAAAAAAGCATTGATGTTTGGACCAAGCAAGGCAAGGGTTCTAGAATCTCTACTTGCTAGCAGCAAGACTGTCTTGATGATATTCCTGGCGGCAGTCTCTTAACTGTCTGCGTTTGCAGTCAGAATTCCAACAAGGATGGTGTTCGGTTCCAGATGCTGACAGCCCAGTTTGAGAGTCAGCAGCTTGAGAGCCTTGCCTATCCCCCTAGGAAAGACATTTGGGAGACATTATTATAACCTTCAAACAAAGGCAACCTCAGAGGGGTGACCCCTTAGACGGGAGGGTAAAAAGTTGCAGATGCGCTGTTGGACCCATTTAGTTGCTTTTCCTACTCATAACACTTTTTTTTAAAAACGAAATGGCCAACTCCTTCAAGCTAGCAGTCTCTGTTGGAGTGCTGCTCCAATGGTGACAGTGTGTTGCAAGCCCTCTAAATTGTCTGCTTGATCACCTTAAATATCCAATGGAAACATCCCCAAACAATGGAAGTGTATTAAGGGTTATCCTCACATGATTCCATGATATTTTCTCACTGCCTCCCCTGGCTTCAGTAGCAGACTTTAGCATTTAAAAGGAATTGAGATATACACGAAAGTGAAAAATATGCAGGGCTAAGGGAAAGAGTACAAAAGTAAAACAAGTCCAAACAGATGCCTTTTAAATGTTGTAATTGTACTAGGAAGTGGTGGAGGTTGGTACAATTACAACATTTAAAAGGCATCCGGATGGGTGTATGAATAGGAAGGGTTTAGAAAGATATGAGCCAAATAGGACTAGAGATTTATCTAGGATATCTGGTGGGCATGGATGGTTGGACCGAAGGGTCCGTTTCTGTGCTGTACATGGCTCTGACTCTAAATTGGTACCCTTTTCAAAGAGCTTGGTGGGTCAAATGACCACATCTTCTTTACGGTTCTATGAAATAACTCTGTGATCCCGTTAGCTAGCAGTCAATTTTGAGATCCATTTCGTGTTGTTTGCACTTTAGTATGATGGTAAATGCTTTTAGGATTGTCCTACAGATAGGAGAACTGCTTGTTTGTCGTTTTTCAGCCAGTTAAGGAGAAAAATATTTGATATAAATATAACTCACAATAAACCTCCAACATGACTTTGGAACCTGAAAGGCCTTCAATAAGGAAAAAGAAAATTAACAGCGTGTCAATATTTTCATAAAGTGCAATATAGTGCTGTATGATTCAAAATTTGGCAAAGACAAAGACAAAGACAAAGACAATGAAGAGAAAATGAAAACAATTGCCATTAAAAACCTTAACAATGGTATATAAAAGAAAAAAAGCTAAATAATGTTCTTTCATATTTTCACTGCAATTGACAGCTATCAATCATGTAAATAGAAGTAGAAGTCTCATCCTCCTGGCTATGCCAAGCTCCCACATTACAGAGAAGTGCAATGGGCTGTAATATTTTCCAAATATCTCTTGTGGTTATTAATTTTAAATTATTAAGCTCATGTATGCTATTAACAATTGCATTGCATTGCATTAAATTACTTGGGAAAAAATATTCAGCATGCTATTCAAGTTTCATTCAAGGCTAATCCAACTCTAAATAATTTCAAATCTGGAAAATGAATCCTGTTTTTAAAGTCCATATTTATGACCAGCACTTTTTTTCTACTTTGCTTGCCAGGATAATTATTAGTTTTTGGTTACTGGACTGCTATCACACGTTATCCAAGGCTTGACTTTATGTAATGGTGCAACTTGGATGAAATTGTACTGTTTATAAAGTTGTATAGAGACTCTGATGTCTTGAAGAGAATTAAGTTAGAGTGCCAATGTGGTATGTTATTTAAAGAAAAACCTACAGTATGGGTAAAACATTGGGAGTAACTCGATAAAGACAAATAGCTTTCTGCAGGCTCATAAAAGGTAATCTTGCTGATGACCTTGTCAGTAGACAACACTTTTACAAATATTTTCAATTATGTCACTACTAAAACTCTGCATGTAAGTAATAAATGTTAGATTTTCAAATGGCAGTCCACCCAGTAAACCAAAGCCAACTAAAGAACAAGAAATAAACTCCAAAAACACTAATTTTTAAAAAAAGTTCAATAATTAAAGTTATCATAAAAGTAGTTAACCATTCCATATTATTTGCATATTACATGCATTACTACAAAGTTAGAATCGCATGTTAAGGCAGCTTTAAAAAAATTGAGCCTAGTCATACTGAAAATTCTGATTACAGAAATACATGCATACTAAGAGTACAGCAATTGAACAAAGACAGTCTCTTTATAAAGAATATATATCCACACTCACTCCCCATGTTGCTACTGTTGAATTATTTGTTTAATTTTACTCGAGGGATGAATTTTAATTCAAAGACTAGACAGTTGATTTTGGCGTCTGCGTTCACTAGTCCATTATGTTTCCCCCATTTCTATTAAAGTGAACAATTAAAAATTGTTGGTTTGATGAGTGCAAAAGAAAAGTATGCTTTACATTCCAAGTTCATTCCATGTAAGTCACAGGTATATTGACTTTTGTAGCAGTTCTACATTGAGGTCAGAGGGTAACATAATATTGATCATTTCTCATAAGTGAAAGCTTGATATCTACTGCCAAATTCATGAAGAACTCTTACAAAGACTTCAAGCTGAGTCTAAAAAAAATGACTGTTTGTGCACATTCTGCAGCAAAGAACAACACCAAGGATAACATTTGGCTCACTGAGTTTGCACCAGCTCTTCTGAAAATCAAGCCATTTATTTCGATCTCTGACTCTTTCCCATATTGCTGCAACTGTTCTACATTGCTGCAACTGTTTTCTTCTTAAACTATCAGTTAAATTCCAGCTACTAATGAATCTATTTCCACTACCTTATCAGGCACTGCATTACAAACCATCATATTGTGTAAAAGTTTTTCCTCATTTTACATTCAGTTCTCTTGCCTATTACCTTAAATCTGTCCTGTCTGGTTATCGACTCTTCAGCCAATGGAAATCATTTCTCTTCTCTTATTCTACTTTCGTATCATGGAAGCAATTCACAGAATCATATAGAACAGGTCATCCAGCTCATCATATCTCTAAGCTATCTGTTTCAAGGAGCTCATCAGTGCACCCCACTCCCCTGCTCTTTCTGTCCATCTTTCAAGTATACACATCGAATCCCCTTGTGCAATTTATTTCATTCTGTCGAATCCATTTCCATTATCCTTTCAGACAGTACATTTCAGATCAACGTAACATGTTTGTAAAAAGAATTGTCTTCCTTTCTAAAGTGATTCTTTGCTCAGGGGATGCAGGCTTTGCTGGCTAGTTCAACATCTATTGTCCGTCCTTAACTGCCCTGGAGAAGTTGGTGGTGAACAGCGTTCTTAAATTGTTGAAGTTCTTAGAGTGTAGGAAACCCATAACACTCTTTGGAAGGGACTTTCAGAATTTTCATCTGGCAACAGTGAAGGAATGGAGATGTACAGCAGAATATGCTCAGCCCTCAACAGTATGGGCTAAACTGAATCAGTTGGGAAAATATGATAAGATTGGAAAAATGAGATTCTCGATGTCAGAAGAGAGCGATGTTCCATCCAAGGTCACAGCATGCATTATCACCTTATTATAGGTCAGATATCCCTTAAATGCACATCCAAAGCTTGAAATGAACCAAGAAGCAAAGTTTTTTTTATTGACCGCAACCTGATGTTAGTTTACACGGGTAACGATACGCTGTTTTTGTTTGTACCTGTTCCTGCAGCTAATCTGTTTCAATCACATACTGTACCTGGTCTAAAGGCTGCTGAGCAGTGTAACTCTGAGTAAATCAGCAGGAGTGATTAATGTCAGGGTAAGGGGGCTCAGCATTAGGAGGCAGGGGCAGTGCTGATCAGATTGGATATCCCCTATTGGGGATAATCACTGTGGGTTTGGGGGCAGTGATCATTGTCAGCTTTGGGGTGGGTTAGTTGAGTTTTCAGTTGAGTTCTCCTGTACAATGAATAAGCTCTAAGAAACTTCTCTCTGTGACATCACTATGAAAAATTTTGGATCTGTTGAAATCTGTAGTCCATCTGATCATATTTTCTCAACAAAAACTGGCAAATAAACTCTCAGATAAGCGCTGACTATCCTTTATCTGAAAACCAAAATTACTGAGTTCCAATACACAATCGGTTCCAAGGTTTTCAGATAAAGAATAAAGGATACCGGACCTGTGTTACTGAATCTAACCTCCTTTATATGCAGTCTACTATTTTGCCAGGCAGTGAAAAGAAAGTAGATGGTAACAATTCCCAACATGAAAATCTGAGTGGGTAAGTTGTGGTGCTAGCTCTGTGCTTGCTCCTTCAAGCCTCCACCCTGGCCAACATGCCCCAATATTTCACAGCTCGCTCCATGGGTAGCAACTGTCTGCATCCTCAGTCCAAGAGGTTGGCAGACACACACCAATACGGCACATCTCTCACTCAGAGTACAGAGTACTTTAATGTTGCACTTTGGAACGTGATGACAGCTTTCACAGCAATGCTGCTGCTGGGCTGGCAGGACAACAGGCACACGTCACATATTGGACTAGGGCATATCTCACGGCTCTTAGTTGGCTTTCTCACTCACTCACTTTGCATCTACTGCCATTCTCACTGCATCTCTACCTTGCTTTGTCTTTTAGAACTTTGCCACCTTGTTCAGAGCTTACAGATTCACAATACTTCTGTTTTATCTTTTAGTGTTGACATAAAGTCACACAGCTTGCCGTGGTTGCTAGCAGTGATCAGTCAAAGAAGCAGACATATTGCTGTATGGCACCTTACTATGTCAATATCACAAGTACAGAAATGTGTCAGCATGTTATATGGCAAACACATTACGTGAGAGTCAACCAACGGCCATGTCTCAAAGTCTAGAGGGATTAATCCTTCGTCAAAACAGAGTGCATGTGGGGAGATATTGGACAGTACTCAGTCAAAGGTCCCCGCTACAGTCAGTTGAGGGCATCGTCCAATTTCAGTTCAGGAGCTTGGCCACATTCAAGATGGGTTATATCAGGGTTCAAGGTGGTGGTTGGGCTAAGTCAGGGATATCAATTGTGGGGTTCTGAGGAAGGGTCACCAGACCTGAAACGTTAACTCTGATTTTTTCTTCACAGATGCTGCCAGATCTGCCGAGCTTTTCCAGCAACTTCTGCTTTTGTTCCATGTCAATTGTGGGAATTGGGTACAGTATACTGGGATGCAATGGGCCAATAACACTGAAGGGGTGAGGGGGAGGGGCAAGTCAAATCAGGATGGGAGATAATAAAGCTTTAAGGATGCAGGTTACTATGGGAGAGGGTCATCAACAGTCACTACTACTTTGGCTTCAACCGACGATGTTGGCAGATGAAGACTTAAATGTAAGAGTTGAATCGAAATTGTGGAAGTTCAAAATTAATGAGATCAACAGAAAATACAACAAAGAGAGGAATATGAAGGTTTTTTCCCTTTTTTGGGGTGGGGGAGGGAAAGGAGTGGTTGTCATCCTCTACATTACTCGGCTGAGTCAGTGACTTTCTCTGCGAAGCACAACCTGTGCTGCCTTCCATCATCGTCCAAATCGCAAATTCGTAAAGGAAATGAAAACTGGCTGCCACCACATCCAGAACAGGAACAGTGAGTGTTTGGTTTGTCTGAAGATGTGGGTTCTATGTGCCTAGAAAGCTACCATTCTCGCACTGAATCAAGGTAGGAAAATTCACACTGCTTATTATTCTTACAAAATGAGGTTATTTCACTCTGATTTACTGCTAAACAATGGTCAGCCTGTTGGCAGCAAAGACAGAAGAGAAATGATTTCTGACCAGAAGAAAATTGCCTTGCAGAATCCGCCACATGTACTTAATGGTATTCAGAACACTGGACACAGGCTGGATAGAATCCCTTGGAGAGCCAAATTCCCACTGCCATTTGTTGAACAAGCCTGATCTAAAAGATTCACTGCAGCAAATGATTCAAGGCTCCTTTGACAGCACCTTATAAACTCATGACTTCTACCAACTAGAAGGACAAGGGCAGCAGATGCATGGGAACACCCCAGACAAGTTCCCCTCTGGGCCACACACCATTCTAACTTGGAGCCATATTATTGTTCCTTCACCATATCAGGATCACAATCCTGGAACTCCCTTCCTAAAAGCTTTGAGAGTGTATCTACACTTTATGATATGCAACAGCTGCTCACCACCAACTCTAAACAGCAATGATGGATGGGGTATAAGTGCCAGCAATGTTGCCATTTTGTTAAAGAATAATAAAAAGATAGATTCAGGAAACCAAATCTATTTTTACCACCTCCTTTCTTCCATTGCAATTAGCATCCCTTTTGGAAGCTGGAAATCATGCCTTACAAGTCTACGGTGCTTTGAAGAAGATGGTGACTCAGGATCTCAGAAAACTGGGAGCTAAGTTATAGTTTAGGTGTATTCCTGAGAACAGTTCTAGTATCATCAAGAAGGAGCTGTGAAGTTCAGGAGCTGAAGGGAAGTCCATGGCAATATCAGTAGGTTTTGGTAGCTTTGACAAGAGAGTAACAAAAATTAAGTCTGACACTATTTAGGTATCGATACGCATCATATTCCTGTCAGTCACCCTCCTTCAGTTGGTGAACTTCCTTTAACTGTTCTGAGCTGTTGAGGTAGCCTGACGAGTGAATTTCAATCAAAACACTAACAAAAACAAAAAAGACAAGCTAATAGGTAAATGTAAACAATAATTGTTGAATTTATGAATAATTGAGAACTCAATTTTGTCACATTAATTAATGGTCAGATTAAACTACACTGTATTATTTATTACTGTAGAATACTACTTGATTACAGCACCTGAATTAAAATATTTTTAATGCTAATTTGCACATTTGACAAGTCATGCATTTACCCCAGTAAATCCACTTGGCTGCATGCTGGTAATGGGGATTTAGTGAATTAGCCTGAAAAAGGTTAATCCTGTCATCAATTATACCGATGAAGCTGGATGCACCATCATGCACAGTGCTGTAAAAACAATCTTTTAAGAACTACACACAGCAGAAATTCCTCAGGATGCTACTTCTACCATTTAGATGAATTACATTAACCTCCAGTAAACTATTCCATAACTATGACCAAACTTGTCATAAGGGAATTTTATGAATGCCAGCATGTGATATACATTCATTGCTGTGACGCTCAAGTTATAGATCAAATTCAAAATACACTATGAAGCAGAACATGAACAGATATCACCAATGCTTTTGAGATAAATTAAGTTTATATTACTACCTTTCAAATTTGTTTCATTTGATTTTCAGTCATTAAAATGCAATAATGATCATTCTAAAAGTAAAAAAAAGTGTGCAGTTAGAATATCATAGGTTCAACTGGCTTTCTAAGTATTTCATGCAGCTGGTATTGATTTTTTTTTCAAACAAGGAGAAGAAGTAAATTTGTTGGATCATTAGAAGCAATAAAGTCATGATATACTGATTAAGTTAGTGATATTAGTTTGAAAGGTTGGGAAGTTTGGTACACTCGATTAAAAAATGTTTTTACTATTTCTCCTAATTGGGCCACTTGCAAATTTCTCCAGCTGAACTCAAAGCTCATTTGAGACATTTATTGCTATATAATGATTCTATGAATGTAGTTTCAATACAATAAATTGTCCCTTGATATGTTATCTTACATTAGCAACCTGAAAAAAATGAGCTGTGACACATGTCATAGTGGATTACAGTGAGAAGACAACACCCTGTGGCAGATAGAGATTAGGTTTGTACTCCAGGCACACAACTAATCTCATGTATTAGTTTCCATACCAAATAGTAGAGTCCAACCCTGCAAAAGATTTAAAATGAAGGAATATATCCTTTTTTCCCACTCCCATACAAACCAAAGAGCATGGACACAAACTCAACAGATAATTTTGAACTGACTGCATACAGCTGATTTCTTTTTGCTGAGTCGATGACATATTTATTCTTCAGGTACACAAAGTGCCAATGAAAAGTGCAGATAAAAGCAACATTACAGGTTTTTTTTTTAATTGGCTGGGAGACTTTTGGTTTCCAAGTTGGGACACAGATGGCAAGCATCTGAAGCTACAATAGAAATAAATATTTGAGGAAGAGGAAATTGAAGCGAGATTGAAGTTACTATGCCTTCTATCTTGTTTTGTTGGGTCAGTACTTGGCAGAGAGCCAAATGTAGCAGCATTTACTAATAAATTACCATGCTCCATTCACACAGACTACTTGAAGTGTCTTATCTAACAGGTCCTACACTCAAATTTGTGACAAAAACAGACGGTAAGTGCATTTCTTCAAACAGTCTGCCTGAGGGACAGTGCTGGTGAACATATCCCCAAAATATCTGGGAAAAATCAATCGTAGGAACAACCAGAGGAAAGTCATCCCCCTGTATGTGGGAGACATAAAATCTGCAAGGAGCTGCTCCTCTGATCAGAGACTGTGTCCCTCGTTTGCTTCTCCAACTTTCTCCAAAGGTTTCTTCTCTCACTCCTCCTGCTCAAGACATAAAATTCATAACTGGAGGAGCAGCAAGGATGGGAGGGAGGGAATCTGGCTGGTCTTATGGCATGAGAGAGCTAAAGGGAAGTTGGAGCAGTTCCTCTGGACTGTCACTCAGGTTGTCTCTGTGTGGGGGTGTGCCAACTGGGGCCAGGCCTGAGATTTAGCTGGCTTGAGGTGGGGTGGCAGGGTCAAGTGCTGCACTGGGGCTTCAGTCAGTTGGGAGTAGGGAAGGAGTGTGGGAGGTGGGGCTGGCCTGAGTTTCAGCTGGTTAGGGCAGGGTTAGGTTGGCAAAGGGGTGATGGGCGAAGGTTTCAGCCAGTTTAGGAGAACTCATGAAGCTCTGGTCACCTATAAATCATTCCACAAAATGCTGTTTTGATATTTGCCATGGACTCTGGGTGGGAGCATGATTTGGTTTATCTTTTGTGTTTAGTAATTAAACATCGTGCATCTACAACCTGAACAAGTCACCTACTCTCACATCCCTCTTGTGTCACAACAAAATCTAATAACCTTAATGCTGACTCAACTTTATTTTGAATCAAAATCACGCATGGTTTTCTGATAATGTTAATACTTGATCATGCACCTTATCTTTACGTTGCACATGTCAAGTATAAAGGAAAGTTTATAATTTTTTGTTTTACACACTACTGAACATTCAGTACTTGGCAAGAATTCTGGCTGGTGGTGATGGGTGTGGAGTATGGTGGCATGGGATTCCATGGATACAGAGTTGATCATGGTGATGGGGGAAGGTGGAGATGCTTGGGGAAAATGGCATGTCTGTGTGTTTGGTGGGGTTGGGAGATTAGAGTTAGGAGATTTACTTAGAATAAATTATTAAAAATGTATTTGCAGATTCCAAGATTTACTATGTGTAGGTACACATCTGCCAAAGAAAACAACTCTAAAATGTAATGCAAATTCATAAAGTAATGTTGTTATCACATTGTCAGAGACCATATTTTCTTTTTTGGAACTATAAGTGAAAGTTGGATTGCTACAACTGAAGTACCAGGAGAGTTTTACAACTTAAAAAGGCTGCACGTAAATGAACTATGTTATATGGTATTGCCCTAGAGAAAGGGAAAGTCAAGACAGAGTGGTGTCAAGTCTTTAGAATTAAGAAAGCCCTGCCTGATAACAGCCTTTTGGTTGGTTGATTTGCAGAGTATTAAAAAGCTGCAAGTGACAGGTGCAGCAAAGACAAACATCCAGAGCCTGCAAATAGAAAGCATTCACCTCTCTTTTCCTATGACAGAAACTGACAAAAAAAAACACTAAAGAAGCCTAAAACAAGTCAAGATCTATCTGATCAACAATCAAGTTTGGGAAGTCTAGGAAGGGTGTCCTTGCAGGTGGTGTCACAGTGAAGCAGTCTGAGAAGATTGTTCTTGCAGTCGACATCACCTTGAAGCAAACTAGAAAGGGTGGCCTCAGTTGGTGTCACAGTGAAGCAATCTGGGATGGAGCAGAGAATGTCCCCAGTCTCGCCTGAATGAGGGAAAACATTGCCAGCAGTGAAAGTGGGATCACAGACAAGCAGTGGGTTTATTGGCTAATAAGGGACTTAAATTAGGGACTAGCCTTAAATAGTAGTAAATTCAGAAAGGACTTTAATAATTTAGGGACTGTCACAAAATAATATTTAATAAATAAATAAAACCAAATTAACTTTATTAAAAATGGCAGTACAGATGATGTGTGGAGCTGGAGAAACACAGCAGGCCAGGCAGACAAGGGTCCTGACCCACAACGTCAGCTTTCCTGCTCCTCTGATGCCGCCTGGCCTGCTGTGTTCATCCAGCTCCACTATGTTATCTCAGACTCCAGCTTTGGCAGTACTTACTATCTCTGAGTACAGATGATGTGTTGTTCTTACAGGGTGTGGGAATTGATGGAGCAACTGCAAGCCACGGTGGCCACATCTACAATAGATGTCTGCAACTTGAAAAATTTCAGCTCAGAATTGATGAACTGGAATCAGAGCTTCTGTGGTACTTCCTGCAGAGAGGGGAAATTACCTTATCGGTGTGTAAAGGCAGTCACACTCTGTAGCTCAAACGTTTCAAATTTGGCCAGTGGTCAGGGACAGGAAAGGGTGACAACAAATGAGGCAGGCAGAGATGAAATAATTTCACAAAGGCCATTATCCAGTATCCATCACCACAAGTCATCCTTTATTTACACATGGAAAGTCCTTGACACTGATCCAGTTCCCTCAGAGCGTCAGGATGTCTGCTGCTCCTGTTCTTATCGGTCAGCCAGGGCTCTCTGATTGGAGCTGTGCAGCTGGTCCAATCCGGGAATTCACATTCTATGAGGTCCACCCTGGCTGACCTCATTGCAATCACTATATCCCTCTCCCTCTGAGTCAGAGGACATAGGCCAGTTCTTTTTCTTGTAGCTCCTGCTGGGGCATTTTAGCACTTGGTCAGGTTCCTCCGACTCTGCATCAGAAGCAGGTGGCATGTAAGGGACAGTAGCTCATCTCTTGCGCCTGGACTGTCTTGAAAGAAATTCATTCACTTCAAGTGGCAAAGGTATCAAGGCAGCAGCATCCAAACGTCCATCTTTACGACAATTGATGGAAAGGGAGAAGCAACAGGTTCCACCAGACTCTCTGACTGTTCCACAGGCACGTTTTACTCCTGCCCTGTTTGCAGGTTTGGAGCTTTCATATGGTCTACATGCTTGATCAGGACCGTCGCAGCTACCCGAATTTTATACACCAATGGACCTGACCTCACGTCTACCTTGCCTCTTACCCCACGCAGGGTCGTTCCCATGGTTTCTCACCAAACTTCATCCCTTCAAGTAAATGGTCTCTCTGGCTTAGCAGAGTCTCAGCAATAACATTCCTGATGCCGCTTCACCCTCTCGTCCACCGTAGGTCCAGGAAGATCAGACTTAACCTGGTGTGGAGTCTTCTCCCAATAGCAATTCTGCTGCAGCTATCCCTGTAGTTGCATACGGGGTGGCTCTATAATCAAAAAGGAACTGGGACAGTTTGGTATCTGATGAAGCTGTACGCTATTTCTTTAAAACTGCCTTGCAAGTCTGGGCTGCTCTTTCTGCCAGACTTTTGGCTGAAGGCTAGTATGGATCTGCCTTTACATATCGAAAACCATTTGACTTTAGGAAATACTGAAATTCCCTGCTGGTAAAAAAAGGTCTGTTAGTTGTAACCAACACTTCCAGTGGTCTGCGTGTTGCAAAAGATGCTTGCGGTTTTTCAATCAACATTCCTGTGTTTGACAAATGAACTCAAAGCACATCCAACCACATTGAGTGGGCATCCAAAATGATTAAAAACACTGAGGCCATGAAAGGGCCTGCATAGATGACATGTAACTGAGCCCAGGGTTTACCTGGCCATTCCCACGAACGTGGGTGAGCTGCTGCAGCATTTTTTGGCATTATTGGAAAAACTTGAACAACATTATAGATGCCTCCAGTGGCGTACAATAGGTGGTGTTCTGCCAGCAGGAAGCAGCTTAATGCATCCACATTCGCTACTTAGCCTTGTGGACGATGTCCAACTTGTAATTATATGGACTTAGTATTACAGCCCACTGAATTTGGCTTGAAGATATGGGCGGCACTTCCTTGTCCTCTTTAAGTAGACTTAGCAGGGTTTGTGGTCTGTTATTACAAATTTACATCCATGAGATATCGGTGGATCTTTCTGACTCCAAATGACTGCCAAACTTACCTTCCCTATCTGGGTGTATTTACGCTCTGCATTATAGAAAGTCGTGGATATATTTGCTATTGGGTGTTCCTCTCCATTGGGCCACCTATGACCTAATACTAGCCTGATGCCATACGGGGAGCCATCGCATGCCAATATCAGATCTCGCTTGGGATCATAGTCCGCCAGGATGATAGCTGTTTCTCCCCTGAAAGCTATGGCATGGCCAAGCGACTACTTCCAAGACAGACCCTCTTTTTGGAACTGATGCAAAGGTGCCAGGATGGAGGCCAGATTTTGTATGAACATTTTGTAATAATTCACCAGCCCAAGGTAAAACTAAGTCATGGACAGATGAGAGAGCCGGAGCAGCTTTGATCATCCTCGCTTTATCTTGCAGCGTGTGTAACCTGGTCTTGAATACTCTGAAGCCTAAGTAGGTCACTTGGGCTGCCTGGAACATACATTTTTCCTTCTAAGGTATACATCTGTCTGGAAGAAACATCTAAGGACTCTATCCAAGTTCTGCAAGTGCTCCTTTTTGGTGTTCCCTGTTATTAACATGTCATCTAGGTAAATGGTGACCTGGGGCAGATCTTGTAAAATGTTCTCCATCATCCACTGAAAATTTGCACAGGCTGACAATACCCTGAATGGCAGACTTGTATATTGATACAAACTCTAATGGGTATTAATTGTAGCATACTTCTAGGAATCCACATCTGACCACAATTTCAAGTATGCATGGGTCATGTACAGCTTTGTGAAGAATAGCCGCTCTGCCAGCTTTGCATGTAAATCCTCTAAATGAGGGAGTGGCATTTATTCAGCTGCAAGAAGCTGTTTACTGTTTCTTTAAAATCCTCAAAGCAAACTGAGCCATCTGGCTTCACAATCGGTATAACCAGAGCTGCCCATTCCACAAACTGGACTAGTTTGATGATTCCTTTGCTTTCCAGCCTTCTGATTTCTGCCTCTCCTTATGCCCACAGTGCAAATGGCATTGGGCGGGTCTTATGGGATCACGGAATTACTTTCTGGTCAACATGCAAAGTGGCCTTGACTCCTTTGATAGTCCCTAGATCTTCCTCAAAAACTTCCAGGTATTTAATTAGCAGTTTACTCAGGTAGCCATTTTCTAATCAAAAAGTTGAGCCAATCTAGGTGAATCTTTCTCAACCAATTTTGCCCCATCAAGCTAGGGCCTGAGCTTTTTACTACAGTGGTAACTGAACCAGCTGCATCTCACACTCTGTCGCCAGAACGCCCTGATTATTCTAGGTTAACAGCTCCAAATCAGGGAACTCATATTCTACAATGTCTACTTGTGACCTGGTTACAATCACTACAAGACAGATCCTGAACGTAGCATTGGAGGAGCCCCAGCTCTTGACCTTATCTGACAGGTTTGAGGTAATTGTTCCCTGTCCAGATGAGGAAAGCATCTGCAGGGAGGATGGTCAAACTGACCATTGCACCATCATACAGGAAGCCATTCAAGTGGCAGCAGCATAAAGAAAAGGAAGACAGTGACAGGGGATTCCTTAAGTTACCAGACAGTATCCTCTGTAAGCAGGATCGTGAGTCCCACATGGTGTGTTGCCCACCTGGTGCCAAGGTGAAAAACATCTAAAATTGTCCTGAAAGGATACTGCAGAGGAAGGGGGAAGATCCAGTTGTTGTGGGTCAAGTTGACACCAACAACATCGGAAAGAGGTCCCATTTGGGGATTATCAAGAATTAGGAACAAATATTATAAAAACAGGAAAGTTGTAATCTCTTGATCAGTGCTTGAACCATGTGCAAATCACAAAGAGAAGTAAAAGATAATGGAGGTAATAACGTGGCTAAAGGAATGGTATGGGAAAGACGGGTTCCATTTTGTAGAGCACTGGCATCAGTATTGGGACAGGAGACAGCTGTACAGTCCAGATGGGCTCCACCTGAACCAATCTGGGACCAGGATCCTTGTGGAAAGGCTCAAAAGAGGGGTCATTAGGACTTTAAAAGTTGGTTAAAAAAAAGAAAGAGGTTATTGCATTAAGGTTGTTGACTCGCTCGCCAAGCTGGCTTGTTCTCGCTCAGATGTTTCATCACCATCAGTAAAGCGATGTTGATTGACTCTGCTTGGAATTTATACTGACCGGTCCATAATGGCGAGTAGTGTTATTTCCAGTTTTTTTCTATATGGGTTTGTATATGGGGTTCAATTCTATGTTTGTTGATTGCCTTATGGGTTGAGGACCATGCCTCTAGGAATTCCCATGCGTGTCTCTGTTTGGCTTGGGCTACTATGGTTACGTTGTTCCATTTAAACTGATGGCCTTCATTGCCTGAACTCGGACAATTAGTCCCTAAAAGCATGGTTCTCAACCCATAAGGCAATCAACAAACAATTGAACCCCATATACAAACCCATATAGAAAAAAACTGGAAGTGACACTACTCACCATAACGGACCGCACAGGATAAATTCCAAGAGGAGTAGAACAACATCATTTCATCAGAGACTTCACTGATTACCTAGAATGGTGACGAAATGTCTGAATGAGAACAAGCCAGCTCGGCAAGGAAGTCAACAACTTCACCCGCAACCTGAGCTAGAGATCTTTGCTAAAACTTTAAAGGTTATCACATTTTCCAGAATAAGTAATAGCACAGAGTGTACGGAAAAGGTCTGAAGGTAAAGGGACCCCTAAGGGCAGTGACCATAATATTCACCCTGCAGTTTGAGGGGAGAAGCTGGAATCAGTAGTATTGCTATTACAATTGAGTAAAGGTAAATATAAAGACATAAGGGAGGAGCTGGCTAGAGTTGGCTTGAAGAGGAACCTAGTAGGGAAGACGCTAAAGCAGCAGTGGCAAGAGTTTCTCGGGGCGGCTAATTCAGAAGATACAGCAGAAATTCATCCCAAGGAAGAAGAAACATACTAAGGGGAGGACAAGGCAACCACGGCTAACAAGAGAAGTTAGGGACAGTACACATGCAAAAGAAAATACACACTATAGTGAAGGTTAGTAGGAAACCTGAGACCAGGGCAGACTTTAAAAACTGGAGAGGACAAACAAAAAATAAATAAGCGGGGAGAAGATAAAATCAATGTAAGCTAGCGAGTAATATAAAAGACAACTGCAAGAGTTTTTTTTTTAAGATTCATAAAAAGAAAGAGAGAGAGAGAGAAGGATGGATATTGGACCACTGGAAAATGACTGGAAAAGTAGTAATGCAGAACAAAGAAATGGCAGAGGAACTGAATAGGTACAGTGGAAGACACCATCAGCTCCAAGAGAGTCAGGGAGCAGAGGCCATTACAAAGGAAATGGTCTTGGGGAAGCTGAAAAGTCTGAAGATGGATGAATCACCTGGCCTGGATGGACTACAGCCCAGGGTTCTTAAGGAGACAGCTGAGGAAATTATGGAGGCATTGGTGGTGGTAATCTTTTAGAAATCACTGGAGTCAGGGGGGTTCCAAAGGATTGAAAAATGGTGAACGTAACACCTCTGTTCAAGAAGGGAGGATGCAGAAAATAAACTATAGGCTAGTTAGCCAGATCCCAGTCGTGAGTAAATTTTTAAAGAGTCCTTTATTAATCATGAGGTTGCAGAATATTAGGAAGCGCATGCTAAAATATGGCTGAGTCAGCACGGCTTTGTCAAAGGAAGGTCATGCCTGACAAATCTGCCAGAATTCTTTGAGGATGTAACGAGCAAGTTAGGCAATAAAAAAAAAAAACAGTGGACATGGTGCCAATTTCAAGCTGGTGGCGCCTGCAAGGTAGGCAGCATTTGGGCTCCTGGGCCCATCCACAACAAACTGGCCACTCTTTTCCTTCTTTTTCCCCTCTTTCTCATCATTCTTTTCCTCATTCACTTTCTTCCTGTTGGCAGCAGTGAAGTCAAATTGTGCAGAAGGGCGGCCAGAGTGTGTCTCTTGGTGAGGTTGTGGCGGCCTTTCCTAGCAGCAGAGACAGGGACTCCTGGTTGTGGCAGGGCCTGAGTGGGGTCTCCAGGCGTTGGCAAGGCGGTGGCAGCAGCAACAGAGCCAGGGATTCTTGGTTGTGTAGCCATGGAGCAGGGACTCCAGTCATTGGCAAAGTGGCAGCTGAAGCAGTGGCAGTGTGGTATGCCTGAAGCAGGAATCCAGGCATCGAGATAGTGGCAGCAGAGGAACCAGGCACTCCTGGCTGCAGTAGGCCTCCAGAGCGTGGACTCCTGGTTATCGGCGAGGGGTGGCAGCAGTTTCAGGTTGTGGTAGGCCTGGAGCCAGGGGCTCCTGGTTGTAGGGTGAATTTGGGTCCAGCACAGGACCTGGTATTGGCGAGCTGGGTCCAGTGATGAAGAGATGGTGCCTGAAGAGTAACAACTCTGACAAAGCTGGGTCTGGCACAGGCGGTAAGGTGTCGTTGGTCAGCTGGCTTAGGCCTCAGGATTCAAAGGCAGTGGAATGAAAATGGACTCCCTTTCAGCTGTACCTTTTTATTCTTAAACTATTCAAAATGGTGCCGGGTTGTGGCAACAGCTAAAGCTTTTCACTGTAGTATTCACTATAAAATACAAGTGCCATTGAAATCACTCATTTTGGATTTCCTTACTTTATCACTTCCATTCCGGGTGCCTACTCAACCCTGAGCAGAAGCCCTACTAGGGTAGACAACATAGCCTTCTGGACACATGCTCTTAATTGGACAGAATAATATCTATTCTACTTACTATACTATCACCTACCACCACCACTCTTTTTTGGTCCCCTCGCTTGAATAGCATCCTGAACCAGAGCACCATGATCAGTTACCTCATGCAAACAAGCAGAAAAGAACCTTAAACCTGCGAGGCCATTGCAAAAGACATGTCTCCTACACTCCTGCCTTCTGGGTCTCTAATTATCTGCCTCGCTCTCATTCACATAACCAAAGAACTGTGATGTTGGAAGTCAGAAACTGCTGGAAAAACTTGGCAGGTCTGGCAATATCCATGGTGAGAAAGTAGAATTAATGTTTTGGGTCCAGGGACCCTTCTTCAGAACTGCTCTGAAATTCTGCAGTTCTGAAGAACGTTCACTGGACCCAAAACTGAATTTCTCCAGCAATTTCTGATTTTGTTTCACTGTCAGCCACACATTTCTTTCCCTGACCAAATCAGAAGACCCTATCCTAAGGGTATTACCACACTTGGTGCAAAATATATAAGTGACTCTCCTCCTCACGAACGTGTTGCTATGTCTGTAGTTTAGCCTTCAACTTAAACTGAGCCAAAACTGCTCGAACTGGAAACACATGTTGTAAGTATGTTTGCCTTGGATCACGCTGACATTCAGGAGTTCCCACATGCTGCTGTCATGACATATCAGCTGCTCTACCATTCCTAATGTTTTTAAATTAGTTACTTAAATAAGTTATTTGTTCATTTTATTAAGTCTCAAGCTTCTGTACAATTTTAAAACTCTGAAATAGATCAGATTAGACCTTAACTACTTACTAAACAACCAGCTTCTTCCCCCATAATACAGTAAAAACTAATTTCTTGAGGGTGAAAACATAGAGGTAGTCAAAAGAAGCATCTCCTTCTCTTCCGCATTTTAGTTCCTTATTGAATAAGCTGCCAGTACTCTTATTACAAGTCACACTCAAGTGCTAAGTCACCCTGAACTGTCTCTATTTATATGCTATGTTTTAGCTCAGTCTCAGCTACAGGAAAACCAATTTCAGCTGGTTTGCTTAATTAACAGTTAATCAAATGTCCGAGCACACCTGTGGCAGAATTGCATGTTTGTATACTCCATTCAGGTTTTCAAATCGGCTGAAAAACTTGACTATTTTAAGAAATAAAAACTGCATTTGTAGTGTAGAGACTTACTCAAAAAGGAAACGAGGGAGCACATACAGGGGCGTTCATACAACGCAGACTTGTTCAGATGCAATCAAACCAGAAGGTTCAGGCCACTGTTCAAAGGCTTGGAAGTAGGGGATGAAGCTGTAAGCAGCAGAGATGCTTGTGTTAACAGCCTCTAGGCAGTCAGGACGGAAAGGCAAGAGAAAAATCACTGGCTCTGTGCTGGAAAGTTTAGTGCTTAGAAGAAACCCTTGATGCCACTGACTGTGGCAGTTCAATGCAGTTGGGAGTTGGTGTGGCAGGAAGCCCATAAGCAGTATTTGCTTGATGCAGCTAAGAATAATTGGAGCTCAGAGCAACCTGCAAAACTGCCAGCTTAGTGAACCTAAATATCTGTCAAAGAGCTGGAATTGTACCCATGACTAGGTGTCGGAGTGCGGCCTCAGGAATTCTGTGAAACACAGTTTCAGAGGAAAAGACTTAACTGACAGAACATGAGCAGTCATTAAGATAGTCCCCAAATTTGAGGGAGTTTTGTCACCACCTGCCAGATGGGTTGCTCAGAAACCTGTGGGTTCTGTCTTATATGCATTTACTGTTTGAAGTGCTCTGTGGGGTTTTTGATCCCAATCTATCTGAAAACTTGCATTTACATCATATTCTAACATTCAGAATTAACACAAGTTGCATATATAGCAGAAGTTTTTACTTTCCTAAACTAGACTCTTCTGGCTTTTATTCTCTAAGGCTGTGCTTAGAAAGTACTTAATCTGTGACCACACCTGTTTGAGCTATTTCACTTGAAGAAAAGTATAGGCCAGAGCCTGTGAAAACTCTCTTATTCTTCTTCAAAACAGTGCTGTATGATTACATTGGGCAGGACAGAGTGGAGAATTCCCCTGCTCTTAGAGTCAAACAGCATAGAAACAGACCCTTTCTTCTTCAAACTATTGACATGTCTTGCTACAACTCAACAGGGCATTGATGACATCACATCTTGGCGTACTGTGTGCAGTTTTGGTCCCCTTACTTATCGAGGATATACTTGCATCGGAAACAGTACAGAGAAGATTCATAGACAGATTCCTAGGATGAAGGGGTTTTCTTATGAAAATAACATTGAGCAACTTGGGCTTACATTCATTGGGAGTTTAGGAAAATGCAAGGTGATCTTGAGGCTTGACAAGGCAGACACAGAGCTATCTGGAACGGGGCTGGGGTGACACTTTAAAAATAAAGGGTCTCCCACTTAAGATAGAGATGAGAATTTTTTTTTCTCTCAATGGGTCGTTAAATGTTTGGAATTCTGTTCCATTGAGAGCAAGGGAGACTGTCCTGAAGATATTCAATAAACCAGAATTAGGCAGATTTTTGACTGTCATGTAAGTTAAGCGGTACGTTGGACAAGCAGGAAACTCAATTTGAGACCACAATAAGATCAGCTTTGATTTTACTGAATGTATCAATAGACCAATGGACTAATACTGCTCTTATTTTGTATGATCAGTTTATGTTATATGCTCAGAAAATAAGATTTTGACTTGGACATGAGTCTGGCTACCCACTGAACAATTATTTTATATTTTAGTAATAAACATACCTGTAAATTCATTATTAATAGCACATTAGTGTCTTGGTAAGTTTGCTTAATGAGCAATCAGATATACGGTTTGTTTTAGTGATTCAGAGCTGTTTTTAATGTACAATTAAAATTTGGGCATAATCCATGTGGTATAAGTAAACTGCACATCCCCAAAAACTGTTGAATTTGTAGATGCTGTAAGTACAAAATGATGGGCAAATGGCCAACTGCTTCCATGTTCCTATTGAGGAATGGTTTAACAAATGCAAACCTTAATATTTGAATATTTCTGTTGTCCAGCAATATAGTAAAATGGTTAAACCTAACAAATTATTAAATTCACAAGACACCTAAGTAGCTTTTAACATTAATTTATCATTTCAACAGTGATATTGAGAAACATCATTAATCCCAGTTCATCTTTAAGCAAGATCTACATATCACAACAATGAATAGCAAAGGAATCCAAATAAGATTTACAGTTTCAATTACCTGAGTAATAGAAATGAGCTCTTGCTCATGATTTGTGTTAAAATAATTTTTACACTTAATCATTAAATATACAAAATCATCTACTTCTGTTCAATATTTTGTCATTCTGATGTATTTTCATTCTTAGTATGCAGCAGTGCTGGTGTCCATTTCTCCAGTTTCTTCTTACATTGAATATACCTGATTCATTTTGAGTCTGATAAACTCAGAACAAAACAATGTTTTTTATTTCCCTCTAGTAATGCCATATAATTAGGTCTGCGCATGCATATATGATTTTTAAAGGGAAACAGTGTAACTAGCACCAAAAAACCCAAGAAAAAAGATTCCAGTTTGCTTACATTAATGTCCAACTCCTGATTTTAAATCTATGCAATCCCTCAAACTGTGACCCTTTAAAAGAGTATAGCGCCAGAGCAACCAACAACCGTACACAGATTCAATCTGCCTCACCACTGTGATCCCTATTTCAGCTTGGTTGTTACAAAGGAGATGCCAAGTAAAAGAAAAATTAGAGGACCAACTGACACGACCCTGGAGTCTTCCTTAGCACCTGAGCAACTAGCAACAGTCTGAATACAGACTGACTGCCTCTCCCTCTAACCCAGTTAGTCTGTGGCCAGAGGAGAAAAATAGCTAGCATTTACTCACAAAAAATGGCCAAGTACCTGAGGCAGAAACAATGACAAGTTATATCATCTGACAAACACAGATTAAGATTATTGAGAACTCGAGGAATAAATCTATAACTGGCAAACCAGGGAGTGAAACACCATCTAAATAAATGTGAAAGAAAAGTCTAAGAGATGGTGACGGAAAAGGCATAGGGTATAATAGAAAAACTGAGGGGCAAAATGGAGGAACTTAATGTGACCAAATAATACCTGATGCTTAAAATACTGCCCAGCCAATTACAAATAAAGAAACGCTGTGAATATAGGGAGAAATAAAAACTGGAAGCACTGCATGCACATTCCCTGATTCTTAGGGCATTGAACAATCTCTTCAGTTGCAGCTGGTTCTCCGAAACTCTCCCATTAGCACATTGGCTAATGTACTGACTTCTTTCCTGGGGGTGATTACAGTGTTAACTAATTAATAAATTTCTTCCAAACCCATTTTCAAAAGAAAATTAGTCAAGCATTGCTATTATAGTTCAGTTTCCATAAGTAATTTGGGAACTCTAGGAGGGAGTATTCACATAATGTACAATAGGTCAGAATAGGATGTTCAGCTTCAGGATTTGTGTAAGTGCATAATAATTTTAGTCTGTTAGCTATCATGATTCTTGTACAGCTTTTAGCTTGCATTAACAGGAGACATTTTTTGATTGAGGGATCATTATTGTTGACCAGAATAGTAAAATAATCTTCAGAAGCAGGGCATAAAATCAAACCTCCCTTTTATGAAAGCTGGTTTTGTCACAGCAGCAGAATTTGCAGTTGTACCAGAAATCAGAATGGATTGTAAGGACTGTCCTAGTGTCCATGTGACCCATGTAATTTATGATACTATAATTTGATAGATTTGTAACTTACTGTTATTGTGTTTAGAAGTTTTGATCACTGCAGCTGTTATTTTAAAAGACAGAATAAAGCAAATGAAATACATCCAGGGTAACAACATGTTTTCCTTGACCTGCTATTTAGTCCATCTATTTTTACTTTTTATTTCTACAATGTTGTTACCTTGTTTCTTCAACTTCATAAAACATTTCACTGTTGCAATCATTCTTCCCCAACACTCAGTGACATCTAGAATTGTACATCTGAAAGTGATAAAAGTTGAAAAGCTCTTCTTTACTTTGACGAAATTTGATAAAGTGTTAAAATTAACCGATCGAATTCCACTGATGATATTTTTTACTGGCGCAGCATCAATCAGAACAAAGTTGTCCTTTAACATAGTGTCTGAGGAGGTATTGCACAATGTAGAGACATGCAGATCATTATTGTTTGCACTGTTAAATTTTGCAGGCTGGAATTTAGGGAAGGATGGTTTTTGGCATTGTTATTCCATTGGTGAATAAATCCTAAACCTGATCAGAAAGTGAGAACCTCTATTTGGAGTAATGCCTAGAACAAAGGAAGGTGGTTACATTTGTTAGAGACCAATCATCTCAGTCCCAGAACCTCCCTGCTGGAGTTTAGGCGACAGTGAGCCAGGTCCAACCATCTTTAGCTGTTCCTTCAATGACTTTCCCTCCATCACGAGGACGGTAGTGGGATGTTCATTGATGATTGCACAATGTTTACTATCATTCAAAATTCCTCAGATAATTAAGCAGGTCATCTCTATTTGCAGCAAGACCTGGAAAATGTTCAAGTTGGACTTGTGAAATGCTAAGTAACATATTCATCATATAAGTGCCAGGCAATGAGAACCTGCAATAAGAGAAAATTTCAACATCTCCTTTTGACATCAACGACATCACCAGCACTACCGTTTAGGGTTTCTGTTAACCAGAAATCGAACTGGACAAGCCAAATAAATAGAAATTCAACAGTGAGTAACTCATTGTCAATCAGTCATCTACAAGTGATTAGTGGGGGATTCAGTGATGGTAATACCATTTAATGCCAAGGGGAGATGATTAGATGTTCTCTTTTTTGAGATAGAGATTTTCTTGACTCTGCAGTATCCATTGCCTTCAGATGTTTTTTAAAAATGCATGGAATGAATCAAGTTGGCTAAAGACTGGTATTGGTAATGCTGGGGATCTCAACAGCAGGCAAAGATGGATCACCCATTTCACACTTCTGGCTCCAGATGGATCCAAATGTTTCAGTGTTGTCTTTTGCACTGATGTGCTGGGATCCCCTATCCTTGAGGATGGGGATGTGTAGAACCTCCTTTTCTATTAATTGTTTATTGTCTGCCACCATTTACAGCTGGATGTGTCAGGGCTGCAGAGCTTAGATCTGATCGGTTTTTTGTGGGATTACCCAGCTTTGCTTATTGCACACTGCATCTACTGTCTGGCACGCAAGTATGCATCTTCAACAAGGTTGATACTTCATTTTTAGAAACACTTGCGCTGCTCCTGTGCTCTTCATGAAACTTGGGTTAATTTCCCAACTTGACTGCAATAGGACAGTGTGGCATATGCCAGGTCCCGATACAGATCAATGCTGAATACAACTCTTCTGTTGCTCACGGGTTACAGTACATCATGAACGCCCAGCTGAGTTACTAGATCTGGTCAAAACCTATCCAATTTAGTATTGTGGTAGTGCCACAGAAAATGACAGAGGGCAATATGAAAATGGAACTTCTTATCTACAATGACTGTTCAATGGTCAATCCCACCAATAAAGCCATGTTGCAGATGCATCTGCAACAAGTGAACTGGTGAGGTCATGTTCAGGTGATTCAGCAGTCTCCACTTGTGTAGATGAATGCAGTTCCAATGACAATCTAAATTTACAACAATCCAGGACAAAGTGACCTGCTTGATCATGTTATCCACCACTTTACATATTTAATCTCTTCACCACCTATGCAGAGCGGGTACCATCAACAAAAGATATACTGAAACAAATCACCAAGTCTCCTTCGAGAGCCGCTTCTAACGAGACAATCTTTACCAACTAGAAGGTTAGGGGCAGCAGATGAATTGTGTACCACCACAGGCAAATTCTGCTTCAAGCCACACACGCCATCTGTCTTGGAACTATACTGCCATTCATTCACTGCCACTGGGTCAAAATCCTGGAAGTCCAGACTCATAGATGTTCACAGGATAGGAGGCTATTCGAGCCATCTGTCTGCAACAGTCAACAGAATCTAACTACACTAATCCAGTTTTGCAGCCTTGCTCCACAGTCCTGGAGGCAATGGCACACAAATGAATCTCTAAACATTGAATGTTAAGAAAGTTTCTGACCAAACTCCCGCTGTCCTCAGCTCCCATCTTAGTTTTCTACCTTTTTCCTTAAATCTACATACTCTGGTTATTGACTCCCCTACTTATTGTAAAAGTGCCTTTTTATCAACCCTATCTCTGCCCCTCATAATTCTGTACCTCTCTATTAGATCCCCTCTCAAAGTTTGCTGCTCCAATGAAACCCCTACAGCTCAGACTCTCCAGCCCAGGCAGTTCCTGGTAAATCATATTTGTACTCTTTCTAGAGCAATCACATCCTTCCCACGATGTGGTGACCAGAAATGCAAGCAGTATTCCATTTGTGACCCAACCAGCAGTTTATATAGTTTCAGCGTAACCTCTTTATTCTATGCCTCAGCCAGCAAAGGCAAGTGGTTCATATGCATTCATAATCACTTTTGTCACCTGCTCACAATCTTCAGGGATCCATAAATAAACATAACAAGGTCTGTCTGATGTTCAGCACTTCATAAAGTCCTACCACTCGGTGCAATCCCTTGCCTGGTTAGGCCTCTCCAAGTGCATTACCTCATGCTTTTCCAGGTTGAATTCCATTTGTCACTGGTTAGCACTGACAAGTTGGACTGAAGGGTCTGTTTCCATGCTGTAGAGTTCTGTGATTCTGCTCTGTCCACCTGACCAGTCTGTTGATATCCACCAGCAGTTTACAGCTAAACCTCTCCCTAACTACCATCCTACCATTTTTTGTGTCACCTATACTTAAGCTCAAATCACTAATGTATACAAGTAGCAAGAGCCCCAGCACCAATCTCTGGAACCACAGAAGAGACAGATTTCCTGTCAGAATTATCCCTCTAACCATCACATTTTGGTTCTCGCCGCTCAGTCAATTTTGGTTCCAACAGGTCATTTTGACTTGGATCCCATAAGTTCTTATTTTCTTGACCAATTCACCAGGGGAACCTCAACAAAAGCCTTGTTTTGTAACCAATTCTTGTAATCCATGTAGACTTTATCAAACGGATTATCCTCATCAACAGTCCTCATTATTTCCTCAAAAATATTGATCAAATTTGTCAAACACAGAACAAAATGGAAAAGAAATCTAAACTAACAAGAAACGGAACATGGATCTACACTTTGTATGTGGTCTCTGATATTCAATGCATGCAACACAAGATCAGAACAATTCTAGTCTAACATGTCCATTGATAACAAGTACAAAAACAAATTACAGTTAAACTGAGAATAAAGTATAATTCAACATTACTGTTTTCTAAGAGTACTGTTTTTGCTCATTCAGGCTACCAGTATAATTGTAATTAATGACAATGACAGAAACAAATTCCTATGCCAACATGGGGGTGCATTTTAAGTGAACAGAGCTGAAAGCTGATGTGTGGGAGGAGGATTTGGCAAACAAAGTTGGATTTAGTCATTGCAATCTGTGTTTATCTCTGTAAATAAGTGGCAGTGCTTCACTGATATGACAGCAGGATTTAGAGTAAAGAGTTGCCAACCCATCGGATTATCCAAGGGTCTTCAGGAATAGAGATGAATCTCTTACATAGTGCTGCTGGCAACCCAGAATAAAAATACAATTTTAAACCTATAACTGATACTCGGGCACTCTCCTCATCTGATGGCCTTCCAGTCATTAGAACTTCACATGAAACTGATCACATTATGAATTTTCCAGGAATTCATTTGAGAGTTGGCAACATAGAAGTAGCAAAATTCACATTTTTCTCAGGTTACTTGTTCTGAGATTGAAATGCAAAAATGAATATTCCATTAAAATGTTTTCTAAAACCTACAGTATTAGGCAGCATAGGGAAACTGTTCAGACCCTTCCACAACCACTCTCCAAGTACAACTGCTGCATTTGTAATACGTCCTTAGCACTGGAAAATGATCCAAGACATCGCTCAGTGGCAGTAAACAATAAACGTTAGGCCAAAGGAGGAGGTATGATGAGAGGTGGAAAAAAGCTTGATCAAGAGGGAGCTTTTAAGATGGGTATTAAAAGGAAGACAAATTTGTACAGATTTAGGACTGCAATTCCGGAACTGTGGCTCAAAGGCAACTTCATCACCCAAGTCTAAAGGCTACGCATTCAAGTCCAGTGAACAAGTCGTGTTAAAATATAAGCACATTTTTATTTGTACAAGTTCTTAGCCATGGATTGTCTCCCTCTACCACCTTTTAGTATACAAGATATTAGAAGGTATGAATCAGTGAGCTAGATTATTTGAAATAAAAGCACCTCTCCCCTCAAGCAACTGAAAGAAGCCTGACCTCTTCTCTCATCCACATCACATGGATAGACAAAGACTGAATTTGCTTGGAGTACCAACTATGCGCCATTCTGTTAGAGAACACTGTAGTAAGAATATACTCCACCTTAAAAACAACAGATAAGGTAACGTACATGAATTTGAGCAAAATTCACATATTAGCAAAGAAGTAACAAATTGCACAATCATTTTTTTTTTCCATTTTAGACCAAGAAATCACATAAGAATCACTGATGATAGCTGCAGGTATCAAATTGAGCATCATTAAACTGCTAAAAAAATCCTGGCAGTTAAACAGGTGGCATGTCTTTTCATTTAAAGCAAGGATAAATATCATTTGACATTCTAACGAAAATTGTAACATCAACGAAAAACATCACCAGCAGGCAAAACAGCAGCAGATCTAGATCATTCTTCTGCCTCATTAATGTCAGCAAATTACATACATTCCCCAGTGACAGCCATCTTTCAGGTATTATTTGTAAGCAGAGTACAAATAAAATTTCACAATCCTAGATCAAACATTATGAAGTAGAAGCAAATGAAACTATTCTGGATAATTTTGAATAATAACAAGTTTTTAAGGATATGCTTCATTCAAATTCTGTTCAGATAACTAGATTTACAGTTTATGTTTAAACAGAGTAATTTCTGCATAAAATCTTCACAAAAACAACTCAGACTGAATAAAAATTAATTTCTAATAAGTTCTGAATTTTATAGAGAAAATACATGGATTTTATCCTTTGTGAAACCCAATTTGTAATAATTTATGTCCAGTTAACATCATAACTTAGACATCAAATTAGGTTCTATTAACCCACCCTTTTCCAATGGTAATATATATAAAACTAAAAGGTTTTAATAAATTTGATAGATAGCAAAAAAAAGGCATCTTTATTGTAAAAAAAGATTTGTATAATTTGTATACTATCTTTTGGGTTGTGTACAAAGCTTGAACTGTGGAGATATTAGAACAAAGACTAATCTCATCTTACTGATGCTCTGTAATTAAAGCACTAGAAAAGTTACAAAAAAGGTGTTTTGTTAGATTTTAAAATCCCATTGTTAGTGGCAACACATTTGCAATAGTAATTTTCAATCTTAGAAGAGACAAAATAAGTTTGGTAACTTACTTCCATGAAATTATGTGCCCAAAGAACAACTTTTAATGGACCATCACTTCTGACATCCTAATGCACCAATAATGAACAATTATGTTAATAGGTTTATAATAAAAGACTGCCTCAAGGATATATGTGCTCATGAAGATATGCTGATGTATAAATAAACTATGTACAAATAACAGTAAGAGTGGTCTGGATTCAATCAGCTCTATGGAATTAATGAAAATGGTGATCCCCTTAATTGTATTTTTTTAAACCCATAAGCAGTGGAACTGAGGTTACATTTCTGAATATTCATTCCTTTATCTTAATGTGGTTTTGACCTCATCAATTCCAAACTCAGGCAAAATGAATATGACAAATGCCAAGGTAAGTAATTTCTTAAGTAACAAGGTTTAATATGCAGCAATCGCACGAAGGATTTTTATTGATCCTCTACTTGAAAGGAAAGTGAGGAGTAAACAGCTGGCTTGTTCCCTGAATTTGTTGAACCAGCAATTTCACAAGTTGGCAACATTAAGCATCAATTGTTTATTCAAAGCTGTTATTGGGGAAGTGGGAATGAAACACTCCGAGCTGCATTTAAGTATGCAGTAATTTCACTCTTACAGTCCTGAAATCTGACAATGGGCCGGAGACACTTGAATCCTATAAGCACCACTTTAAACAAACAAAAGCGATATTGAGATATTTAGAAACTGAAAGGGTTAACACTACCCAAGAAGGACAGTATTAAACATGTATTTTAAATTTGAAACAAATTAAAGTTACCATCAATTTAACATATTACTGCAAGTGTGCCATGTTCTTTGATTTCTGTACCAGAGCACCTACATGAACATCCTTGACCTGCTGTTAATCTCACCTCCATTGTTTTGGAATATTTCCAAAATTCTCTTCCTAATTTGCTTTCAACCGCCTCCTTTGTTTTCATAGACTTTAACCTGTGTTTCCTTTTGATTTTTTTGTGTGGTTTACACCTACCTTTTCTAATTAAAGTCATGAGTCAGAAACCTGCCTCAAAAATGAAAGTAACCATACTGACCTCCACTATAATTACCTTTGTCAGAAAAACACATTTTCTTCATGGCCAAAATGATCAATTTCCCTAGAAATTTGAAATTCTTTCCGAAACACCGGCTGAACACCAACCTGCACTTTGTTCTGGCTGTTGTTGCAACTATGATCCTATCACTTCAACTCTCCCATTACATTTGATACCCTGCATTCTGATATCCAACCTTTTAGTTTTATTCATTCACAAGATGAGGGTGTCACTGGTTAGGCCAGTGTTTATTGCACATCACTAATTAATCAGAGGACACTTAACAGTCAATCACTTTACTTTGGGTCTGGAGTTACATGTAGGCCAGACCAGGTAAAAGATGGCAGGTTCCTTCCCTAAAGGACATTAGTGAACCAGATGGGTTTTTCTAATAATTAACAATGAATGCATCATCATCATTAGACTCATAATTCCAGATTTTTATTGCATTTAAATTCCACCATTTGCCACGATAGGATTAGAATCCAGGTCCCCAGCACATTACCTGCATCTCTGGATTAACAACCCAACAGTAATACCAATAGGTCACCGCCTCCTGTTCCCACCTTTGCACAGTATTGAGACTGAACTGGTCAAGGTACAAAAATGCTCTCATATAACTATGCCTTTTTGAACTCACTCTCCTTAACACCTGCACTTTGATGAACATTGCATTCTTCTTTAAATTCACAACTAATTCCAAGGCAGGCAAACCACTTACAGGAGTCCACAGCCAGCTACCTGTGGGAACAATACCAGACAACCTGGGGGTGAAGGGAGAAATCAACACAGTCACCATATGGAGAGTGAAGCAACTGAGGCATGGGGATTGATGGTGGCAGGGGTAGGACAGGTATTGAGATTGGCAGAGGGGATGTTGGAGACTGAAGACTAAAAGACTTCGGGGGAACTAAAGGGGAAGGCTCATCCTCTGAGCATTCTAACTGCATTTGTTGTATAAATTTCTGCAACTGCTGTTCCACACTCGTTAGGGCACGTCATTTGTTGCAACACCACAACCCATCATAACTTCCACTAACTTCTATAATTACCACATGTTGCACAATTTCCAGCTTTTAAACAACAATTTGTATTTCTGCATTAATCTTTACAAACAGTGAAGTGTCTCAGTTTTTTTTCCCACGAGATCAGAACAATGGACTTCAAGCAAGAGGGGAAAAAATAGAATAAACAGCATATCAACAGCCAGTGTCATTGAGAAAGGTTTTGCCAAAGAATGCTGAAAAGGGGAGAAAGTTGACCAGCAGCCACATGAAGCAGTTTTAAAATGGCTATCAATCATGGAATGGAAGTAGATGTACGAATGCAAAAATGCTCTACAGAAGTGTAAGGATAGTATGGCTTTTAATGGTGTATTTTGTCCTTTTTAAAATGAAGAAAGGCTGAGACAGAGGTGTTGAGCATCCTGCTCCAAAGCTAATAAACAGCTTATGAGGCCTTTTTTCAAAAAAAAAGTTAGAACAATAGAAACAGCCTGATGGGTGGGGTCAAGGTCCCAAAGAACCAGGACAATTTTTTAGTTTTAACTTTCTTTAGCAGTTCCTGGGGTCTTAAAGCTGGACGTGGAAGCCATTATTCCTCTTTCTGTTGTAGCTAAAAGCTGGGGTTCTCTTCCTGCTGCTAGAATTGCATGTGAGACAACCTGTTTTACTGAATTTGCCTTTGTAAGGATGTGTTTATGTAATGTTACTGCACTGGAACAGGTAAATAGCAGTAGTCAATATGGATAATATTGTGTGAAGCATTTCATTAGAGCTACAGTTAAGCCAGTTTTTTAAAAGTTTTATTTTGTTTGTTCATACACTATATTTAAAACACAAAGTGTGTTTTGCTTCAAGCCTGGTAGTTTGACCATTTTAATTGCACATGTTGCACGGTGCCTTATACTGACCTTTAAAATAAGAAAAAGTTAGGGTTTAGACTACCTTCCTAATATATTTTGAGGGGGTTTGGTCTGGTTCATAACAGAAGGAAATAAATATTGAAGGTTGGAGCAACAAAATTAGGACAGTTGAAGATGAGAATGTCAACTTGAGTGAAATTGAGGAAGAACTGGATGATGCAACACTGGGCAAAGGTGTGAGCAGCAAATTTGTGGAGTGTTGAATCATGTTGGCTGTAGCTTAGTGGCATCATTGTCACTGTTGAATTAGAGGGCCCTAAGTTCAAGCCAATCTTGAACAATTAGCCTAAGCGGATGCTAAGGTGGACTAAAGCACAGTGTTGGACTATCATAGATTGCTATTTTTTGATGAGTTGTTAAATTGAGGTTGTGTCCCTTCTCACAAATAGATGTTAAAAAAATCCTTCACACTATTTGGAGTAGAGTTCTCTCACCGTGCTCTCTAACATTTATTACTCAAACAACAGTAAATTTACCATTTCTGTTTATGAGATCTAATTGTCTGAAAATTGGCCACATTTCCCTTCACATTGACAGCAAAAATACTCAAAGTATTTTGCTGGCTGTGCAGCATTCTGTGATGTCTTGAAGTCATGAAAGGTGCTATATAAAACACTAGCTCATTCTTTCTTTCTTTAAGCCAAGGAACCTATCAAGAATACAGAAGTCAAGCCTTGGGGCATAGGGGAAGTGGTCTAAGTGTTTGTTAACAGAGGTAAGGAGTGAGGGACTTCAGGACTAAAAAAAAAATCAGTTTAACCACTCATTTCTTACCCTCTTTGCTGATATCCAAGATTGTTTGATTATCTTTAATGTAAACACTGAGTTTCTATATAAAAACGACTGCACTTCAGAATCAAATTAGTTTATTGCAAAGCAGTGCAGGCCATCTTTCAGACATGGTAAATATACGCATTCAAGTTCTTTCCTTATACGGCAGAATTGTAAATACATCATAGGTTACAGGATTTGACTTCTGCTACATTAGATTATGGATCCTCAAATAGCATACGATGATCTGTCTGTGTATTTCAAAACTAGTTTTTCCTAATGAACTCTGAATCATGACAATGGCATGGACATGGACTTAACAGCTTCTCCTGTTTGAAACTCACTTTTACTTCTTATTGCTTAATCTTTGTTCAATTCTGTTAATATAAATGTGTGTGGTCAACAACAATTACTGGTCAGGCAGAAGAGAATGAGCTCAACAGGTGAGGCAAAAGTTGACTGGGTTGATATGTTGCATTATATTTGAACATGGTTGAGTTGAGAGTTAATGCTTACTGTTTGCTTGGCATGAGAAGCACTAAGTGAAGACTGTATTACATATTAGATAAAAGCGCTAATTAATTCTCATGAAAAATTAAGAGGAGAAAAGAATGGTAAGTGGGGTTGGATTTTGATTATCAATTTAAAATTAAACAGGTGTTGAAATATTACTCTTCTAAACAGGCAGAGCCAGTTCTGGACCTCTGTAAAGCTTTGTCGGAGCTAAGTTTAACTTAGTCAAGAAAAGTTAGGAATCCCAGATAAATCACTGAAACGTGCAATCCCTCATTCATTCAGTATAAACAAAGTTTACACCACACTAGGCCAGTTGCTCTGACGAAAGATCCCTTATGATCAAAAACAAAAGTTGCTGTAAAAGCTCAGCAGGTCTGGCAGCATCTGTGGAGGAGAAAACAGAGTTAACGTTTCGGGTCCGGTGACCCGAGGAAGGGTCACCGGACCCAAAATGTTAACTCTGTTTTCTCCTCC
>JAHRHZ010000035.1:26825444-26847228 GCA_024137785.1 Ginglymostoma cirratum
GACCCTTCCTCGGGTCACCGGACCCGAAACGTTAACTCTGTTTTCTCCTCCACAGATGCTGCCAGACCTGCTGAGCTTTTACAGCAACTTTCGTTTTTATTCCTGATTTACAGCATCCGCAGTTCTTCTGGTTTTTATTTAGATCCCTTATGATGATTTCTTCACCCAGAAAGTGGGGAGCCTTTGGAATTTACTATACAGAAAGTGGTTGAGGCTAAAACATTACATGTTCGGTGGAGGTGGTGAGGGGTTGAAAGGCCTACTCCTGCCCCTATCTTTTATATTTCTATGATATATTATTACTGTGGCAGAAATGTTGACGCAGGACATGTTTACTCAAATTAATGAAGACACTTACAGTATGCTATCAGCAAAACTGGAAATCACAAGTATGATTACGCTTGATAAAGATTTGCTTGTCATTTTAGCTTGGTATTATATAATGGAATTTCAGGTGAAATGCTTCATGATGAAGAATGTGTCTAATTCCTACAAATGCCTAAAAATATAAAAATAGAAACTACACTTAATATCAGTAAGCTGCATATTAAGCCATTATATTTTTTACCAGGAACACTCAAGTTGAATTTCAAACTTTTCTTCATATTCACATTCAAAGGAAAAGCTTCCTCTGTAACATTAAAACAAACTGCTTAGCAACTTGCTGAAGCAGCAGCATTGAATATATCAAACAGTGAACTACCCCCATCTGCTTATCACCTGGATACGAGAAGAATTTGGCAGAGGCATAACTATAAAATTCATGTATTTGAAATTAAACAGTATCTAACAATTTCAAAAGCATTAACTTCATAATGGTTTTGCCAGCTTTGTGACAAATAACAAAATTTATGCAGAAGAGGCAGAAATATTGTAATTTTGAGAAAATTTGATGTCAGAATAAATAAAACTGCCTCTTTTTTCCTTGCCTTTGTTATTAACAGACTAGTTTTAAGATCTAACACTGGGAAAACATTTCCCCTGCTTAATTAGCAGCAAATCAATTTCTTCCACTGACTTCAATGTGTTTGACCTTATACCCCTACCCACTAGGCTTAGGTGAATAAGGCAAGCCGCCTGACAAAAATGAAGCTGTAGTTCTAGAAATACAACTCTTAATTTTCCCCTAGAATCTGCTGAACAGCACAGAGGTTAAGTCCACGAATGAGATAGAAGTTTAACATCAATCCAAATAATTATTAAAAAAAGGCTCTCATCTCTAACACTTATAAACAGTGATTCAATGAATACATACTTTCTAAAATCTTGAAATAATGTGAATCTAAACATGGAAAACCTGAAGTAAAGGAAAAGCCTGAAATAGGGAAGAAATGTCTCCAAGTCAGGGAGAGACAGGTAGCTACAGGTGTTAACAGATATTAATAATATACAAGTAAAAAAAAACTTGACAGACAAGAAAGATGGGCTATTATTGGGATTACTTCATTCATATTTGATAAATTATCAGATTCCATAAAGTTGTAGGTAGAAATCAGTCGCTGGCAGAGCCAGAGAAAAATCAAACAGATAGTTTAGATCAGATCCAGCATCATTGCCACATTAGTTTGGGGGAAAATAAACTAATAATCCTTAATGTGGCGTGATATGAGCTTCACGTGCGGTATTCATAACTCCGTACCTCAAATTGCTCCCGCATATATTACCTTACAACTAGGCACAAGGACTTTATCTTCAATGTTTACAGCACAAAAAAATTAGCAACTTGGTCCATCATGTCTGGTGCTGATTCTCCAAAGGAGCAATTCATGTACAGTCTATCCCTTTCCATACAGGTTTGTAAATTCTTCCTGGCAGATAGTTATTTAATTCTCCTTTGGAAGAGAACTTATAATTGAATCTGTCTTCACCACACTTGAGATGCTAAACCAATTGCCACCTAAAAATGTTTTTTTCTCATTATTTCCTCTGCTTCCTTTGCAAATTATCTAAAATCTGTACACCCTGATTCTCTAACCATCCATTCATGGATTATTTATTATTTGTTCCAAAATAATCTTTTCAAAAAACCCCAAGTTTTAAGAACTAGAAGACATAAACTAGGAATCAGAAAATCATGCCCATCATATATTGGAAATACAATCATTACAGCAATTTTTTTAATCTTCCTTTTTATACACCATATTAAATACAATGTTGCTTCATCACATTTGCTGTGCTTGTTGTCTATGCTCTAAGCAAAGATGGTTTTTCAAACCCACTTATCAACAAATTTTCTCTGCCTCAAGATTAAATCAAAAACACCCAATCCATACTTCTAATTTTAGGTACAACTGTCAGCACCACAATTTTTCTAGTTCTGAATAAACTTATTAAATTATGATTTGGGAACATGTGGAACAAAGCTATTTTAATTTCTCTCCATTACTGTAAACAATGAAAGTCTGTTTTTATCAACGACACAGTAATGACAAATATTTTTCTGGCTGTTCTCCACTAGCACCACTAGCAGAAATTATAATTATATTAGAAATGCAAGATCACAGCTGTAATAACTGTAAGCAAAATATAAACCATACCAAGGTAAGAATCTTAACTTACTGTATGCATAAATTCCAAAAACAAAGGGAGATTGAATCCATCTTCAGTTAGCAGGTACAGTACTTTACTCAAAGAAACTTGAAGATGTTTATGAGCACTTTCTGACTGGAGATGGACAAGCCATAGATACAGCATGGTCAAATGCTACACAGTAGCTGTGATGAAGCATCTGCTGGTATTCACTGCTGCATAATATTGTTATAGAATCTACGTGAAAGCATACAAAGATAGTAAAACAACAGGATTCTATGACATCCAAAACCAAGTGAGGCTTGTTTGTTTCATGCTGCACACTACATATTGTATTCAACATTTTTAAGTCATTAAAATTGACCTACTTTTTTTTGCAGGAGTGGTTTAATTTTTCCTTTTGTTTAAAAAACACCCATCAGGCAAAGTACCATAAAATAAACTTTCCAAAACCTTCTTAAACAAGTCAGTTGCTAGGTTTATTTAAGACAACTGACAGGTCATTATTGAGTAAATGGTCCTTCCTCCTAATCGAAGTGCTCTATTAAAGCGGTATCAGTGACTTCAGACGAAAGGAGAGACAGCAGAGAGAGTTAACAAGTCATCTATGGGTCTTTAAACAAAAAGGGGAAAAAGATACAAAGTGTATTTCAGATGTAAAAATAGTTTGCAGAAGAGAATGATTGACTGCAGTTAAAGCATAGAAAGCTTTTTTAGTTGACCTTTATATCACTGGATTCAACATGCTCCACATTTGAAACTAAATCAGTAACCATTTATCCTTAGCAATTTTCCACATACACCGTAAATGACTGAGCTTACCATGTACTGTCAATAGCCTTATTAATATTTTGGGTAGACAGGTCTGTGGCAATGAACTCTCACTGCTTTTTGTCAAGCGATATGAAATATTTTGTCTGCCAGAAACAACTGGATTGAGGAAGCAGCCACCTGTGCAGAGGTGAGTGAAGGGCCCACAAGAAGCCTGGAAAATCAATCCATTTAACAGGATTTGACTTACAAACTGCGCATGTAATGAGAATAATTAATATTTATCATTTAGTTCAAAGAATCAGGATTCTGAAAGGACAACATAAGTGTATTCACTGCAGTGATGAAAGAAACTTGTAATTAAAGCACTTAGGTACTGAAGATCTTCATCATTAGAATAAAATTAGTTGTAGTGTTATGAGGAACACTACTCTCCAATAACTCCCATTGATACAGAAAACGTGTATCGGAACCTTACTCAAGTTTAATGCATGATTCATGGTGAGTTGCTCAATCTCAGCTAAATAGCAATACTGTATCAGTCTCTCTAATCAGACCTGCTGGAAAGTACATGCGAGTACACAGGGTTAAGACAGAACAGGCTCAGCTTTCATGCCCTTGTCAAATAATTTGGTATTATTTCACTATTAGACAAAGGTAAAACAATATTTTTAAAACAACCTATTCAACATGCTCTGATACATCTCCAGGGCAGGTAAGACTTGAACCTGGACTTTCTAGTCCTGTGGTAGGGACATTACCACTGCATCACAAGAACCCAAAAACAATGATTACTCAAGTGGTAGCAGGACTGATGAGCATATAGAGGTCCCACATTTCCACACATGTCTCGGAGGACGAAAGAAAACGGAAGGTGAAAAAATGTATAATGTATTAAAAAGCCCTGATCAAAAGCAACTAAATCAAAAATATTCTCGATTTTTCTTCTTAGATCCCTCAAGGTCAAACATGCAGGAAAAACCTGTAGAAGTTCCCATGCGAATAGCCATTCATCTATTAGAGCTTGAATTTCAAGAAAAGAAACATTTTACTGCATGGTGATGCCTTTTTGCAGATGGGAATTGGAAGAGGATAACTGAAAGAAATAAGTGTGATATCTGTCCATGAACATGCTTGAAGTACTAAATTAAGAATGTCACACATAACCATGATATCAAAAGGAATTATTTGCCCCATCAAATTTGATTGCTAGTTTTTTTCTTTTGGAATCCTGATACTTTGCTGGATGTGACCAGGTAACACGTTAAATGATTACAATTGGATCATGACACTCAATCTTAAATGAGTTTGAAAATCTGACATGTAACAAATGATAAACATTAAGAGAAAGTATTATTATTTAGCATTGATACCATAGTGCACATTTGACTGGACTATTAAAACGCAATTCAGGTTTATATAAAAGGCAAGGAGCCAAAATTTGTTTCATGGTAAACAATAATTGCTACTAAATTAATAGGGAACATCTGTCGCCAAATTCAGAATGGATTTAAAGTGTCTTTCAAAAAGGCCAGTGCAGCAACCGTTTCCCCTTCTGTCATTTTAACAGACAGAGCATGTGCAGACTGGATGGGGTATAATTAGATTCAATTTCACTTATACATGATTTACATGAGTTTGTACTGCACTCATTATCAATTTACTGCTGTCGAAGAACTGATACAAATATTGCTTCCATGACTAATCTTAGTGCAACATCCAATGATTATCATGATAAAGAGAGAGATAATTAGGCTTCCATTGGCTACTGAGACAACATTCTTTGTACATAGCTACCAGAATATTTATTCCAAACAGAAAAACATATCAATTTTAAATATTTTAATTATCCCACTCCATCTTAATACTGTATGTGGCTGGCCTATTATCTATAATTTAACTTCTACTTTGTCCCCGGGTTAACGAGAAATAGCTTGAATGTTTTCCTAGTATGTTTGTTATATGCTGTTTGAATAAAACAGATGGTTAATTATCGCTACTTTTGAAAGGGAAATACAAAACTGACGGATTGAATTGGCGGGCCATAATGTGTGGTCCGAGTTGATTGAAGCGACAAGAGTAGATCAATTCTCGTGACCACACCACAGACCGTCGAGATAACTGAATAATAAATACCTCGCCAATGTGGACAGTATCTCACTATTCGCTATGATGGCGTTAGAGAAAGAGCATTAAGTACCTCATCGCTACAGATCTAGTTGGCTGAAGACACGGCCAGATTCAGGACCATTATCCCACCACCGCTTAAAACAAAACACAATCTCACGGACAGGTGACAAACTAAGCAACTCTTCCTCGCCTCTGCATACGTACCTGGATTTGCAGGGGGAAATGTCGACTGATAAATGGTTCACTTTCAGATATCCTTGTATCACAGTAACCCATCTCACTAGAACTCGCGGTCAAGGTACAGACAGAACAGATTAGCGGAACGCTGCACTTCACACAACCCATCCCTAACTGCAACAGTCAACGTAGATGTTCAAAAACAAAACATATGTGTATGTGCTGAAAAAGAATAATACCCAGGAAAGCAATTTTTTATTCCGTTCTTCTGAAAAATAACAGACTGTGCAGCTATAAAAAATAAACTATTTGTTTAAATAATTAATTTCTTCCAAAATCCAGAAAAGCATTACATCACAAGGGAATAGTACAAATCACCACCATAAAGGCATGTCTCGTTTCACAGGAAGCAAATGTGGGAACAATTAGGCTGGGAAAAGATCTTTGGAATTCCGCTGGATTAATATTTGGGCTGAATCCTCGGCAGCTGTATAAAATCATTACACCATCGCTGAGGAAGCCAGTAATGGGGTAACTCGTCCGCTACAAAGAAGACATTTGTTAATGCAAAGACATTTATGCTTTGGCGGCAGAAAAAGATGAGGAGGGAAAGACATCGGAGACGCTCTTTACCTTTCATTCTCCACGCTCCTAAATCCAGGTAGGATGTGCCGGAAACTGCTGTTCCTGTCGAGCTTGGGCTGGCTCTTTGTCCTTTTGATGGAGCCTTTCAGCCGACGGCTCAGGAACCCCTGTTGGCAAATGACAAGAGGAGAGACTATTGAGGCACTTCCGTCCGAGTGAAAGTCTGCGACTGGCCGGCACAGCCTTTGCTGCGAGCAGCGCGCATCGTCAGCGCCGGAGCACATCCCACAGCTGGGAACAGTGGGAAGCGGCGGCGGCAGCGGCGTTCACTGCACACTCCCCTCCCCTCTGCTTTCAGTTGCCTTAGCGACCACTAACTCTCAGAATAACTGTCTGTCTCCGCCTTGTGTGTGTGTGAGAGAGAAAAAGCGAAGGATTGTTACTAGTTCAATACCTACGAAACTTTTCTGCATTTTTTTCAGATACTATGACAATACATTTACCAACTGTTCAGGGTGTAACAATTCCTGCGTTGGTTAAGACAATACTGTTAGTTTTACGTAGCGTGTTCCACTTGTAAGAAAACTATTCACACGTAGCTTCATAAGTTGCTCTCAGCAATGCAAAGCGAGAATAAATTGCATTCTATTGGGCTGGCAATAAATTATTCCTAACTCCCCTTCAAGTATGAGGTGAGAGTGACCTTAAACTAAGTGCCTTCCCATTGGGCCAGATTTTTAAATTGGGTTCAGCATTACAACGCAAAGCGTGATATTTTTTGTTTCTAAAACTGAATATTAAGTCGTATTTCTGGCACGATCAGTATCTCTGCTTAAGTACCAGATTTTTTAAACATCAGTAAACTATTGATAAAATGCTAAATTGTCCATGAAATTAAGAGCACAGAAACGATTTAAACCACGCAGACAAACGTCGAAACACAATACACCTAGGCTTATTAATTTAATTGCAGAAAAATTGGAAATAAAGTAAACGTCTAGTCGCAATATTTGGCCAAAATGAGTTGCTTTTCATTTCATTAACCTGGAACAAGATATCCAGTTACACAAGGGAATAAACCACTTAAGTGCTTGCTGTCCAGGTGCCGTGATGATAGTTTTGTAAAAAGGTGTACTGTCATAATGAAAACACAATTACAGGTCTTTGGATTAATAAGATCTTTCTAGTTTACTATGGCAGTGATAGCATTTTAAATGAGGCTGCCTAGTCACCAAAATACTGAGTTTAAATAGTAAGCTTTAGATGTTTTTTTTTAGAAGCATTTAACAAGTTTGGGGAACTGGAGTCCCGTACTTTCTACAGGATGCATTTTTGACAATTACAAGGTTCTGGGAACATTTCAAATTGGTTTATTTATATAACTAAATATTCTATAAACATTGCAAAATAGTCTTGTCAACCAATAATTTAGATTGTTTTGGTGCTGTTGTATGGAGTATATGGAATTTTCTTTATTTTGTTAAGGGAGCAGATGTCATTAGTTAGGCCAGCACGCGTTGCTAATCTCAAATTGCCATTGACTGCTGAACTGTCTTCTTGAATGTTTGCAGTCCATCTGTGTAGGTACATCCACACTGCCATTTGGAAAGGGGTCCTAGGATTCTGACACAGGAACAGTAAAAGAACAGACTGTGTTTGGAATATTGATGAGTTGTTGTAGTGCATCTTGTACTTGAGAATGGACTGCTGACACTGAACAACACTAGTGTAGGGCATGTCAATCAATCAGGGTTATTTGTCCTGGAAGATACTGAACTTCTTGACTGTATTGGCACTGCACTCATCCAAGCAAGTAAGAAGTTTTTGTTAGAGAATTTCTTCTAATATGCGAATAACCAGACAGCAGCTGTCAGACTTCGAGGTAAAGTCAACTTTTTATTCATGATATCACAGACAGTCAATGCTAACAAAGGTTAGATACTGAAGACTCTGCAACAATGCACAGTTACAGGATATTTATAGAGAGAGAGAGACAAACAAGTCAACATGACCGATAACAGTGATCTCATAGTCCAAAGCTTAATGTTCTCCAGAAATCTCATCCTTCTGAGCTGCAGGCTTTATTCTTCTGTTAATGTTTAGTTAACATGCACTTATTTTACTGATTAGGGCAAAAACATGATTAGGTTTTACAAAGATAGCAGTTACTAAGAACTGGAGGGTTTTGAACACTTTGAGTTGACACTTCCTTTTAACGTTTTGTCTGTCATGTAGTCTTTTTGCCTTTTTGACACTGACTTTTCTCGAACCTCCTACAACATGCTAATTTCTTCCCCAGTTTTCCATCATACTCCAGACTTGTGCCTTGCAGATGATGGACAGGCTTTGGGTTTGAGTTACTTGCCACAGAATTCCCAGCCTTTGACCTGCCTTTGTCATTTTGGTATTTAGAAGACTGGCCCTGTCATGTTTCTGGTTGATGGTAATCTGCACTATACCAGTACTGGAGGATTCAATAATGGTAATGCCACTGAATATCAAGAACAGATGGTTAGATTTTCTCTTGTTGGAGATGATCATTGTCTGACACTTGTACGGTACAAATGTTATGTGCACATATCAGTCCAAACTTGAATATCATTCAGGTCTTGTTGCACATGGACTCAGCCTGTTTGTGCATCTGAATCACTGTGACTCGTACTGAACAATATGCAATCATCACTCAGCATCGCCATTTCTGAACTAATGATGGGAAGAAGGTACTTGATTTAAGCAGCTGAAGATGCTTGGGCCTAAAACATTAACATGAGAAACATTTGCAGTGATGTGCTGGGGCTGAGGTGATTGGTTTCCAACACAGACATCTTCCTTCATGTTAAGTATGACTCCAATCAGTTGAGAGTTTCTCCTGATTACCACTGACTTTAGATTTGAGAGGGGGTCCTTGTTTCCATATTCTGTCAAATGCTGACTTGATGTCAAGCACAGTCACTCAACTCACATGTTGAATTCAGCTCTTTTGTTCATGTTTGCATCGAAGTTTTAATAACATTAGGAGCCAAGAGGCCCTGCGGAATACAGACTGAACATCAGTAACCAGATAATTACTGTATTAAATGCTGCTTGATAGCACTGTTGATTACACCTTCCACCACTTTGCTGATGTTGAGAATAAACTGATTGAGTGCTATTTGGCTGGATTGGATCTGACCACTTCTTTATGGGCAGGAAAGAACTGAGCAATTTTCCACATTGTTGAACAAGTACCAGTATTTTGGCTGTACTGAGCAGCTTGGCTAAGGGTGTGCTAAATCTGAAGTACAAGTCTTCAATAGTGAGATTGCTGAGATTTGTCAGGGCCCACAGTCTTTCGTGTATTTAGCATCTTTAGTTCTTTCTTTAATGATACATGGAGAAAACTGAATTGGTTTAAGACTGTCACATGTGATGCTGGAGCTTAAGCAAAAGGCCTAGTATTTCATACAGTACATTAAAATTGCCTGTTGCCTTCTCTATTGCATACTAAACATTTTGCTACCTGTCAGCAGAACAGCTGAAGTATTGAACAGATATAGGGATTTCACTGTGTTCAGTTGAACTAGCTTAAATTGATAATGAACTGATATGAAATTACTTATGAAAAATACTGGCTGTGAATTCAAGCCTAAGACTCAGTACAAGCTGTTGACTTATTGCATGATCTCCAAAAGAACAACACTCTTTTTGTCTTCTTTATACTATCACCAGATAGATGTTAGCAACTCTCAATGAATCAGCTAATAACAATAATAATTAATCATAAGGTGTATGAAGAGCGAACTGATTTCAGAATGAACTTGTGAATAATCAATGCATTCTGCAATCTGCAGTCAAGGAGGGTGCATTACCTACTTCGAGCCAAAGGAAAGGAGATATCAAAATAGCTGGGAGGAATTTGGAAGATGATAGAGATGAACCAATGGTTCATAAACCATGGTTTATCTCAAAACAACAAAGAACAGGACAAAGTCCTACTTCTGCAGTAAGAGGAGCCATAAACAAAAATAAAAAGGACCTCAAGGGTGGTAACCTCCAGATTACATTTGAGTTTGTGCTAATGATATGGGGAGAAACAAATCAACACATCAGTGTATGGTGGAAAGACTAGTGTGGGAAGTTAATGTGGCAATAGTTCTGAGCCACTGGGATAGGTTGCATCTGAACTGGACTGCGACCAATGTCCTAGCTCAGAGTAGAGCACTTGTTTAGGGAATGTTGTGTGGATGATGTGTCTCACCCATTGCAGTTGGTCGGGTATGACAAGTGCCTCAGTACCGGGGATACTGGCCTGAGGGAGGATGCTCATGTTGGTATGCTTATCCTGCCAATGGATTTGCAGGATTTTGTGAAGGCAGTGCAAAATAGTAAACAAATAACAAGCAATATGTTAAAAGAACATCAATGCACATGCATACAAAGTACAAACAATAAAGGATAGAATGGTAAAACTTAATAGGGTTAGTTTAGCAAAGAGACTTTAAAAAAGATAATTAAATAGATTCATTAATAAAAGGACTAAAAAAAGATATGGTAAATTGTAGGCACATAAGGTAACAGAGAATTAAGATGGGATTAGAGCCATTATGGGATGAGCTAAAATTAGATGTGACCATCTCAAGAGATGATACTGAAACAGCATGAATGCTGAATAGATACTGTGCATCAGTTTTTCGTTAGAGAAAACCAAAGAAAAAATTACAATAGAAGTCATCAAAAGCATTACTGTAACAGTTAAGAAATGAGGCGCTAAACAAATTTAAGGAGACTATCACAAGCAGACACTTTAAAGGAGGCGACAGCCAGGGCATAAGTAGCTATAAATTACATTACATAGAAAAACTATTTGTGTTCTTGGCAAATGTAATTCCCATCTTCAAAAAGTGAAGTAGAACTGGCTGAGGGAACTCTAGGTAAGTTAGTTACTACTAGTAGTAAGATGGATACTAGAATCTTTTCTAAAGATCTGATAAAAGAAAAACTAAAGCACGATGGCTCAGTGGTTAGCACTACTGCCTCACAGCACCGGGGTCCGAGTTTGATTCCACTCTCGGGCGACTGTCTGTGTGGAGTTTGCATGTTCTCCCCCTGTCTGCGTGGGTTTCTGTGTGGGCTGCTTGATGTCCCATTGATTGGTTCCCCCTCATACTAATTAACTGTTCCAATATAGTAAAATTTCATAAACACACCCTTGGCAAAAGGCAAATTCAGAAGACAGATTGTCTCACATGCAACTCCAGCAGCAAGAAGGGAACCCTAGTTTTTAGCTGTAACCAACAGAGGGGTAGGGGAAAAAAATCGCTTCTACTTCTTCAAGACCTCAGCAGCAACTGCTACTGAAAAACAAGAAACTGAAAATCCTGCTTCTGTGGAGCTTGACCACACCCATTCAGGCTGTTTCTATTATTCTATTGTTATTTAAGAAAAAACAAGGTCTCACCAACTATTTACTCTAGTGGTTATATGGAGTTTGGTCATCACCTCATCCTCAAAAACCTCTCTTTTGAAAGAAAGGACAAAATAACCTCTTAGAGCCATAGTACTGTCACAGTAATCATGTGGACCATGATACAAAAATGCAGGGAGTCAAAACATTTGGAGAGTGGACAGATAGCAGGCAAATGGAACTCAAAATGGAGAGTGTTAGGTGGGAAGAATTAAGTCGTCACTTATTCCTTGGAAGGTAAGAACCTAAATGATTAGAGGGCCAAAAAGAATTGAGAATATGTAAATTGCTAGTAGTAGTAACACAAGTTGAGACGGCTATTAACTAATGCAAGAAACTCATTTCTAGAGGAATAGAATGCAAAAGCAGAGAAGTCACATTAAAATCGGAAATACAAAGGTTTTAAATTATGAAGAGTCTGACGGGATGAATACAGAGAACTATTTCCACTTGCGGATAAGTTCAAATCAAAGGAGGTTAATGCAACAGGCACTAACTAATCAAATTTAAAATAAAGACTTTACTACTCCATCACCAGTTCTTCCTACGTAGCAATGTCACTGGACTGGCAATCTAGAGCCCCATATTCATTGACTTCAATAAAAAAAAGGATTTCAAAACTAGTCTCATGGTGATCTATGACCACTGTTGTAAATACACATTCACTAATACACTTTAGGGAATGTAATCTCTAAAAATGTAATCTACTGTCTTTATCTAGTCTGGCCTACATGTGACTTCAGGTTATACATTAATGTAGTTGACTCTTAACTGCACCCTGGGCTAGCCAGCCAATCTGTTAAAGACAATTAGAGATGTGCATCAAATGGTGGTCTCACCAGTGATGCCCAGATTCAATGAATTAATAAAAACTTTCAGTGTATGAAGCAGTTAGAGCACTGATGCATTTAAGGGAAGTACTGATGCATGTGAGGTAAGGCAGCAAGATGGTGCAGGTAATTAGATTGTGAAGAGCCTTGTGTGAAGTATAAAGAAGTGTTCCTGTGCTGTAAGTACTACATAATTCATGCAGTACTTTGAATTCATTGCTGAAATGAATTATTATGGATCTTTGAAAAAAATGTAACAGTCAACCCTCTCTGTAGTCATTTAGCAGTCACTGATAGACAGTCCGATGTACTCCAACTATAATATTTATATTTGCAAAATTATACTTTAGGAAGGTTGGGATGCCTTCTACTTTATTATTCTTTTCAGTTCAATTAGCACAAAAAGCACAAAAATTTAGTGCAGAGAGGGCATTCAATTTCGTCATATCAGTTTCGGCTCTAACAATCTCAGCTTCTCAATTTCCTCCAACTAATTAAATTCTCCCATTCCTTGGTATCTTTACAATAAATCTCCTCTGCATAGGTCTCACAGGCCGTAATATCCTTTTCTCAAGTATGTTTTCCAGAATTGTTCACAACACTCCAGTTGATGCCTGACCAATAACTGATATAGGTTCAACATTACTTCTCTGTGGGTTTGTTCATTTGCTCACATTCTCAAGCAACATCCACATCACAACGCCTAGTAAAAAGATGAGTCTTTAGATTCCACCACTAAGGAGCTGTTGGAGATGCAGAAGTGCCAGATAGCTCATGCAGACTGGATCAGAAGGCAGAGAAATCTGCCTATTTCTCCCTGATGTTGTGGCTTCTACATGTAAGCACGTGGCTACCTCCAAAGACCAAGTGGTAGCCACCATGTAAAGCAAGGTTTACCAGGACAATAAATATCTAGATATATGTTAGGATGCTCATTCCATTGCTTGAGCCATGATGCATTCATTTACTGGCTGAGCAAAAAAAAGGAGCAAGGGCTTTTGACTTCCCTTCGCTCAAGTTGTGATGGAAATCAAATTATGCACCAAAAGAGAGGAGAACCTAGACAGGCAGCCAGGACTGTCATCTGAGGATATTCCAATGGTGCCCTGTTCACCACCTCCCATTTATCAGGGACCCAAATACCTCCAATGGGTCAGTCTTGGGAGATTGCAATCTGCATGTGTTCAGGAGGCACTCAGCCCAGAGTTCACAAGTTTCAGACCCTCCGCGCACTACTGCTAAAGTCATCTGAGGCGAGCCAGCAAAGCAGTCAGCAGGCTCGCTCAAGCTAGGCTGCGGTGGTGGTACCAATGCATATGAGTAGAGAAACAAACATTAAAGAACTATTACATGCCTTTAGTGCATAGGTGTAAAGCTCTGAATAAACTGATACTTAACACAAAGGTGTCACTGTTTGTATGCCAGTCCTGTGTTCTCTTTCAATCTGTTAAAGCTTCTATTTGTTTTCCTTGTTGACTGCCTTGGAAGGCACCGATCATTACACATCTCACATTAGTGACACATGTGGCAGTGCAAAGAATGCGGAAGCTTTCATTCTCAGGGAGGAACATAACCTCAGAAACTGGGCTTTTTGATTTTGGGAGCAAATCAGGATAGTTTAACCTTCCCATACCCTTGCAATAGAGAACTTTCGAACAGAGATTTGAGTCATAAAAGTGCTACCCCTATGAAATCCAGTGAGATCCATACTCTGGTCAGGAAACTGAACAGGAGGTTGTTGTTGCAAAGGGAACACATTAACTTAGAATTTAATAGCAAAAAGATACCTTAAAAACTTAAAGACATAAAGGAAACATCCCCTCCAAGACAGGAATGCATCATAATTAGCTTGTAAATCTAACGGGTAAATGTGTGCCAATGCAAAGTCATTCATGTCCTAATCAGTTTCTTTCAGGCCTCTCTGCCTCTTAGAAACAGAAAATATGAAAAGGAGTAGGCCATTTGGCCCTTCAAGCTTGCTTCACCATTCAATGTGATGATGACTGATCTTCCAATACAGCACTGCGTTCTTGCTATCTCTCCGTACACTTTGAACCCTTTAGCTCTAAGAACTATATCTAACTCCTTGAAAACTTCTAATGTTTTGGACTCCATCACTTTCTGTGGCAGAGAATTTCACAATCTCACCACTCTCTGGGCGAAGAAATTTCACTTCATCTCAGTCCTAAATGGCCTACCTTAGACTATAACCTCTGGTTCTGGACTCGCAGGAAACAAGCACATCCCCTATGCATTTATCCTGTCTAGTCCTGTTAGAATCTTTTATCTTTCAATGAGTTTCCCACTCGCTCACTTTATTTTTCTGGACTCCAATGAATATAGTTCTAACCAACCCAGTCTCTCTTCATATGTCAACCCTGTCATCCTAGAAATAAGTCTGGTAAACATTTCCTGCATTGTATCCATAGTCAGAACTTGTTCCCTCAGATAAAGTGAACAAAACTGCACACAATATTCCAGAAGTGATCTTACTAATGCCCTGTACAACTGTAGCAAGACATCCCACTCCTGTATTAGAATTTTCTTGCTTTGAAGGCCAACATCCCAGTTGCCTTCTTCACTCAACTGCTGCACCTGCAAGCTTACTTTCAGCAACCAGTGTACATGATACCTAGATCTCTTTGCACCTCTCCCTTTTCCAATCTATCACCATCAGATAATAATTTGTCTTCCTGTTTTTTCTACCAAACTGGATAACTTCATATTTATGCACAAAATCCTTCAACTGCTCACTCACTCAACTCATCCAATTCAAACTGAAGTATCTCTGCATTGTCACAACTCACCATTCCATTCAGCCTTATGTCATCACAGACATGGAGATTTCACACTTGGTTCTCTGATCTAAATTGTTATTAATATCTATTGTGAAAACCTGGGGTCCAAGTATTGATACCTTGGTTCCCCACTGCCTGCCATTGGGAAAAAGACCCATTTATTCCTACTCTGCCAGCCAATTCTCTATCGACTTCAGTACACTATCCTCAACCCCATGCCCTTTAACTTTACATACTAATCTCTTACATGGGATCTTATCAGAAGCCTTCTGAAAGTCCCAGAAAAATCATATCCAATGGCTTTCCCAAGTCAATTCCACTAGTTACATCCTCTTAAAATTCCAGTAGATTTGTAAAGCACGAGTTGCCTTTCATAAATCCATGCTAATTCTGTCCAGTCCTGTCAGTTTTTCCAAGTGATCTGCTATGGAATCTTTGATAATGGACTCTAGTGTTTTCTCCACTACTGATGTCAGGCTAAGCAGTTGATAATTCCCCGTTTTCTCTTTACTTCCTTTCTAAATTGTTGGGTTTATTCGTCATGCTCTTTGTCTGTGTGTTGGAGAATGGAATCAAAGGTTCTTAGCTAGATGGGAATGTAGAATTCACAACATAAACAAATCACCCATCATCTTTTGCATGCAGAACAGGTCAAAAGGCTGAATAGCCCACTTCTGCTCCTATTTTGTACATTTGTATAGGTAGCCCTCATCATCCATTATCCAGCCACCTTGCACCACACCCTGTGCGTACCAAGGTACAAAAGCATTTTGATTACTCTACCAGTGTAGTAATTCTGAGGTTTCTGCTACAAAAGAACATGAGTTAAAATCCCACCACAACAGATTGAGAATTTGAGTTTGGTTTTGTGTAAAGGTCTGGAATAAAAAGATGGATTAAGGAGAGTGCCATGAAGCCAAGTCTAGTGTCTGAGTGCAGTCCTCTTAGCTGGTCTTTTACTTCATAAGCTGCTAAGCAGTATAATCAAAGAACTGTTACACTACAGAAAGAGGCCAGTCAATCCACTGTGTCTGTACTACCTCTCCGAGCATTTGACTTAGTGCCAATGTCCTGCCTTTTCCCAATAATGCTGCACATCATTTTTATTTAAACAATCATTTAACCTGCCTTCCTCACATGTCCAGGTAGTGCATTCCAGACTCTAACCACTCACCGTACATTTACCTATTTTGCAAAACACTAACATTGTGCCCTCTGGTTCTTAAACATTTTATGAGCTCTATCCGTTCTGCCCAGACTCTTCATGATTTTAAAAGTATCTACCAAATCACCTCTCAGCTTTCCCTCCAAGGAAAACAGTCCCAACCTCTCCAATCCATCATCCTAACTACAGTTTCTCATCACTGGAACTATTCATACCAACCTGCTCTGTGCTCTGTCCAATGCATTTAAATCCTTCCCAAAGTATGGCACCCAGAAATACATAATATTCCAGCTGAGGTCAAACTAGTGGTCTATGCAAGTTCATCATGATCTTCCTCCTTTTATACTCTATGCCCTTGTTAACGAAACTTAGAATACTTAATGCTCTATTAACAGCACTCGCTACCTGTCCTGCCACCTCTAATGACTAATGCATATATATCCATGTCCCTCCCTCCTGTACATCCTTAAGAATAGTATCTTTTATATTACCTCACCAACTACCTGTCGAGTAGCTCACTGGTCATTTAGATGACATGACTTCTTGGAAAGGGTCTTCAGTTCACTGTTCCAAATTATTTTATGTTGTTTTCCCATGTTCTTCATTTGTCATCTATTTTCTTACTCCACCATTCTGTCAAAGTCCTTTGGAAGTTCTACACTGTCCTCCTCACAGATTACTATTCTCTGCAAACTCTGAAATTGTCCCCTGCATTCCAAGGTTTAGGTCAAATTTTATATATTATATATATGAAGAAAAGCAACTGTCCCAATACTGAACTCTGGGGAACTCCACTTCAAAGTCCCTCAAGCTCAAAAAATACGGATTAACCACTACTCTGTTTCCTGTCCCTTAGCCAGCATTTTTAAATCCATGTTGCAACTGTCCCTTTTATCCTAAAACTTCCCTCGCAAGTCTGTTATGTGGCACTGTATCAAATTGCTGTTATTTGAACAAAGAGGCCATCACCTCTTTTTAAGGTAACTGGCAGGTGAGCAAAATGTCAAACTAAACAGTAAAAACCACATCTGAAAAAGAAAAAAAAAGTTGCCTTTCATACTAAACAGACCTGAGCAATTCAGACAAGCATCCTGAAGTATAGTAAATCCTCATAAACAAATACTTTCAGTAACAGTTTTGAAATATAAACTGTACCAGCATTATTGATATAATACAGGAAACAAAGACACTTCGAGCAAAATGGTGTAGTTAAAGCTATGTAATCCAAGTTATGTTACATTTATTATTTTTATTAAATCTTCTTAAATCAAGCACTGAATTTAATTTATTCCAACAATATGGCCATTCTTTTATGTGAACAACTCTGCTTTGTAGCAAATGATTTAAGCACATTACTAGAAGCTATGCCAGCGAGAGTGATTCAGTGGAAGAACAATCCATAATAGATTATAATAGGATGTTCACAATGTTCTTGACAGGTAATTTATTTTGACCCTGACCTATTTATATTCTGTACTAAAGTTATAATTAAAGTTTTGTCAGTACATTTTGTAGTAGCTACCTGCAATCACACTCAATTTTTGATAGACAAAGGATATCTTAGCCTCCTAACTTCACCGCAGTCTGACAATACTGCTCTGTAACCGCATTTCAACAAAGCAGTAACATTTTGATAGTGTTAGTTCTTTCTCTTTTATCTTAAAGCATTCTATAAAAACTTCTTCTTGTACTTCAGATAAGAATTAATACAAATCTGAATGAATCCTGCAATCTCAACTGATATCCTCTAATCGGGATTCCTATACACTACTTAATGCTAGCATTTTAAAAGTTTTGATATTCCCTCCCTAGTTGTCACTACTCCCAGCTGTAACTAAAATGTTACTGAATTGGTCTAAAGCCCCTAATTAAAAATACTCTAGAACCAATTGTCAGGTGGGATGGAAACAAAAACTTCTCCTTGGGCTTTCCATGAAAGCGCTATTGGGATTGCAAACTTATGTGGTAATACTAAGTTTTGAGTCTTTGTCCTGCTCTTTAAAACAAAGCCTGTCAAATTCATTCATAACTGTTGCTATGATCCCATCTGGCAGTAAAACTGGACAAGTTGGATTCCAGAATGAAACGTGGCCTGATGGACTATAAGTTTTGGTTTTGTAATTTGGTTACTGTGATAGTCAGTCTCTCTCTCTCGCTGTCTCTACAGATGCTGCCAGAATTGCTAACTATTTCCATTATTTTTACTTTTAACACCACAATCCAAATCTTGGAAGATAACATCCAGGCTGAAGTTTAGACCACTGTTGAACTAATAGAGGCATGAAAATGATAATGTTACACATCTATTTTCCAAATCACCTAGTCGGGAAGTAAAATTAATACTAATAGGCAATGAGGCAAAACCAGGGTAGTATCAATATAAATACTGCGACTTGTCCCGCATGACATCCCACGAGCAAATATGGCCAAAAGCCAACACGGGGAGGTTAAAGAAAATAGTCTGGAAAATCCTAATGACAACTCTGTTCTTGAACCTTCTGTTAGCTTTTGCTGCTGCTTTCTGTCAGCTTGGCAGGTTATCACAGCCCACAGGGATTCTAATACTCGTACAACATAATATGCAGGAGGGAGAATTTACTGTGATAAATTAAATGCTCTTTATATAATGTACTTGTTACTTGCATGTCTATTTTATCTTTTAGAACACACAAAGTGTAAATGCCTCTGGTGACTGGCTTGAAACTATATACAAAAGTTCAGCAAATTTTAATACTGATGAAGTACACCAGGCAGAAAATGTTTCGCTTATTTTGATATTGTAATTGAAATGATTTCTCCATTGAGATAGGCAAACTTTCTGTTATGCCACTGTATCAACCAAATTATTGCTATAAAATGGCACATTGCTCCTTAATTGTCATAGTATCTCTCTTTGATCTAGTTGTGCACTGGTGTCTTAATTTTTAAAACAGTCAGTTAAGTTTGAAAGCACATTGTTGCATCTATTCCAAATTACAAATGATTAATTTTCCACTTAAAATTAGGCATTGAAAATTCATAGTTATGGGTAATGAATCAACATAGCATGTAAAATATGAATCAAGGAGCAATTGGCTATTATTAATAATCAAGTCTTATCACAAGATCATGCGGGTAATATCTTCATTAGATTGCTTCATAATATGAATTAGGCCGTTTATGACCCAAATTATATATGCAAATTTGATCTAGAAAACAGCTTTCCCCTTGCATCTTAAAAGTTTTAAGTACTAGTTTATGGAATTTGAAAATATGTTCTGCTGTTAATCAAATAGTAATGAGGCTTCATTATTACAATCAACCTTCATATGCAAATTGTTATCCAGAAACTACATGTCACTTAAAATATAAAGCCTACGAAATCCTTTCTTTCCTAAGCTTTTAAGTTATACTTTCTGTATTCATTTGCCCCTGCATCATAGCAGCAAAAACAAGTTTTCACCCAGCATGTAAAAGAGTCTCATTTCATCAAATTCAAAGAATGCTTCTTTTAGCCTGAACAAAGCTGCTTGCTTTTTAAATGTGTCCTTTTAGCTTCTTTCAATTTCTAGGAACTTTAAGGGGCAAAAGGGGCAGATAACTTAATCCTAGACTTGGACAATATCATTAAGTACAAGTTGCTAGGAGGTGTGTAAGAATCCCAGAAATTAGTCATTTTCCAGTTTTCCTGACCCATCCAGGTCTGCACATAGCCATTATCTGTAGACATCTCTCACATATAAGGCTTAAATTTGAAACATATCGAAATAATGAAAATAAAATTAGTGAAATTACCATACTATGACACTATGTGCTTTGCCCAAATACAGTATCAATGTTGGTTAAAATCAGGCATCAAATACTTTGCACAGAAGATTTCACCTAGACCATAAGAAATATCAACAGGAGCCTGCTCTGCCATGAAATAGGATCATGATTTATATGACACTACCCACGTCACTTTCCGCACTCACCCCATAACTCTTGATTCCTCTCTCCACTCTGGTTGAGAGTTCCTTGAAAAAGTCTTAATAGGTTAGTCAGACACAATTTAACTTTCATGAAGCTACATTGATTCTGCTCAATTAGATTGTGATTTTCCAAATGTTCTGCCAGTACTTCCTAAATAATTGATTCCATAAGGACTTAAGAGATAGGAGCGTGCCTATAATTTTTGCCTCCCTCCTTTCTTAAACAGGGGTGTTGCACTAGCAATTTTTTAGTCCCCTGGGACCTTCTCTGTCTTGTGATTCCTGATAGATGGCCAACAATGCTTCCACAATCTCCTCAGCTATTTCCTTCAGAACCCTGAGGTCTACTCCTTCCAGTCCAGCTGATTTATCCACCTTCAAAACTTTCAGCTTCGCCTTAATGATGGCCACTACACTCGCCTCTGCTCCTGAGTCTTGAAATTCTGGTCTTGTACTGGTGTCTTCCACCATTAAGACTGATGCAAAGTAGCTATTCAGTTCCTTGGCCATTCATTCATTCTGAATTACTACTTCTCCAACCTAACTTTCCAACTGTCCAATGTCCATTACTCTTCTAACATTAGTTGTTAGGCTAATCAGCGTGTAGTCACTTGCTTTTTGCCTCTGAATTTTGAATAGGGCTGCCACATGAACAGCTTTCCAATCCTCTGGTACATCTCCAGAATCCAACGATGTTTTTGGGAAAATTACAACCGATGCATCCACAATCTCTTTAGAGGCCTCTTTTAGGATCCTAGGATGCAAGCCATCGGGTCCAGGTGGCTTACCTACCTTTAGCCCCATTTGATGGTCTAATACTACTTCTTTAATGGTGGTGATGGTAGTTAATTCCTCCCCATATTGTTTAAAATTAATGAGATATTTGGATTATCTTCCACTGTAAAGACAGATGCAAAATATCTGTTTAACTCCTCTGCCATTTTCTTGTTTGCCATAAACATAGCCCCAGATTCATTTTCTAAGGGGCCTATATTCACTTTCACTTCTCGCTTTCTTTATATATATTATATATATATATAATATATATAAGTTCTTATTATCTGTTTTTATTTTGCTTGTTAGTTTTCATTCAATTTATGTTTTCTATCTTTATTATCTTTTTATCCTTCTTTGCTGGGTTCTGAATTTATCCCAGACTTTGGGGCTATCATTGACTTTTGCATTCTTGTATATACTTTCTGTTTCAACTTAACACACTCGGTCAGCCATGATCAGTTCATCCTTTTCTTAGAATCCTGTATTTTTGCTGAGAGTGATGAATTACCTCCTTAACTGTCTGCCACTGCTTGCATACCGTCATTCCTGCTAATCTCTCCACTATAACAAGCATGGGGCTGGATGAACACAGCAGGTCAAGCAGCATCATAGGAGCAGGAAAACTCGAC
>JAHRHZ010000035.1:26847628-26882555 GCA_024137785.1 Ginglymostoma cirratum
CGACATTTCGGGCCTAAGCCGGGTTTAGGCCCGAAACGTCGAGTTTTCCTGCTCCTATGATGCTGCTTGACCTGCTGTGTTCATCCAGCCCCATGCTTGTTATCTCGGATTCTCCAGCATCTGCAGTACCTTTTATCTCTCCACTAAGTTTGCTTGAGCTAACTCAATCCTCATTTCACTGTCATTCCTTTAAGTTAAAACAAGTTTCTCACTTTTGAACTGAATAGTAAATTTAAACTGAATAGTAAATTCTATTATATTATGATCACTATTTCCTTGAGAGTCTTTTACTCTGGGGTCATTATTAAACATGCTTCATTACCCATTACCAGGTCAAAGATAGCCTGCTCCCAGGTTGGTTCTATGGCATATTGCTCTAGGAAACTATCCCTAATGTACTCTGTGAATTTGTTGTGTACCTACCCTTTCCAATTAGATTAACCCAATCAACAAGATTAAAGTCATCCATAAATATTGCCCTAGTCTTTTTACATGTTCCTGTTATTTGTTGACTTATATCCTTTCCTATAGAGTGGTTAATGTTTGGAGGCCTGTACACTACTCCTACCAATGTCTTCATTCCCTTGTTTTCTTTTTAGTTACTGTGGCGGTCAGGCACTGAACATATTCATAAGAGACTGCCAATATTTCCTTAACAGAAGAATCTAAGTTTATTACACAAGGGTAGAAAATGTACAAAGCTCCATAGAGAAGACAATTTACAATGCTCTTAAAATAAGAACATAAACATAAGAACTAGGAGCAGGAGTAGGCTGTCCGACCCTTCCAGCCTGCTCCGCCATTCAATAAGATCATGGCTGATCTTTCCGTGGACTCAGATCCACTTACCCGCGCTCTCACTGTATCCCTTAATTCCTTTATTGTTCAAAAAAAGTCTACTTTAGCTTTAAAAACGTTTACTGAAGTAGCATCAGCTACTTCACTGGGCAAGGAATTCCATGGATTAACAACCCTCTGGGTGAAGAATTTCCTCCTCAGTTCAGTCCTAAACCTGCTCCCTCTAATCTTGAGGCTATGCCCTCTTGTCCTAGCTTCACCTGCCAGTGGGAACATCCTCTCCACTTCTATCTTATCTATTCCCTTCATAATTTTACATGTTTCTACAAGATCTCCCCTCAATCTTCTGAATTCCAATGAATATAATCCCAATCTACTCAGTCTCTTCTCATAAGCCAACTCCCTCAACTTCGGAATCAACCTAGTGAACCTCCTCTGCACCCCCTCCAGTGCCAGTACATCCTTTCTCAGTTGAATTAAAATAAAATGATCCAACCAAATAAAATGATCCAACTAAAATGATTCTTTAGTAAACATAAAATTAATGATTAATATACCAACTTATAAGTAAAACTCATGCCATGAAGATGCAGAATTAGTTAACAAACATGCATAGTTTGGACTATGAAAACAGAAATGTTTACCCCTCTAAATAACCCAAAATATATACACACGAGGTAAAGAAAGAGAAGAATTTCTGCAGAAATTCACTATGGGGTAAAAACACTTTAGACCAATAATGGTGAGTTCTTGAAGGCAACAAAAGGATAAGGTATGAAATTTTCAGACCGTATTCGATATGATGATCTGGAACATGTGGACTGGTCACTAGACATGCGCAGTTAGAAACACACAAACATTAAAAAAGGAGCAGAAGTACGCCATTCAGCCCTTTGATCCAACTCCGTACCTGTTACTGTTTTTCTCCTCCACACCCTTGGATCCCTTTAGCCCTAAGAACTATATCTAATTCCTTCTGGAAAACATTCAATGTTGGCCTCAACCACTTTCTGTGGTAGATAATTCCACCGGCCCACCACTCTCTAAGTGAAGGAATTTCTTCTCATCTTAGCCCCAAATGGTCTACCCAATATCCACAGACTGTGATGCCCGGTTCTGGACTCACTTCCCATTGTGAACTTCCTTCCTTCATTTACACTGTCTAGTCCTGTTAAAATTTTGAACTTCTTTGAGATTCCCCTCATTCTTCTAGGTTCCAGTGAATATAGCCCTAACTGATCCAATCTTTCTTCTAATGTCAGTCCAGCCATTCCAGGAATCAGTCTAGTGTTCTTTTCTTGCACTCCCTTCATAGCCAGAATATCCTTCTTGAGATAAGGAAACCAAAACCGTACATAATTCTCCAGGTGTGATCTCACCAAGGCCCTGTACAATTGCAGCACAATATCCCTGCTCCCGTAATTGAACCCTCTCACTATGAAGGTCCACATACCATTTGCCTTCTTCACCATCTGCTACACCTACATGCTTACTTTGTGTAAACACCATAGAATGACGCTCAGTCTTGTTGCACCTCTCTGTTTTACCAATCTGTTGCCATTCAGATAATAATCTGCCTTTCTGTGTTTGCTACAAAAGTAAATAACCTCACATTTATCTACATTATATTTCATCTGCCATACATTTGCCACTCACTCATCCAAATCACACTGAAGCATCTCTGCATTCACTACACAGTTCAACCTTCCAGCCAGCTATGTGTCTGTAAATTTGGAGATATAGTACCCCTCTGGTTGCCACTCCGCAAATGAGCCTTTATTCCTGCTCTTTGTTTCCTATTTGCCATCCTGTTCTCTACCCATGTCAATATACTACCCCCAATCCTATGCACTTTAGTTTTACATGCCTAAATTCTTATATGGGACCTAATGAAAGCCTTCTGAAAATCCTAGTAAACCACATCCACTAGTTCCCCCTTATTTACCCTACTAATTATCTCTGGGATCTTGCTCAAGAAACACAGTATCAAGAAGTCTAACAGATACTCTTTTAAGAGGCGATTAAATTTCACACTGGATCCACAAGAAAGGTAATTCAGAGAGGCAGGGATATGAGTGGAGTACCCAGTTCTACACCAGGCTTCCTCCAACTGAAAAATTTCCATTGCCTGCAGAACATTGTTCAAACACGACAGCCATAAATCCCAGTCAGGTGACCTCCAAGCTCAGCAAGTAACATTCGCAGCACACTCATGCCAGGCAATGAGCATGACCATCTCTAACAAGAGCAAATCGAACCATTGTCCCATGATTTTCATGGCATTACCACTGCTGAAACCCCCACCACCAATATCTTGGGGGTTGCCGCTGACCAAAAACTGAACTGGATTAGCCATATAAACATTGCAGTCGCAAGGGCAGAACAGAGGCAGAGAATTTTACTTTGGGTAACCCACCTCCTGTCTCTTCAAAACCTGTCCACAATCTACAATGGACAAGTCAGAAGTGCGATAGCAAAGGTTCCACTTGCCTGGATAAGGGCAATTCCCACAGCACTCAAAATGCTTGACACCATCTAGGAGAAAATAGCTCACTTGATTAGCACCACATACAGCAGCTTGAACATCCACTTGCTTCACTATTGACACACAGTGGTAGAAGTGTGCAAAATCTACAAGAAGCACTACAGTAACTCATCAATGTTCCTGAGGCAGCACCTCCCAAAACCATGATGTCTACCAACTAGAACAGCAATGGTAGCAGATACATGGGACCACCTGCAAATTCGCCTCCAAGCCACTCATTGTCCTGACTTGGAAATATATCAATACTCCTTCACTGTTTTTCAAACGAAATCTTGGAACTCCCTCTCTAACAGCAGTGCAGTGGCTCAGCAATTCAAGAAGGAAGCTCACCATCACCTTCTCAAGGGCAATTGGGGACAGACAACAAATGCTAGCACAACCAGCCATGCTTGCGCCTGAGGAACTGATACCCGCAACTGTGGGTAACTGCTCATGCAACTAATCCAGAAATGCACACGTGCATAATTCCAGACTCCAGGGAGAATTAGGATGCATGGGGGCTGGGGTGGGGGGCGGTGGTGGTGGTGGTGGTGGTGGTGAGGACCAGGACATTGGGGACTGGGTGCGGTAGTGAGGATGCAAGAGTGGGAGGAGTCAGGATACAGAAAGAGAAAGGAGTGTGAATATGGGAAGGAGAAGGACTGAACGTGGAAAGGAGGAGTGAGGACATGGGAAAGGGGGACGTGAAGATGCAGGGACTGGGGAATGTGGATGTGGGAAGGGGAATGAATGAGAATGTGGGAAGGGGGAGTGAGGACATGGGAAAGGATAGGAGTGAGGATGTGTAAGGGACTGTGAGACATGAGGGTGAGGGTGAGGGTGGGGGTGTGGGAGTGAGGATGTGGAAAAGAGGATTGAGGATGCAGATAGAGGGAAATGAGAATGCGGCATGGTGGGAGTGAGGATGGAGGAAGAGCAGAAGTGAGGAAAATGGCCACAAAGTGCAGGAGGAGGAGAAGGGGAGGTAGGCCCGGGAAGCTCCCTAGTACCCCCCTCACTCCCCTTTTTTCCAATGTCCCTCTTCCATCTCTCTCACCTCTGTCTCTCTCTAACCCTCCCCTCTCTCTCCTCTCATTCACAGCCACATCCCATTTAAACCCAAAGCCACTGAAATGTATTTCAGAGATAGTAGGAACTGCAGATGCTGGAGAATCTGAAATAACAAGGTGTAGAGCCGGATGAACACAGCAGGCCAAGCAGCACCACAGGAGCAGGACAGCCCAACGCCTCGGGCCCAGACCCCACCCCCGAAGAAGAAGGGTCTAGGCCCGAAACGCCAAGCTCTCCCGCTCCCACAACGCTGTTTGGCCCGCTGTGTCCATCCAGCTCCACACCCCGCCATCCCATTTAAATGTATATGCATGCGCTCAGGTGGTACATAACGCACATGCACTGGTATCAGCAGACATAACCATAGAGAAAATGCACCTACGTGATCTCTTGTTCTTACCAAAATCACCAAACAAGCTAGACATCAAGAAGACATGTCATGGAAACCACAGCATTACTTGGCAACTTAAGCTGAATATTAATGAGGTTAGTTGTAGCATTACCCTGGCATGTAACAGATGGAACCTGGGGAGCCACCTTTCATTTAAGACTGACACAGATGCCTGTGGATCAGAGTCTAAGGATGAGAGTCTTCAATGACCACAACATCCATAATAACACCAAGATCCTTTAACACAAGGTAGTCGGCCTTCCGACTCTTCTACATAGCTCCAAAACTTGGACTATATAAAGACACCACTTCAAGGCACTGGAGAAATACCATTAATTCTGAACTAGATTCTCCACATCAGCTGGGAAGACAGGTATACTAAGATCTGCATCCTTGAAGGATGCAGTATTACGAGCATGAAGGCCATGATCATCCAAAGCCAACTCCACTGAGCCAGTCAGGTGCTTGGGGTGCCCGATTTCTGAGTTTCAAGGTAAATCTTCTTCACCTAACTCAAGAAAGGTACTCAAACAAGAGAAGGACCAAAGAGCCATTTCAAAGCCCTGCCCCACCAAAGGCTTATGTGAAGAAATACCTCAATGGGTGGGACAGTGGCTCAGTGGTTAGCACTGCTGCTTCACAGCGCCAGGAACCCGGGTTTGATTCCAGCCTTGGGTGGCTGTCTGTGTGGAGTTTGTACATCCTCACCGTGTCTGCACAGGTTTCCTCCGGGTGCTCTGGTTTCCTCCCACAGTCCAAAAGATGTGCAGGTTAGGTAGATTGGCCATGCTAAATTGCCTATTGTATGCAGGAATATAAATTAGATGGATTAGCCATGGGAAGTGCAGGGTTACAGGAACAGGATAAGCAGGTGGGTCCGGGTGAGATGCCCTTCAAAGGGTCAGTCTAGATGTGATGGGCCAAATGGCCTGCTTCCACACTGAAGGGATTCTATGAAATTTAGCATAGACGTCAACGCCTGGGAAACCCTCACTCAGAATAAAGTAACTTGGAGGAACTTCCTGTATGAAGGGACACATTTTTTTGAGAACACCTTTCAGCATGAAGAAGTACAGTAAAGGAACCTGAGAAAGAAATCCCAGTAATCTCAGACACCAATTCCACATCCTGAAAACATGCTAAATATGCATTTGGAGAAAATGTTCAAGGATCTGGCTCATCATCTATGAAGGACCCACAGAACATATGACCAGAATTTCCTAGGTGGGCAATCATACTTGTTAGCGAGTGATTGCTGATGACAACAACGAACAAACAATAGTCCCCTTTAATCAGTAACTCACTGCAGCCTCATTAGAAAATGACCATACTGCTTGTAAATGTCATAAAAGTTACAGTAAGATACTTCCAACAATGAGATCAGCCTTGCCTGACTTCTTGTCTGATTCTGCCACAAATCTTGCCAGAGCCCACATCATTCAGACGCCTATAAGATACCATCCAATATTTATGTGTCACTGTCTCACAGAAATATTACGATTTTCACCCTTGTCATTTGTTTTGGGTGACACTGCCCGACATGGCTGAGGTAATAACATCAATTGAAGCAATTGTGGTGTAGTGGTAATGTTGTCAGGCTAGTAAGCTAGAACCTCATGGTCTGGAGGACTGGGTTCAAATTCCCCTGCATTTAATGGAGTTTACATTAAATCTGGAATTTAAATAAAAACTAGGATCAATGACGATCGTTTTAAATATCCATTTGCTTCACTAATTTTCTTCAGAAAAAGAAATCCGTCATCTGATCTGGCCTACGTGATTCCTGACCCGATGCAATGTTCATGGCTCTTGACTACCCTCTAAAATGGCCATGTAAACCACTCAATTCAAGGGCAGTTGGGGTTAACCATCAAATGCTGACTTTCCCAGTGACATCCAAATTTCACAAAGGATACGTTTTTACAATTCAAACATAGCATTTCCCAGCTCTCAGTGTCAATAATTTGGCTGCTCCCAGTTTATATTAAGTTAGTTGAAGTCACCCATTAAAATAACTTTCCTATGGTCATATATCCATCTTATCTCATCCCAGAAAATGGAGATGGTTCATCTGGTTCCAACATTGCTGTGAGTGTCAATCCTCATCTGCCACTCAATATAATTACAGCTGACCTTGGGGCTTCAAACCACTCTCCCATTCATTCCCCTTATCCCTTGAGCCCTGAGAGACCAACACTCTGTCTACACCATAAATAAATGGATTCAATGATGGAGCATCCACAGGCCTCTGGAATAGAAAATGTTAAACACCAGAGGTTAAATGTTGGTTAGACAGAGTTCATGTGTATACTTTCCTAGTTACACATCACAAGCACCAACACAACCAGAAGGTAACAAAGGCTGGGTCATTGCATTTATTGAACGTTTAGTTAGATAAGTTTTTGTTAAACAAGGGATTCAACAGCTATGGGTTGCAGACAGAAACATAAAAAATAGTAGCAGGCCTAGCCACACCATACACTACAATCATTGTAGATCAGCTGCAGGCTTCAACTCCTCTTTCATGCCAGCTCCTCACAGCCTTCAACTATACAACATTTTAAAACTCTTACCTACCACTTCTTTAAATACTTTCAGTGATCTAACCTCCACAATTCTCCATGACATCCACAGCTCTCTGGGAGACAATTCCAGACATTTACAGCCCTCTGGGAAAAGAAATTCTTTTGCACCTCAGTTAAATAAGTGTTCCCGTATGCCGTAATGATGTCCCTAGTTTGGGAAACCTCCACTTGTGAAACTATCTTCTCAACATCTACCCTGTCAAACCTGCCCAAGATCTTGTACATTTCAATAACATCACCCTCGTGCTTCTAAACGCTAATGAATAGAGGCCGAATCCATTTAGCTATCCTTGATAAGTCAACCTCTGGGAATAAGTCTAGTGGTCTTTTGGTGGTACGTGGCAGCCTCTCGGCCAGGCACGGTGTCAGCGTGGACTTCCAGTCTTGAGGTGATTTCTCAAAGTGTGGTTCCACCTTGGCTAAGCACTTCTATAAAGTTTGTACTTTCAGGTTTATTTCTTTATTTTCTGCTTAAAACTAATAAAGCTTCACTGTACTATAATTTCTACCTTGTTCTTAAGATTCTGTACCTGGGTAGTTGTGCCTAAGATGCTGCCTTGTGTGGCGACATTATATGCTTTTTACTATACTCCTGTACATTTGTACTTGAGCATACATGACGATAAAATCAAAATCAAACCAAATCAGAGGAAGTTTACTTCAGGGGACAAAGTTTGGTGTCAAAACCACAGGAATGGCCCTTCATGGGTAAGAGGCATAGTTGACATGAGGTCAGGTCCTGTGACATACAAAGTTCCGGTAGGAGAGGTGATCCTGAACAAGCATGTGAAAAACAGCAACCTTGCAAACAGGGCAGGGACTAACCATACCCAGCCCTTCTGATCATCCAGAAGGCTGTCAGAACCTATATGTTCTCCCCCTCCACCTAGCATCAAAGAAATGTGAGGACGAGATGGATACGGCAGATATTGCAACCTCGACGCCATTACCACCTGAAGAATTTTGGCAAAGATGCCACAGGCACAAGAGGTGGACTACGATCCGTTACGCACTGTCAGTATCCGAGGCACAATCGGAGGAACCGGACCTGGTATGAAAATGCCCTAGGAGAAGCTGCAGAAAAAAAAAACAGCCTACCGCCCAGTATGTTTTTGGGGTGGGTGGGGGTGGGTGTGGATGTACCAATTGGAGCAAGGTTGGCCAGGTAGACATCATAGAATATGAGTTCCCTGATTGGAGCTGTTAACCTGGTCCAATCAGCGAGTCCTGGATGACAGATATAAACAGGAGTGTGAGGGCTTCTGCTCACTCTAGCAGCTGGCTCTGTGCTAGCCGGACCAGTATCAAGTGCTACGCACATGCAAATAAAGAGCAACTTGGTGCTGGGATACTGGCCTTCATGGAGTTACTTCACCTGCCATGATGAGCAAGCTGATAATGTTGTCAATTTAGACCTCTTGAACATAAGATCACATGAAATAGGTGAAGGACTAAACCCTTTGGCCCTCAAACCCTCTCAACTGTTCAATAAAATTATGGCTGATCTGACTGTGGTCTCAAATCCACTTTTTTACCTGTTTCCCTTAACTCGCAGCAAAAAGACTCGACTGTTTCCCAGCAATGTCCTTTATAGATATCCTCATGAAATATCACTCCTACCTTCGCACTTTGATTTCTTATTCAATTGATAAGACTGCAAGCATTTCCTTTTGGTGATTTCTGCATACTCACCAGATTTTGATTTTCTTCATGACGGTCTCTCCCAGAGACAAACAACCACAGGCAAACTCACTGAGTTTTCTCAGAGAACTCCAAGAAGAATAAACGACTGCTAAAACAGCAAAGAATTTTTTCCAGCTCTGATGGTCTGGAGACTGACAAAAACAATATTACCCTTCTGTGGGAAAGGATGTTTTCTTCTGAACTGCAACGTTCTTCTGGATTCTTATCCCTTTTTTTTGTGTGTCACAAAAGGCTCAACTTATTAAGACTTCAGTGGTTAATCTACCAGGTAGCTTTGCTAGTAATTTGGCTTAATGCACATGATTTCTTGAAAATGCAATTTGATTCACTGCTAAAAAGAAATTTCGACTCTCAAAAAGATTCCACAACAGTAGCTGAGACCAACCCACAACATTCTAAAAATAAAAAGGTAAGTAGCCCCACTCCCAGCATCAACAAATCCTTTGAAAATTCCAAGATCTAAATCTACATCTTTGCCAGAAAGCTAATCAGTTCTTGTTTGGGGCAGAACAAATGAATACCAAATTTTGTTGAAAACTGACCATTGTTTTTTGAGATATATTGTTAAAGACAAACAAGTGAACAGGCACGGGTGGAAGTGTCACCTCCCTCTTCCTTCAGTGGTAGAGACAACAACTGGCAAAACAGCCAAATTCAGTGAGAACAATTTTCTTAATGTAGTGACTTCTCTTGATCTGGAAGACCTGCCTAAACTGGTAGTCTTTAGAAGAATCTATACAAACTTTCAAAAGGAAATGGATACATACTTGAAAATAACAATTTGTAGAATTATGGGGAAACTGCAATTGTTCTAGCACCAGTTGGGTCTTTTTCCAAGAACACAATTTGCTGACTGGCCTGTTTCATACAATCCCTACAGTGTGGAAACAGGCCCTTTGGCCCAACAAGTCCACACAGACCCTCAAAGCATCCCACCCAGACCCATCCCCCTATAACCCACCTAATCTACACATCCCTGAACACTATGGGGAATTTAGCATGGCCCATCTACCTAGCCTGCACATGTTTGGACTGTGGGAGGAAATCGGAGTACCCAGAGGAAACCCACACAGACAAGGGGAGAATGTGCAAACTCCACACACTCGCCTGAGGGTGGAATCGAACCCAGGTCCCTGGCACTGTGAGGCAGCAGTGGTAACCACTGAGCCACCGTGCCACCTGCCTAGTTCAGTGCACTAAGACCCAACAAACTATTATCAGCACTTTTTCCATTTATTTATAATTTGATTTTTCAATTTGACTGATACCTTCTAATCATGATGACCACATTTTTAACAGAAGATAGAAAAAACAATTTTGAATGTCGTTCAATTACACGTTGAACGACATTCGATAGCTAAGATTATACTTAAATACATCAGAAGTGAAAATCATTGTAAATTATTTAGATTTTTAAAAATTTCTGCGTTATCATTTGCTGTTTATATCCTTGTATAATGATATATTGGAGGAAGGAGGGGTCCTAAACATATTTCAATGTATTTATGAAAATACAGGACTCACTAACCTACAAATTAGAACTTTGAGTAAGCTATAGTCCATTAAATGACCATGAAATAGTTCCCAAATATATAGTTTACTGTGCTGATGTACTACAATCAGATCTGAATAGGCCACTAAATTTGTCACTGATATTTGTGTTGTTATTAACTCATGTTTCCTGTAGCACTATGCAGTAATGTAACAACTGTTTGCCAGTTGTTTTGATTGGTATCAAATTTGCCGCATAGATTTACTTACGCGCGTGTGTGTGTGTGTGTGTTTGTGTGTATATACCCACACCCACACCCACACTCACACACATCTGTGGGGCAAACTTGTATTTGTAGATACATTCTATTTTATTCAAAAAGCACACAATTCATAGACAGTCAGTAAATGTGCAGTTTTATAAATTCCTACTTTAGAAATAAAACTGTCTGACTTCAAACTAAAACACAAATTCTAAACAAGCCCTCATACCTAACATGCATTGTCTGATCTAAAATGTCACCTCCTCTTTATACTGATAAAACCTTTAGTTCTGTCAGGATAGTGATTTGAAAAGAATCTGGAGATTTACATATATTAATCAATTAAAACCTTCCAACCGATTAAAGATTTAACAGCGTCTTACGTTTGTTTAATACATTCTCATCAGTGGTGGGACCCTTTGATTTTTTACTTGTAAATTCTGTGTCTGATACCATCTCACTAACACCTGAAGGAGGAACCAGATTCAGAAAGCTTGTGTTTTAAAATAACCCTGTTGGACTATAATCCGGTGTTGTGTGATTTCTGACCTTGTCTGCGCCAGTCCAACAGTGGCATCTCCACATCAGTATTATGTTGGTCAGTTCAGTAATTTTGAGATTTTCTAACATACTATGTGACATTGTTATCTTAAAGGACAGTAAATTTGATTATTTAATCAGTTTCCGAATATGTCCTGTAACAAAATTTTCAATTTTATTCTCGATTTATTCTATAGTTCTATGTGTCAACGCAATAAGCAAATTTTCTACATAAAAGCAAAGTTAATCTATATTACAAGCATCAATTTAAGACTGACCATTGAAATAAAACAATTTCATACCTATATTGGACATTGGAAATTGGAAATGAATTGGAATTGAACATTTGCAAATTGGAAATGATAATTTGTTGAATTTTTGTTGAACTGACATCAGCATTAGTTTTTTTTTAACTGTTTTTATCCATTGTAACGAAGTACAAATTATTTCCACACAGTGGAGACAATCACTGACGATTCCACAACCACAAGTGTTCAATCCTTTTTCCAATACCATTGTTGTTCTTAAATCAACCCTGGTATATAAGCAGCATAACATTTCCAGGGCACAGGCAATTTTGCTTAATGCAAAACTATTCGTAGCAGTGTTCTACATTATAAATGTCATACATACTCTTGTAGAGACAAATCAAAAGTCGTATTTTGTTTGAAGTTTAACATCCTTTGACTACAGTCATTTTTTATAATGACTGAATCAGTTCTGAGATACGTCAGCAGTCTGTAGATTTGGAGTGTCACTTATGTTTAGGAATTATTCTTGGCAATACTGGTAAATATTCATTTTCTCTCTTCATTCAGGCATTTCCTTGTCTGTTACTTTTTAGAAGCATTAACCATTATCTACTGTCCTTTCTAAGGAGCTAACAGAAGATACCATATATCACATCACAGATGTTTAGATATTTCAGTTCTACTAATTCTCAAATGTTATCAAATAAAATTCTCAAATCTTGTGGTAAAATAATCTCTGCACTTACATTTAACCTGTAATGTTCACTCTGGACTTAGATTTACTCAGTTGCACATGATAACATTTACGAGAAGACAATTATATTCAGGAGGTCATCAATAAGCATTGCTCAAATATAACTAACGTGACTATGAACTCAAACCCAACTAAGTCAGTGACTTTGATAAGGCATAACAGGTTTCTTAATATTTTTTGACTACATGCTTCCAATTAATATACTCATAAGTATATACAGAGTCATAGAGATGTTCAGCACGGAAACAGACCCTTTGGTCCAACTCGTCCATGCCAACCAGATATCCTAAATTAATCTAGTCTAATCTAATCTAATTTGCTAGCATTTGGCCCATATCCGCTGAACCCTTCCTATTCATATACACATCCAGATACCTTTTAAATGTTGTAATTGTACCAGCCTCCATCACTTCATCTGGCAGCTCATTCCACACAAACACCACCCTCTGTGTAGACAAAGTTGCCCTTTAGGTCCCTTTTCAATCTTTCCCCTCTCACCATAAACCTATGCCCTCTAGTTTTGGACTCCTCTACCCTGGGGAAAAGACCTTGTCTATTCATCCGATCCATGCCCCTCATGATTTTATTAACTTAAGGTCACCCCCAGCCTCTGACGCTCCAGGGAAAACAGCCCCAGCCTATTTAGCCTCTCCTTTTAATTCAAACCCTCCAGCCCTGGCAACATTCTTGTAAATCTTTTCTGAACCCTTTCAAGTTTCACAATATCCTTCCCATAGCAGGGAGGCCAGATTTGAACGCAGTATTCCAAAAGTGGTCTAACCAATGTTCTACCAGCCACAACATGACCTCCCAACTCCTACATTCAATGCACTTTCCAATAAAGGCAAGTGTACCAAATGTCTTCTTCACTACCTTGTCTACCTGCAACTCTATTTTCAAGGAACGATGAACCTGCACTCTAAGGTCTCTTTAATCAGCGACACTCCCCAGGACCTTACCATTGAGTGTATAAGTCCTGCATTGATTTGCCCTACCAAAACACAGCACCTCACATTATCTAGATTAAGCTCCATCTGCCACTCCTCAGCCCAAGAACCCATCTGATCAAGGTCCCGTTGTACTCTGAGGTAACCTTCGCTGTCTACTACACCTCCAATTTTGGTGTCATCTGCAAACTTACTAACCATACCTACTATATTCACATCCAAATCATATATATAAATGACACAGAGGAGTGGACCTAGCACCAATCCTTGTTCCACACTGCTGGTCACAGGCGTCTAGTCGGAAAAGCAACCCTCCTCAACCACCCTTTCTCCCCTACCTGGAAGACAATTTTGTATCCAAATGGCTAGCTATCCCTGGAGTCCACATGATCTAATCTTGTTAACCAGTCTACCATATGCAACTTTGTCGAACATCTTACTGAAGTCCATATAGATAAATATATGTATAGTTCTTTGAACTGCTGCACACCAGCAATTATAGTAATACTGTTACATCTTATCCAAACTAATGGTGGGTCAAACTCAATTTGATTAGTGGAAATTATCAAATATTTCTGGCACCTGACATAAACCAGATTCAGCAAAAGTTACACACACACACTAGACAAGAAGTTGGTACTGTAGATGTCAGTAAATATGTCAACTTCTCAAGCTTTGAAAAATCTCTCCAAAACACAGGATCAACTGTATGTTGAGTATAAATGTGAATTGCTGGTGTGGATGTTTACTGCCTTTGTCATTTGCCACACAGGGTCTGCTCTATATGGGCTCATCTCAAACTCCTATGCATCGCTATACCTGTTTATTGTTGCCTTGCACCCAGCTGCAAAATACCGGTGGATTAAAAATCATTTGAAGAGTGAAAAATTGAGGCCAACTACTAATGCACGTAAAGCATGTTGTGGTTAAAATGGTAGGGAATTTATACACTGAATATATGCCAAAACAGGACTTGTGTGGCTTGAGAAAAATGGGGTCATCCTGTAGGCCAAGTCAGCATACACTGTGATCTACAGTACATGTATCTCCCATTTGTTAAATATGAAAAAAGCAGTGTGAATACTAATTTCTCGGTGCAAAGTCCTATAATGGTGGCACAGATATTTTCTGATCAGCTTGTTCAGAAATGTTACCTCACACCTCTGGAGTAGATGGGACTTGAACGTGAGTCTCCTGGTTCAGAGGTAGGGACACTAGAACTATGCCACAAGAACATGTTCCCCCAATATTCACCCTCATTATTTTCAAGTGAACTGAATGGATCCAATCCTGATTTGGTTTAAATTAGGGATGCTATGTCTGCTTCAAGATTTTCCTACAAAATACAAACATGGTTCATACACCAATTAGTTTGGCTTGTTCTTAAATAGTAGTGCTTAAGTAGATTTGTGGTGGCTGCTGAAGAAATAGTAGGAAAAATTATTTTTATTTCCTCCTTTTGGAGCCAGAAGGAAGAAGATTAATCCCAGCAGCTGCACATCACCATTATGGGTCATTGCCTGCCTGTGCTTGGTCCTCCAGTATATTATTCCACTGAGAATTTGAGCATGCAATGTAAATCAGGATGTTCAGCTCCCTAAAGCCTGTGACAATTCTTACTCTTTGAACCTTTTGTCCATATTAACTCACTGCAAGGGACCCAAGTTTGACATACCATTTCATTTTTAAAATTCAGTCAGGGGATATGAGCACTACTGGCGTGGCCTGCATTTATTGCCCATAACTAATTGACCTCCAGAAGGTGGTGGTGAGCTGTCATCTTGAACCGCTGCAGTCCATTTGGTTAGGTAGACCACACTGCTGTTATGGAAGGGAGTTTCACGTTTTTGACTGAGCATCGCTGAACAGACAGTGATATATTTACAGGTCAGGAGTGGCTTGGAGGAGAACTTCCAGTTGTTCATGTTCCCATAAATCTGCTGCCTTTGTCCTTCTAGATGATAGCAATTGTGGGTTTGGAAGGTTCTGTCTAAGGAGCCTTGGTGAATTTCTACGGTACATCCTACAGTACATTCTACGGTACGATAGTAGCAGCAGTATGTACTAAAATTCAGTGGTGGAGAGACTGAATGTTTGTGGGTACGGTGTCAATCAAGTGTGCTGGTTTTTCTAGATGGTGTAAAGCTTTCTAAGTGTCACTGAGGTTGCACTCATCCTGGCAAGTGGAGAATATTCCATTACATTCCCGACTTATGCCTTGCAGATGATGAACAGGCACTGGGGTGTTGGATAATGAGTTACTTGCTGCAGCATTCCGACGCACTAAAAACTCTCTTGTGTTGGTGGTGGAGGGACTGAATGCTTGTGGATGTGGTGTCAAATAAGCTTGCTATTTTGGCTTGGATGGTTTCAAACTTCTTGTGTATTGTTGTAACTGCACTTATCCAGGCAGGTAGGGAGTATTTCATCGTAGTCCTGACCCATGCCTTGGAGATGGTGGATAGGGTCTGGGCAGTCAGAAGGTGAGTCACTCGGTCCAGGATTCCTAGCTTCTGAGTTGACTTTTATAGACACTGTATTAACAATTCCGTTTTTTGGTCCACAATAAGCCACAGGAATTAATAGGGGGTAATTCAGTGATGGCAATACCACTGATTGTCAAAGGGCTATGATGAGATTCTGTCTTGTTAGACATAGCCATTGCCGAGTATTTGTGTGGCGCAATAGTTACGTCCAGTTGTCAGTCCATACCTGGATATTCACAGGTCTTGCTGCATTTAGACATGGACTGATTCAGTATCTGAGTAGTGCTGAACACTGTGTAATCAATCAGCAAATATCCCACTTCTGACCTTCTAATGGAGGTAAGGTCATTTATGAAGCAGCCAAAGGTCATTAGGCCTAAGGCATGATCTGAGGATCTCCTGCAGAGAAGTCTAAGACCTGAGATGACTAACCTTCAGCAACCCCATCTATCTTCCTTTACACTGGGTATGATACTAACCAGCAAATAGTTTTGTTTCCAAATCCCATTATTTCTAAATTTACTCTTATCCAATGCTTTTCCATCAATGTTCCTCCTGTTCACCACATTGTTGTCACTAGTCAAGAAATCTAGCATCGAGTGCAGAGCCAGATCCCAAAGGTAAGCTTTACTGATGTAACAACAATTTGTTTGTAAATGAGAGTGGGGACCGAGAATTTGGTGCATCGGGAAAAAGGAATCAGCAGACATTGGGGAGCACCAGATGAATGGAAGACGTGGAGACAGTCCACATGGTTGAATTTTAGAAACATTTTAGAAATCTAGAGACCTTGGAGTACAGATTCATATTCCTTGTAAGTGGAGTCCCAAGTAGGCAGGATAGTGAGGAAGGCATTTAGCATGCTTGCCTTTATTGATCAGTGCATTAAGTATAGGAGTTGGCAGATCATGTTATGGCTGTAAAGGACAGTTGCTTTTGGATTACTGCATTCAATTCTGGTCTTCCTGCTCTAGGAAAGATGTTGTGAAACTTGAAAAGGTTCAGAAAAGATGTATAATGACGTTGCCAGGATTGGAGGGTTTGAGTTATAGGGAGAGGCTGAATAGGCTGGAGCTTTTTTCCCTGGAGCGTTGGAGGCTGAGGGATGACCTTATAGAAATTAATAAAATCATGAGGGATATGGATAGGGTGAATAGCTAACGTCTCTTCCCTGGGGTGGGGGTTTCAGAACTAGAGGGCATGGGTTTAAGGTGAGAGGGAGAAGATTTCAAAGGGACCTAAGGGGCAATTTTTTCATGCAAAGGGTGGTGCATGCATGGAATGAGCTGTCAGAGGAAATAGTAGAGGCTGGTATAATTACAACATTTAAAAGGCACATGAATAGGAAGGGTTTAGAGGGATACGGGTGAAATGCTGGCAAATGGGACTAGATTAACTTAGAATATCTGGTCCGCACGAACGAGAAGGACCGAAGGGTCTGTGTCTGTGCTGTGCAACTCTATGACTCTAAAAGAAAAGTCCCTCTTTGTTGGTAGTAACTCAGAATGGTCATGACAATCATGTTTGATAAATTGGATCTTAAATCATTGAAAGTGTGAATATCTGTTTCAAATTGTTTATATTGGTTATAAGAGAGAGCCAAATATGCACAATGTTTCAGAGGTTGAGGTATACTATCTTAATAATGGCTACAAACAAAAGAAATAGAAAGCAGGAGTCAATTAACCACTCGGGCATCAGTCAATTGACCCTTTAAACCTACTCTGTCATTAGGTAACATCATGGTTGATATGATTGTGGCCTCACCTCCATTTTCCTGCCTCCCATCAACAGCTCTAGACTCGTTTGTTGATCCACAATCTCATTAAGCCTTGACAATATTTAATAACTGATCCTTCACCGCTCTGCGGAAGAGAAAACTGATGTCTAACAACCCTCTAACTCCCCCTATCTTAGTACTAAAAGAGATACCCCCTATTCTTGAGCTGTGCCCTTTGGGGCTAGGAATATTCCCTCAGCATGCACCCCATCAAGCTCCTTCAGAAACGTAGGTTTCAATAACGTAATCTCTCATTTTTCTAAACTCAATGATGATAGGTCCAACCTGCACAATCCCTTCTTATAAAGCAACTCCATTCATTCCAGGAATCAGTCTAAATGAACTTACATTAAATTTATTCCATATTTCTTTTTAATTAAGATAACAAAAACTGCACATATTATTCTTGGTGTGGTCTCACCTATGCCCCATACAGTTGGAGCAGGGCTTTGCTTCTTACATTCCATCTATCATGCAACAAAGGCCGACAAACCATATACCGTCATAATTACTTGCTGTATCTGCATACAGACTTTCTTGTAATTCATTTATGCACTACAGCATTCTCAGCTTCTTTGTTCATTTAAGTAATACTCTGCTTTTGCGTTCTTCTTGTCAAGATGGACAACCCTCATACTTCCCATCATATACCTTGGCTGCAGTCATAAAATAGACAACTTATCTACATTTCCTTGCAGGCTGTTGTATCTTCATCACAATTTGCTGTCCTATCTGTTTTTGTTTCATTAGCATATTTGGCTATAATGCAATCAGATATATGTTTGAAATTTATCTTCATGTTACACAGTCACTGAAGGAGATATCACCTGGTTCATGTGCATAAATTACCAAGAAAAGGATGGATTCAGGAACAGAGCTGTAAATGTTCAGGCATGATTTGAATAACTTTAGTTTCCCAATGTTTGCTTGTAGCATGCTCTGCCTTGTCCATCTCAGATAAGCTGTTTGACTGTATTAAAATGGTTATGACATTATGGGTTTTGGTTAAATAACTCTGGCTCAGCACATAGCACTCTTGTTGATTATGCAAAATATACAATCATAGAGTTGTACGCCACGGAATCAGACTCTTTGGTCCAACTCGTCCATGCTGACCAGATGTCTGAAATTAATCTAATCCCATTTACCAGCATTTCACACATATCCCTCTAAACCCTTCCTATTCATATACCCATCCAGATGCCTTTTAAATGTTGTAATTGCACCAGTCTCCACCACTTCCTCTGGCAGCTCATTCCATACTCGTAGCACTGTCTGCATGAAAATGTTGCCCCTTAGACCCCTTTTAAATCTTTCCCCTCTCACCTTAAATCCATGCCCTCCAGTTTTAGACTCCCTTACCCTGGGAAAAATACCATGGCTATTCACCCTATCTATGTCCCTCATGATTTTATTAACTTCTATAAGGTCACCCCTAAAGCCTCCAACGCTCCAGGGAAACTAGCCCCGAGCCTCTCCCTGTAGCTCAAACCCTCCAACCCTGGCAACATCCTTCTAAATGTTTTCTGCACCCTTTCAAGTTTAACAACACCCTTCCTATAGCAGGGAGACAAGAACTGAATGCAGTATTCCAAACGAGGCCTAACTAATGTCCTGTACAGCTGCAACGTGACTTCCTAACTTCTATACTGAATGCACTGACCAGTAAAGACAAGCATACCAAATGCCTTCTTCACTATCCTGTCTACCCGCGACTCCACCTTCAAGGAACTATGAACCTGTACCCCAAGGTTTCTTTCTTTTCGGCAACACTCTCCAGGACCCTACCATTAAGTGTATAAGTTCCCCCCCCCACCCCCGATTTGCTTTACTAAAATGCAACACCTCACATTTATCTAAATTAAACTCCATCTGCCGCTCCTTGGCCCACAGGCCCATCTGATCAAGGTCCCATTCTGAGATAACCTTCTTCACTGTCCACCACATCACCAATTTTGCTGTCATCTACGAATGTATTAAACATTCTTCCTATATTCACGTCCAAATCAATTAGATAAATGACAAAAAGCAGTGGACCCAGCACCGATCCTTCTGGCATGCCGCTGGTCTCAGGCCTCCAGCCTGAAAAACAACCCTCCACCACCAGCTTTGTCTCCTACCTTCAAGTCAATTTTGTATCCAAATGGCTAGCTCTCCCTGGATCTAACCTTGCTAACCAGTCTACCATGTGGAACCTTGTCAAACGCCTTGTTGATGTAATGTTGAATGTAAACTTCATTCCAGCATATGAACATCTAAGAAAGACTGAGATTTAAGTGAAGTACTGGGGGAATGCTGAACTGTTTCAAGCACTGTCCACCCAAATAGTCATAATAGGTTCCAACACCCTGGGCTGGATTTTCATAAAACTGGGGAGATCCCATAAAGGTGCCAAAACAGCAGCTGGCAACCAATTTCAGCATTCTTGACCCTACTGCAAGTTTCCAATTTTCACTGCTGTTTAAGACGCACAATGATTCAGGTGATCACATTCTTCACTCCTAACCAGGCTGGCTCCATTGTGAGGATAACCACAGCCTAAGTCTTCTGCAATTTTCGTCATCAGGCCAAATTTTTAAAGAATTTGTAATTCACAACCCTCAGAAGTGTCATGAGCCATAGGATGAATGAATGAACATTTTAAAACATAAGCTTAAAACGTCTTAGACACACCCTCAATGTTAAGGTTGTAATCAAACCTACCCCAGTCCCCCACAAACTATACGCGCCAAGCTACACCTGCCCACCCAACAGAAAATAAAAAGATAAATGAAATAGCTAACCATTAGGTGGCACTCTCTATCCATGTGACAATTTCCCAAAAAATGGTCATTAACAGATCTAAATTGTGACTTGTTTGCAACAAATAGTACTTACATTTAAAATAAGTGCCCTTTTGAACTACTGCATTGATTTGACTACACAATAGGCCAAGCAGACTGCACAGTCAGTGTTAACAAAAGCTGGTGTCAGCTTTACATAAGCCAAAACTGTTTACTGTAATTTGAATATGAAGTCACTCAAATTAAATTTAGGGAGGAGATTTGAAGCCATTTCTAGGCTATAATTTATTTAACACCAGCATTAGGAGATCTGCAAGAAACTTTTAGACATCACTTTTTATCTTTTGTTATGTCACTTTCTAACCATGAAACTGAACTGAAATGTAAGGTGCTGACTAGACCTCCATTTTCTTAGCCAGATGACAAATATGGCATTACTCAACCAGAATTATGCACTGGCGTAGCTGTGCTCTCAGCAGATCTCAAACTTGAAATTGTATTAGTACATCTTCAGAACATGTGGCACAAAATTGTTACGGTGTAAATACAGGCCATTCAGCCTATTATGTTTGCATTAGCTTTCCCAAATAAGCATCATGGCTTAGTGCCATCATTCAACGCTTTCCCAGTAATCCAGCACATTATTTATATTTAAATAATCATCTAATGACCCCTTAAAAGCCTTGATTGAACCTCCCTCAACCACACTTCCGGCCAGTTCATTTTTCACCAAAACCACTTGCAACATGGTAACATTCCTTTTCACATTACATTTATTTCTTTTTCAAATCACTTTCACTTTGTAACCTCTCATTCTTGATCCTTTCTCAAGCAGGAATAGTTTCTTCCTGCCTAATCTGCCCAGCCCTCTCATAATTCTGAAAACTCCATGCAAATCTCTTCTTAGACTTCTCTTTTAAAAAAAGTCTCAATTTCTCCAATCTATCCTCATAACTGAAGCTTCTCATCCCTATGAACCTCTTCAGGAATCCATGCAATACATTCACAACCTTCCTGAGGTGTAGCTCCCAGACTGTACACAATATTCCATCTGAGGTATAACTAGTGCCTTACAGGTTCAGCATAACCTCCCTGCTACTGTACTCTCCGTCATGCTTACTCAATCCTTAGATACTGTACGCTGTATTAGCTGCGCTTTCTACCTGTCTTGCTACCATTTAATGATTTATACACATAAAGAACATTAAACATAGAAAATACACCACAGGACCAGGCCCTTTGGCCCACTACGTCTGCGCCAATCATGCTGCTATCTAAATTAATCTCATCTGCCTGCACATGCTATTAACTGCCTGTTCATGCATCCGTCTAAACACCTCTTAAGCTTTGCTACCATATCTGTTTCTACCGCCTCCCCTGGCAGTCCCTTCTAGGCACCTACTACCCGCCGTGTGAAAGAAAAAATCTGTGCACATCTCCCTTTAACATTCCCCTACACCTTAAACTAATGCCCCGTGGTATTTGTCCTTCCTACTCTAGGAGAAAGACTCCAGCTATCCACCCTATTCACTTAGGTCTCTGCTCCTGCACATCCTTTGGGCTGCACCCTTTATATTATCCTGTCTCTCTATGTCCTTTCTACAAAAATGTATTGCCTCACCATCTCACACTTTCCTGCAATAAAATTCATCCACCACCTATCTGCCCACTCCACCAAATTGCCAAAGTCCTTTTGAAGTTCTACTGTACTCTTCACAATTCATATTAATCCCAAGTTTTGTATCGCCTGGAATTTTGAAAGTATCCTCAGCACACCATGATCAGGATCATTACTATAGATCAGGAAATAGGGTCCCAAATACTAACCCCTAGGAAACTCCACTACAAGCTATCCTGCAGCCTGAAAAGTATCAATTAACCATTTCTTCCTGTTTCCCATCACTTGACTAATTGTGTATCAACACTGCTACTGTTCTCTTTTTTTCCCCATGAGTTAAAAAGCTAAACCTTTTCTAATATCTGTTGTGAAGCACTGTACTGAATGCCTTTTGGAAGTCTGTGTACACCACATCAACAGCATTATCCTCTTGAAGCCTTTCTGTTACCTCTTCAAAGAATTCCAGAAGTTACTTGGGCATGATTTCCCCTTCAAAGATTTGGACTGATTCTCCTTAATTAAGCCTTATTTGTCCATGTTACTATTCATTTTATCCCATAAACATTCCACACACAAGAAACAATTCCCCTACTCACCTCCCATGCAACTGTTAAAATCTAACTTGCATTAAAAGCATTTGATTAAATTTTAAAAACTTAAATCTGCAAAAATTTCCATGTAACTAGTGAAATGGTAAAACTATACAATGCAGGTGATTTAACTACTGAATGTCAAAATATTTATGTGTGGAACTTTAGGAATTTCTCTTTTGCTAGCTGTTTTTTTTTGTAAATTAAAATCGCTTTCCAAATCTCATTGCAAAGTACTAATAAAATTCAGTCATTTCATTATAAAGTTGGTGTCTTTTAAAGAATCATAAAATGGCTACAACACAGGTTCAAGTCATTCTATCCACTGTGTTTGTGCTGGCTCTCTGCAACAGCAAGGCAACTGGTACATGACCCAGCAAATTTTCTCTTTTCCTATGCTTATGAAATTGACCATTGGCATTGCACTCCAGATCCTAGTCACTCTTTGCATAAAAGTTTTCTCCTCTATTACAGTTGACTATTCTGCCATTCATATTAATCAATATCCTTGAGTTTTTCAAATCTTTTGACAATGGAGGTATTTTCTCCCTGTCTGCTTTGTCCAGACCATTGGGATTTTGATCATCTTTATCAAATCTCCTCTCAGCCTTCTCGAAGGAGAAGCTCCAGATTCTCTGATATGTCCATGTAACTGATGTCCACATTATTGGAACTATTTGTATAAATGTTTTTTACCCTCGTTAATACTGTCACATCCTTTCTGTAGTGTTTTGCCCGGAATTGGATAAGATACTTCAAGTGAGGCCAAACTAGTGTTTCATGAAAATTCATCATAACTTCCTCAATTTTTAGGCTTGAAAGATTTAACAAGCTACCAGTATTAACTGCGAAAAAAAATCTAAAAATGCAATCTTTATTCTTATATATAAAATTCTAATGGAAGGGTAGCAACATTTTATAATGCCTAAAGACACTTGCTGCAGTAACATGAAAAAAAATGTATGCCCATCATGTAGAGAATTAAAATTAAAATCTTGGATATACATAATTGGAAGACTGGAGAAGTTTGGAAATTGTAATTGTCATTGTGCATATCTATCAAACAGGCATCATGAAAGCTCAGTAAATAACTGTTACTGAGCAAAAAGGGAATCCCAAAGGAATTCAATTTTAGAGAAGTTTGAACAAAAAGATTCAAAAATATTCAGTGACAACATAACTCTGTGCTTTGATTAACATTTTGTCTCAATTTACAAACTATGACGCTCTCACCAAATTCTTTTTGGCAGATTCTGGTTTGAGTTAGTTAACAGCGGGATCTGATAAAGAAAATGACTCTGAAGAACCTGCATAATGCCATAGGGTGGAACTTCTTAAAAATACTTGTCTATGACACTTTCTTGATATACACATTGTTTTCGTTTTCTATTTGGATCAATGCAGACAGATGATTCATTCCAGTGAACCAAGTAATAAAACTGAAAAATAGAAGTTAACCAGTGGAACAATACAGAAAATCAGTGTGTGTGTTAATTACAGTATTTAGATACTACTCACATTTGCTGACTAATAAAGAAATGTACAAGAATTAACCTTTGTAGAATTGGAAATGAGAAGAAGTTTAATTACAAATTAAAGAAGAACCAGTGAACCTTACAGTATAGTACATTGGCTTAAATTTCAATGGTATAATCATGAACACACATTTTTGCACAATAGACAATGTTTTTAGAATTTTGAGTTTTTGTAGATTTAGAAAAGTGTATGCCTACCTCATGCATGCATAAATGTGATTAAAAATAGTGAGTCGGGTATGAAACCAGTAGAGTGGGTAATGTGCTCTGCCATAGTGAGGCAGGAATTTTGTGCGAGGGCTGTGGTCCAATGTTTCTTCTGCTGCTGTCAGGTTAAGTTAAAGGTTTGTGCCCATAATCCACCACTTTGAAATAAGCTGGCTACTGGAGCATGCAACGATTTATCTACGACCGCTAGTGCACTCCTTTTGGCAGCCACTAAGGCGGAGCAATGTCTGGGGGCTAGGTGAATGTTATCTCTCTGTTATCTAGGTGGGGACTTGGTGTTTGTGAAACATGCATAGAATACAACATATGGGCAATATGTTGTAAAAATACTGGTATGGTCCGATTGCATTCTATATTCATTGATAGGCTTAATAACAAAGTCATGAAAGTACCTCCTAATCAGAATGTTGGAAGCTTGACATCACTGCCATTTAATTGTGATTAAAATATAGTGAGTTAGTGAGTAATTCTGTATTGAAAAAGGACCACTCAAACACAGCAAGGTGCAGCAATGATGCAAATTCATCCATATGAGTGAATCTCTGAGGCATCACTAAATTCCAGTAGGGTCAGGGATGATTGCAGTGAAGGGGCTCATTAATAAGTCTAATTACCTTCCTGTTACCAGCAGCCAGAATCCTACATGGACTTGTACAACCCAGCTCAACACCACCTTCCCAAGGGCAACTAGGGATGGACAATGAATGCTGGCCAGCCAGTGACACCAAGTCCCACTAGTGAATAAAAGAAAAACTTGGATTGGGGTCGAGTTTTCCCAATGGGTGGTGCCCAGTCAGAATACTCTTGCCTGATTCTCATGAATTGGTGGATTCCACTAAATTGAGCCAAAGTGTGGTCACTCAGTGTTTTCACAAATTATTAAAAGTAGATGAACAAATTTTAAAGCAACTGCACAACATCTAGAAATGTTTGTAATGCAGTTTCTTACAGTGCTATAGCTAAGAAGTTGATAACATTAAAACAAATTACTTAATAAAAAATGGCCACTCTGAACAGCCTTTAAAATAAATTAGCTGACATGACTACCAATCCAGCTACAGCTTTTGCAGAACTCTGGTTATACCAGAAGGCATACCAGACATCAGAATATCAGCTGTGCTAATAAATCTTGCAGTACATAGGAACTGCACAGAGAGTCTAAACAAATTACCTGAAGAACAGGCTACCCACTTTATGAATGCACTATTATGTGCTCAACTATTCAAGTTTTAATTCAAGGTCTAATTGTGTAGACGAAACCAAGTAATATAAGAATGTAAGTAATCACTTCAAATTTAAAATAGACCAGTGTTAATCAGTAGATCTCAAAAGAATAATGTGCTTTACGTCAAATAAATGATTAAATGCAAGAGAGAAATGATTTGCCATTTAAGATACGAGTTCAGTGAATTTGACTGGAAAATAAAAGTAGCCACATAAATGTGTTACAATCACAAAATATTTACAATTGACAAAGTTACATCAGAATTAAGTTTAGAAACCATAAAATTGTCTATATAATTTAAACATATTTTAATTGAAATAATAATAATTGAATAATTTAATTGAAATAACTTTTTCATTGCCAAGCTTTTTTATGAATTAATAAGTTTTGGGGATCCAGAATACAATTTGATGCTATAGTATTCTGGTTCTGGGTTTTCTGTGTGAGATGTTACACATACTATTTATTACAAACTTTTTTTTAAACACTTCATGAGATATGGATGTCACTGACAAGGGCAGCATTTGTTGCCTATCCTTAATTGTACTTGAATTGAGTGGCTTGCTAGGCCAGTTCAGAGAATGGTTAAGAGTCAATCAAAATGCTGAGGGTCTTCAGCCTCATATAGGCCAGGCCAGGTAAAAATGACAGATTTCTTCTTGTAAATGGTTTTAATGAACCAGATGTGTTTTTACAACAATCAATAATGGTTGTCATGGTCAACTTTACTGACACTACTTTAAAATTCAATTAATAAATCTGAAATTAAAATTCCACGAGGTCATATGGAGGAGTTTGACCCCATATTGCCAGAGCAGTAAAACAAAATAAACTTGGCTTCTGGATTATCAGTTCAGTGACGTTACCGTTATATCATGATTAAACCTCAAATCATAAGTATTGTAACGTGGTAACATTTGATTGAATGCAATGCTATGTATTGACAATTTCAGTTTAAAATTATGCAGCTGTGTTTAATCTTGGCATGGCAGCAACACTCTCCCCTTATTTCAGTGTTCTTGTTTTTAGGATGTTGTATTTCAGTGTTTGTGGTTTTGGATCCCAATATTAATTTTAAAAATTACTGTATTTTCTTAAAAATTCAGAAATGAATATCAGAAGACAATGATTCCGTCTAAATGTGTGCATTACAATGTGCAATACAAATGATAATGACATCTGCAAGTAGTTTTCCCATTGCATGCATTTAACAGATACCAACTCAGGTGAAGAGAAGATATTTTCAGAGATATTGCGGCTACAAATGAATAGGAAAAAATGGTAGAAAGCATCAGCCATTCCCATTGGTTGGGCAGGAAAAACAGGCATGTGAATAGTGTGGTGGGCCATGGTCATAAAGCATGTTATTTGTGACCAAAATGAGGACTAGTTCAGTGCTCTGGATGTTCTGTGGAAATCTGAGTGGAGAGGTATAAACAGAGTTGTTTGAAAGATACGCACAGATTCAGAAGAAGCCAATAGATTCCAAGACTTGAGTGGAATAAAGCTTGGAGATTGATGGTAGTGTGTATGGACTACAGTGATTGCAATGAGGTCAGCCAGGTGGGTTGGATCAGATTAACAGCCCCAGTCAGACAGCCCTGATTGACAAGAACAGGAGTGTCACACATCCTGTCACTCTGAGAGCTGGTGACTTGGTGAAGGGATACCAGCTTCTGTGGAGATATTTCAGTGGCAACAAGAGTAATGTATGTTCCTGAAGAAACTCGCTCGCAACAGTTATCTTTGAGGTGAGGTAAGCATTTCTGGCATTATGGGAAGCTTTGGGAAGTTTGACTTGTTCAACCCTGCTGAAGCCTGGGCCTACTATTTACAAAGAATGCATCATTTTTTCTAGCAAATAACATTGGGGCAGATGAAAAGCAATGAGTAATTCTCCTGACAACTTGTGGATCTAGAACATTTGCAGTTATTAGCAGCCTAACTTCCCCTGAGGCACCAGATAAAACCTTTCAAGAGTTGACAAATTTAGTTAAGGAATATTATGGTAAAAATGGTGGACTGAGAGTAGCATCGATTTTGCAGTTGGTCCTGATTTGCAAGCTCTCTTATGGCAGATTTCTTATGGTTATTATGCATCAGAAGCAAAATTTTTTTATTTTGAATCATTTTTTGGAACTTTTATAGTCTACAAAGAATATGCAAATAAAACACAAAGGAGGAGAGATTTCTTTTTTGCAAATGGAGTTTGCATGGGAAAGGCCTCCACATGTTGAGTTTCAATCTGGAGAAGAGGTTTTTTTTATGTTTCAAACTTTTATACTTCAAAAATTTTATGCAAAGAAAAATGAAGGAGAGATTGTTTTACATTGCAAAGGAAAGTTTTTTTTTAAAAAAAAGTTTGTGCGGGAAAGGCCTCCAAGTATTTTTTAACTTTTGAGCTGCAGAAGCGTTCTTTTTAAATGCTTGAAACTTAATACTTCAAAAAAAAATTATGCAAAAAGAATATATGTAAAGGAGAGATTATTTGACGTACAGAGCTTGTGGAGAGGACTATACATGGTCATCTCCGGAGAGATTTGTTTTTAGCCGGAGATTGAAAGCTGACAGTTGGAGGACTTGAAAGGGAGGCATTTTTTGATTGTTTCAGCTAAGTGCTTGATTTTTATCTTAAGTTTTTTTTTAATCTTTTGCATGATTAAGTTTTAAATCTGTGTGTAAGGAAGGGTAGTTTATTTTTATACATAAGGTATTATTGAGAGCTTCTTCATTTCAGACTTAATGTCACTGAGGGCATTCAAGAGACACTGAGTGTGATAATAGATTTGGAGAAGTGATTACACAGAAGGATCAGTCACATAGATGCATGACTGTCAGGAAAGGTAAGAGGTAGTTCAGAAATCTCCTGTTTCCTCTTTCAAACAGATATTCCATTTTGGGTTCTGTCGAAGGTGATAGTCTCTTGAGGAAAATAGAAGTTGTAGAAAGATCTTGGGCACTAAGAATGAATCTTATGTTAAGCCGAGTTTGTCAAGGTTTAAAAGAATAATTGTTATAGGGGACTCTCCTGTGAGGGGCACAGACAGGGGATTCTACAGCAGTGAGTGTGAATTTAAGATAGTATGTTGCTTTCCTGGTATCCGGGTTCAGGACATCTCAATACGTTTGAAGCATATTGTCAAAGGGGAGAGTGAGAAGTTGGAAGTTGTTGTACACATTGGTAGGAACAATACAGTTAGGGAAAGGGTTAAGGCTTTGCAGAGTGATTATAAGAGGTTAGGTAGAAGGTTAAAAAACAGAACCTCAAAAATAGTAATCTCTGGTTTACCCCTGCTGCCAAGTTCTAATGAGAGAAGGAATAAAAAGACAGGGCAGATAAATCAATGGCTGAAGAGGTGGTGCAATGTGCAGGGATTCCGATTTTTGGATCATTGGGATTTCTTCTGGGGTAGAAAAGACCAGTTCAAAAGGAATGGGTTTCACCGGAACTGGGAAGAGACCAAAATCCTGGCAGAGAGATTTGCTAGTTCCATTTTGGGAGCCTGTAAACTATGAAGGGGGAAGTGGGCTTTTCCTAAGGAGCAGTGAAAATAGAAAAACAGATCAGAATGGTTCTGAATCGGAAAAGAGCAAGTTAATTGATAAAGGCAGACAAGAGCAACTCGAGGAATGAGGTAACTCTGAAGGATTAAATTGCATTTATTTCAATGCAAGGGGTCTTACAAGTAAGGCTGATGAATTCGGCATGTATCGGAACATGGGATTAGGACACCATCGCTATTACAGGAACTTGGCTGAGGGAAGGACAGGACTGGCATCTCAAAGTTCTGGGTTTTAGATGCTATAGGAAGGGAGGCAAGAAAGGAGGGGGAGTGGAATTTTTGATTAAGGAAAACATTACTACTGTAATTAGAGAAGATATTTCGGAGGGATTGTCCAGTGAAAATATATGGGTTGAAGTCAGAAACAAGAAAGGAATAATCACCTTGACGGGATGGCACTATCGACCACAATAGTCAGAGGGAAATTGAGAAGCAAACATGTAGAGAGATATCCGATATATTTAAGAATAATAGGGTTGGAATAGTAGGGGATTTTAATTTTCCAAACATTGTCTGACACTGCTATGGTGTTAAAGGTTTGGATGGTGAGGAACTTGTTAAACGCGTTCAAGAAAATTTTCTTCATCAAAATGTAAATATTCCAAGTAGAGAAGGGGCAAAACTTTAGGTTTATAATTGGGGAAAGGGTAATTATAATTCTGTTAGGCAAGAACTGGGTAACATAAAATGAGAACAGATGCTGTCAGGGAAGAGCACTATTGAAATGTGGAGATTGTTTAAGGAATGCATACTGCGTGTGCTTGATATGTTTGTCCCTAGCAGGCAGGGAAGATGCAGTCAAGTGAGGGAGCCTTGGTTCTCAAGAGAGGTCGAACGACTGATTAAGAGGAAGAAGGATGCTTATATAAGGTTTAGGAACCAAGGATCGGAAAAGGCTCTAGAGGGATACAAGTTAGCCAGGAAGGAGCTGAAGAAAGGGCTTAGGAGAGCTACGAGGGGGCATGAGAAAACCTTGGCAGATAGGATCAAGGGAAACTCCAAGGCTTTTTACACGTACGTGAGGAATAAGACAATGACGAGAGAAAGGGTAGGGCCGATCAAGGACTGTAAAGGGAATTTGTGCATGGAGCCTAAAGAGATAGGAGAGGTCCTTAATGGATACTTTTCTTCAGTATTCACAACTGAGAGGACCTAGTTGTACAGGAGGACAGTGTGAAACAGGCTGGTAGGCTAGAGGAGGTCGATGTTAGTAAGGACGACGTGCTAGGAATTTTGAGGAACTTGAAGATAGGTAAGTCCCCCAGGCCTGATGGGATTTCTCCAAGGATTCTACGGGAAGTGAGGGAAGAGATTGCAGTGCCTTTGGCGATGATCTTTTCGTCCTCACTGTCTACGGGGTATAGTGCCGGAAGATTGGAGGGAGGCAAATGTCATTCCCTTGTTCAAAAAAGGTAATAGGGATAACCCCGGAAATTACAGGCCAGTTAGTCTTACTTCAGTGGGGGGCAAATTATTGGAAAGGGCTCTGAGAGATAGGATTTATGATCACTTGGAAAGGCACAGTTTGATTCGTGATAGTCAGCATGGATTTGTGAGGGGTAGATCATGCCTCACAAACGTTATTGAATTCTTTGAAGAGGTAACCAAACACATGGATGAAGGTAGAGCAGTGGATGTGGTATACATGGATTTAAGTAAGGAGTTTGATAAGGTTCCCCATGGTAGGCTCATGCAGAAAGTAAGGAGGCATGGAATAGGGAGAAATGTAGCAGATTGTTTTCAGAATTGGCTGACCTTTAGAAGACAAAGGGTGGTAGTGGATGGAAAATATTCAACATGGTGCTCAGTTACGAGTGGTGTACCACAAGGATCTGTTCTGGGTCCTCTTCTATTTGTGATTTTTGTAAATGATTTGGATGTAGGAGTGGAAGAGTGGATTAGTAAGTTCTCAGACGATACGAAGGTGGGTAGTGCGGAGGGCTGTTCTAGGTTACAAAGAGACATTGATAGGATGCAGAACTGGGCCGAGAAGTGGCAGATGGAGTTTAACCCTGAAAAGTGTGAGGTGATTCATTTTGGAAGGACAAACTTGAAAGCAGAATACAGGGTTAACGGGAAGATTCTTGGCAGCATGGAGGAGCAGAGGGATCTTGGGGTTCATGTTCACAGTTCCCTGAAAGCTGCCAACCAGGTGGATAGAGTTGTTGAGAAGGACTCCTCAATTGAAGCAGAAGGTGTTTTTGTGTGAGAAAGGTAATGATGACAATAGCTTTTAAAACAGGAAACTGGAATCGGGGAGGCGGGGTGGGGTGTGCGGAGAGAACCATCTACAATTTTATTTAACATTAAGACCAGAAAAGGAAGATGTGCTGGTTAACAGTTTAGCAGAAATGCGATTGGGAGAGCAGAGGTGGATCTCATGTACGACTTGTGCTCAGATAAGAAACAGATAAGAAACATAAGAAACAAATAGGTCCAAGCTATTGAGCAGATTAATCTCAGTGGATGGAGGAAGCAAGAATAGAAAGAGAGAAAATGGAGCAGAAAGTGGCCATTCAGCCCTTTGACCCTGCTCTGCTCTTTAATATGATCATGGCTGATCATCCAACTCAGTACTGTGTTCCCACCTTCTTCCCATGTCCTTCAATTCCTTTAGTTCTAAGAACAATATCTAACACCTACTTGAAGGAACTCAATGTTTTGACCTCAAACACTTTTTCTGTGGCTGAAAATTCCACAGGCCAACTACTAGCTGGGTGAAGAAATTTCTCTTGATCTCAGTCGTAAATGGGCTATCCCGTATCCTTTCCCCTGGTTTCAGACTCTCTGGTCATCAGAAACATCTTTCCTGCGTAACCTGTCTCTTCCTGTTCCAAGTTTATTACCTTCGATGAGAGCTTCCCCACCTTATTCTTCTAAACTCCAATGAATATAGTATAACTGATCTAGTCTTTCTTCACATCAGTCACACCATTCCAGGAATCAGTCTGGTAAACCTTTGTTGCACTCCCTGAATTGTCAACCTCCTACCTCAGATAAAGAGACCAAAACGGCACACAATACTCCAAGTGTGGTCTTACCAAGACCCTTTACAACTGCAGCAAAACATCCCTGCTCCTGTACTTGAATCTTCTCATTATAAAGGCCAACGTAACATTTGACTGCTGCACCCTGCTGTTCCATTACTGTCGCAAGGTCAAAATCATTGAACTTTTCCCAGCAACGTCCACCATCATCCCTCAAGCTGCTGAATAGCACCGTGGGTCACCCACAGCAAGTGGAGTGCAGTGGTTCAAGAACTGGGGACAGGCAATAAATGCTGGCCAGCCAGCAACACCCACATCCCATGAATGAATAAAAAAACCACAAGCTTACTTTCAGCAACAGTGTACAAGGACTCCGGTCTTCCTTCACTTCCCCCATCCAGACAATAACCTACCTTTCTGTTTTTTCTACCAAAATGAATGGCCTTATATTTATCCACATTATACTTCATCTGCCATGCATTTAACCACTCACTCTTTCCTTGGATACAAAGAGAATGACTAGGATAGGAGAGAATGAAGGATTTAAAACAGATAAATGCATCAAAGCAGAAATGAGGTGGTCATGGAGCAGATGGACAGGGACAGAAGTATCATGTCTCCAGAGCTAATCATCAGACAGTTGGGAATACTTTCTTCTTGTATGAGTTAAAAATACACATTATTTGCAAATGCACAGTAGCTCTGTAAAATCGGTAAATACATTGGAATTGTTAGTGTTTCATTTTCTGAGGAAGGGTCACCGGACCCGAAACGTTAACTCTGTTTTCTCCTCCACAGATGCCGCCAGACCTGCTGAGCTTTTCCAGCAACTTTGTTTTTGTTTCTTTTTCATCTTTGGATATACTGTACAGAACAGAATGCGGACCTTTTTGTATGTAGTTATAGATAATATTTTATGAATAAAGTATATTTTTGTTCTAAAAAAATTCTGGGGTAAAACTTTTCATTTACCATTGCTTGATTGTGGAGGCCTCAATCCCTTTGTCAGGCTACTTTTCATTGTTTCCAAGCCAAGTTATTCGTTGCTTTGCCACAAATCTGTGAGAACCACTGAAAATTCGTACAGTAGTTTCATACTTGGCAATATTCCAGTTTCTGTTCCTTTACACAATTCAAACTGAGATTAAGACTGAGATTACCATGACGGACTTCTTTTTCTTATCCTCTCCCCTAGCCTGAGGCATTGTGACCATCAAGTTAAACCACTAGTTGTTACTCTCCAATGAGAGAGCAGCCCGTGATCCAATAGGAATATGGTGATTTTACCTTTATTGCAATAGCTTACACAGATGATTTCAGAACTGAGAGGTTACAAACAGGCTGAGTGTCTTTTTGCTTCAAAGGAAAAGGCTGAAGGGTTATCTAACAAACGTAACAGATCTTTCAAATTACAAAAGATTTTGATAGAGAATAAAGTGTTTCCACTAATGGAATAGACAAAGCCCACCCATCTTCATCTAAACTTATACTCATCATATACGCCCCTCTCTCTGTCATTTATATCTAGCTGCCCATTTAAAATACACATTATGCTGTTTGCCTGTATTAATCACATGGTACAAAGCTAGACATTCTTATCACTCTCTGGGTAAAGATATTTCACCTGAATTTTATTTTGGATATGTTAGTGAGTAACATCAAATATAGCTCTTTGTTTTGATCTTTTCCACATGTAGAAACATCTTCTCTATCGTTACCCTATCAAACCTGGTCAGAATCTGAAAAGATCTCAAAGAAAAGAGCTCAGCCTGTTCAGCCTTTCCTGATAAATATATCCTCTCCCTTCTATCAATTTCGTAAATCAGTTTTTGCCTCACCTCCATTACCTCTAATTCTTCTCAATAGTATGGAAACCAGAAACCAGCACAGTACTCAGAGTGCAGTCCAACATGATTTTCAATTCTTTCAATTCTCTAAAAGTGACGTACTGTGCATGGCCTGCTTTTATTTTTGGCCTTATTAACCTTCATTATTATTTTCAGTATTTGCATGTCTATATCTCTAACTTCTATTGTTCAATTTCCGATTTAGATTAATCATCCAAGCAGATTTGAGCTCCTTATTCTTCCTACAAAATTTAACAAGTTGCAATTCCCTTAAAATAAATTTGACAATGATAATGTCCATTCTGTAGGTTTATTGATATTGTCCTTTACTGCAATATCAGGGTTAAATTTAAATCTAAAAGCAATTAGTGTTTCTGAGTCACTTCAAACTCCAGATAGATCTTGTATGGACAAAATAGATCCATGTATATATCTCTATTATATGTCACTGCTACAGCAGTCAGGTCGATTGGTTCATGTATCAGTTTTTCAATAACTGTAGAGCATTATTAATTATTGGCTGCAATTACCTTCCTGAATATCCCATAAAGCCATCCATGCCTCAACAACACAGGTTGAGTCAGAAGCAAATAATTCAGTAAATTTACTAGTATTTTCTCAAGTACACATATTTATTACCAATGAAAGTCTTCTTTTTATTACAGTAAGTACCAAACAGAGAATGGAAAAATACCTTCAAAACACAAATCTCCTTGCCATCGATATAGATCAGTTATGATCCAACAGGATAATCTAGTTGACATTATTGCACTGTTTCACTGTTATTAATGACAAAGGAGTTGTTTGTAAAATATAACTAAACAAAATACTTTATACAGTTACCATTTTCCAAAGGAGAATGCCTGCACCTGTAATCAAGTTATTTCAATAGGGTTAGAGATAAAAGGTACTGCAGATGCTGGAGAATCCGAGATAACAAGCATGGGGCTGGATGAACACAGCAGG
>JAHRHZ010000035.1:26892555-26917757 GCA_024137785.1 Ginglymostoma cirratum
GCCTGCTGTGTTCATCCAGCTCGACACCTTGTTATCTCAGATTCTCCCTCCAGTTTTCTCTCCCTTCCTATCGGGAATTGCCTGGCTTTCACTTCATACCTCCCCAGTGACACAGCTGCATGTACATCTGCTGCAGCTGCAATCCAGAGATACTCCTTAATAGCTGGCTATACTTGATATTCTTGATATCAGCAACGTCAATGGATTTTTTTCAAGAATGTTTAAAAGCACCTCTCAATAAGAAATTCCCCTTTCACACTTCTTACTTCTTTATTCCTCCCTCGAAATGTGACACTGCCCTTTCATGAGATGCTGAAAATGTGCAACAAAACAAAGATTAAAATGATTGAATTTCCTTTCTTTATAGCTGCAAGTCTCTCATAATTTTACATCAGATATAACTTCAGGTACTAGAGAGTTTTCCCTTGGATCGCCAATGAGCTCAATTTTGCTAGGGCTCCTTGCTGCATTGATATTGAGGATAGCAAATTATTTCTCCTCCAACAGTTACACCTTTGTTGATGTGTGGATCAAAACTGTGATGAGATTACCGATGGAACCTAAATGGGGCAGCAGTGAGGAGGATACTGCTAAGTAGATGTCACTTGATGGTAAGAATGATGTCATCATCTTTCAGTTTACAGATTTTCAGAGCAGAGATTGGTAAAATAAAACATCTGCACTCAACCTGTACACGGAGATCTGTTCACGCGGCATTGGTCACATTAATTTCTCCACACCACCCCCCACCCCAACCCTTAGCCATCTGAACCTATCTCCCTCTGAACTGACTGCACTCCATGCTCCTAGGTCCAATTCTGACTTTGTCACCAAGCTATTGGCTAGGGTGGTGCTGTTGTTGTCTACCTCTACACTGTGCAGGCTGAGCGCCAGCTCTTGGACACCTCCTCCTATCTCCCCTGGACCATGATTCTACCATCGAGCATCAGGTCATTATGTCCATGACTGTCACCAACCTCATCTCACCTGGGGATCCTGCATCGCTCCACAGCCTCCCTGTTCATAGTCTCCCAACCCCATACAGTCTACTTCTAACTTCTCCCCAAAATCCACATACAGGACTGCCTGGGCAGACATATTGTTTCTGCCTGTTCTTGCCTCACTGAACTCATTTCTTTCTACCTCGACTCTACTTCTTCTCCCCTTGTCCAGTCCCTTCCCATTTGCATCCACAACACGTCATGTCAGATTCAAAATTTCCAGTTTGCAGAAAGTAGCTGCCTCATCCCTTTACTCATCCATCCCCATCAGGGTGGTCTGCTTCTTCCTGAAAAGACAACTAAACCATTCCCACCCACCACAAACACCCCCCTCCACTTGGTCAAGTTCATCCTCACTTTGAACAAATTCTCCTTTAACTTTTCTCACTTTCTTCAGATCCAAAGTGTGCCTATGGGTACCCATTCGGGCCCCAGTCATGCCAGTTCCTTTGTGGGGTAGGTGGAACATTCCTTATTCCAATCTAACTCTAGTCCCTTCCCACAACTCGTTCTCCAGTTCATCAATGACATAATTGACACTGTTTCTCTCTCGTTCAGAATTGGAAAAATTTATCAATTTCACTTCCAATTTCCACCGTGCCTTCACTTTTACCTGGTCCGTCTCTGATTCCTCTCTTCCCTTCCTGGACGTATGTTTCCATTTCTGGGGAAAGACTGGCCACTGATGCACACTCGAAGCCCACCAACTCCCACAGTTACCTCTACTCTACCTGCTGAGTTTCTCCAGCAATTTCAGTTTTTGCATAAGAGATCGGTAACTGGTCAGGTTAAATTTGTTCTGCCTGTTTGTGGAAAGGACACAAGCAGGCAATCTTCTACGTTATCGGGTAGATGCCAGGAGGAGTGAATTAAAAAGAAATACATCTCTCTGGTGAATGTTAGTGTCAATTACTCCCCAGAGTCATAAGCAATACCAATAGCTGAAAACTCATACAACTTCTGGCCCATTGAGGCTCTTTTTGCATATATTATCAAGAACTCCAGATATGGTGAATTATGTGTAAACAAAAATAATCACTATTTTGCCCCACTTCTATACTTCATTTTAATTGCTTCTAAAAAAATAGAACTTCATCCTTATTCAGAAACAAAAAACAAAAGTTGCTGGAAAAGCTCAACAGGTCTGGCAGCATCTGTGAAGACAAACCAGAGTGAACATTTTGGGTCCGGCGACCCTTCTTCAGAACTGATGGTAGCTAGGAAAATGTGGGTTTATGGGCAGAAAATAGGGTGCGGTGAGGGGTAATGATTAAATAATAGGTGGGATAGAGTCCAAAGAGAGAGAAGAACAGTTGGACAGACAAAGGAGTGGGTAACTATTTGGCTAGGAGAGGGAATAGCTGCTTACAATGTCGCCTCCTCGACATTGGAGAAACGAAGCGTAGACTGGGTAACCGCTTCGCAGAACACCTATGTTCCGCTCACAAAAATGACCCTGAGTTTCCAGCTGCCTACCACTTTAACTCCCACCCTGTTTCCTGGCGAACACCTCTGTCTCAGGCTTGCTGCAGTGCTTCAGCGAAGCTCAGTGCAAGCTGGAAGAACAACACCTCATTTTCCACTTGGCGACCCAGCAGCCCTCCAGACTCAATATCAAGTTCAACAATTTTACAACCTGAACTCTCCCACGTCCTAGACCCCTACCCCACACACCAGCCTTGTTATCACAGCCCGCCATTACACACTATCTATTGTGAGGCACTAACAGTCTTTGTTAACAGACGTTCACTCTCCTTGCCAGATCATTATCCACTCCTTTGCCCATTCAACTGTTCTTCCCTCTCTTTGGGCTCAATGCCCACTTATCATTTACTTATTACTCCCTTTCCCCCACCCTATCTCCTGCATATAAACTGACATTTTCCTAGCTACCATCAGTTCTTAAGAATTGTCACCAGACCCAAAACGTTAACTCCGATTTCTCTTCACAGATGCTGCTAGACCTGCTGAGATTTTCTAGCAACTTCTGTTTTTGTTTCTGATTCACAGCAAACACAGTTCTCTTGGTTTTCATTCTTATTCCATTTGGATGAAATTCAAACCCACATCTGAGAGATGAAAGAAAATGTACTCTTTCCCTCATTCCACAAATCTTTGTAATCAAACAAGTGATCTAGGTTTGGCAACGTGTGAAATATCCAACATAGAAATGCAGAATTATACAGCACTGGAGGTGTTTATTGGGCCTATCTTGTTTGGGCTAGCTACTTTAACATTGTGATTCATTTAGTACTGCTCTCCTATTCTTTCCCCAAATCTCTGAATTATTTCCCTTTTCAAGTGAGTGTCCAAAGATAGCTCGAAGATCAAACTTTTAATAATTACCATTGAATCTGCTTTCATTGTTCTTTCAGGCAATACATTCCAGATCAACATTCTCCTGATATCCCTTTTGGTTCTTTCAGCTGTTTTTCCTTATTTCACTTAACCATAATGTTGTATCATTTTCAAAACCCATCTCACCATAACATTCTACTGCTTTAAAGCAAACAACTCCAGTTCACCAGTTTTTCCACATAAGTCTCTTATCCCTAGTATAATTTTCTACATCTGTCCTGTATTCTTACTAAGGGTTTTTTTTAATCATTTTTAAAATTTTATGCCTTGAACTCGGGGGTCAGAGTTTAAAACATATTTTAAAAACTCAGAAACACATCTCAACATGCTAATGAGATAGGTTCGTGTGGGCAATCGGCCTGTTCTCCAGAAAGAGGTTCAAATTTCAATTGTTTGTTGAAGTTGCATGAATCCTAACGTATGACCTATTTTATGTTTAACACAGACCAGCCAGTGAACCCAGCAACTGAAGGGAGGAGAGAGTAGTTGAAAGGAGAAGGTAAGATTTCCCAACACTTTTGGTGGTGAAGGGTAGGAGTGTTTCCACAGATGATCTTCTCCCACAACCATTTCCAATCCTTGTTTAAGTCATTTTTCACGTCCACTCCCGTCTTACTGTCCATATTCACTCAAGATGTCCACCTTCCCAGTATCTGATCTCAAGCCAAGAATGGAACCCTTCCCAATTTTGGTTCCCCTTCTGATGTCCACTCCCCACTTGATGCCTAGCTGCCTTTGACAGTCCAATTCTCCCTCCAATGTTCTGTTTCCTGATTAGTGACAATATTCTCTCAATACTCCCTCTAATGTCTGCACCCCTTACCCCGCCTTACAATATTGGCTTTCAATATCAAAGACATTTTTGATTTTCAATGCTCAATACTATTCCCTCTCTCACCCACTCAAAAAACCCTTCCTGCTGTCATCTCTCTTCAAACATCAGATCTCCTTTTGTTGTTAACTCTCTCTTGGTGTACAATACACTCCCAATGTCCAATTTCATCAGATATCCGCTACCAGCTGCAGCCTGCACACTCAGACCCACGCACCGAACATTCAGCTAGTCTTTCAATAAGTCAGCATGAATATACATTTTGATGTTTTCAGAGAATCCCTGCAGTGTGGAAGCAGGCCATTTGGCTCATCAAGTCTACACTGACCCGCTGAAGAGCATCCCACCTAGACACACCCCATACCCCTGTAAATCTGCATTCCCCATGGCTAACCCACCTAGCCTGCCTATTCCTGAACACTATGGTCAATTTGGCATGGCCAATCCACGTTACCTGCACACCTCTGGGCTGTGGGAAGAAACCGGAGCACCTGTAAGAAACCTGTTCAGACACTGGGAGAAAGGCAACAGTGTGGAGTTTGCACAGAGGTTGAAATCGAACCTAGATCCCTGGAACTGTAAGGCAGTAATGCTAACCACTGAGCCACTGTGCCACCGTTTTGAAACCTGATCATATATTCTTGCTCCTAATAAACTGATTCATTCTATTACACTTGTTAGCAATACAGAAATATCTAAAAGAGAATATTGTAAATTTCATTTTAAAAATGTAGTATTTGTTTAAGTATGAAGTAATTAAAATGCCTACAAATTGTACAGCAGTTTTTGGGGAAATAGCATAACATTCAAATATCTTATAGCTCTTACATAATATTAGAAATTCATATTGTGTAGTGGCAAATTAATTTAAACTGTTGTTAAAGTTAGAAAGAAATCATAACTGTCACAGACAGAAGCAGCTTAGAAATTGAAACCTCTCTTTGTAGCTGTTAACAACACCCTTAGGTGTAGAGCAGAGAATAGAAAGCTCTGTGCAGCAAGGCTAATGAGTTTGATTATTGCACTATACATCATTTACTTTGAGTTTTATATAAAACATTAAAACTGTACACCAATGAAACACAATATGCAGTATCTACTGTTATTGTTTTATAAATTGAGGCACTTTAGTGGCATAAAATGTCGTGAAGTTGGACCTTCCTTCAGCTTAAGAACCAGTCAAATTAGCTCCAAAATGCTATTCACTCCTGTATAACATAAATAGCCTACTCTGACAGCATTTTATTTTAAATATTGGCAATGTAACCAATTAACTTTACAGTACAATTATAAAACCTTTGCTGCCCCAAAGATTCATGGAATTTAATCACTCAGAAATAATTCATTTTGTTCAAAATTTTTAAGACGCATATTAACAATTCGGTCCAGTTAGTTGTGTAGAAACTGGTACTTAACAAGACCATAGTGGGTCTCCCGAAAAGCAAGGACCACAAATCTCTAAACTACTCAAAACACTGAATCAGCTACTTGTTTACAAAACCAAAATACTGGATTTTCTAGAAATCGGAAATAGAAACAGAAAATGCTGCAAATACTCATCATGTCAAGTAGAGCTGGAATCACATCTAATGGTGGATAAGTATCGCATCTAATAGTGGAAAAGTATATCCACCATTAGATGGGGCTCTGCTATTGGAAATCATTTCATTAAATAATCCAGACTGTGCTAAGAGTTACACTGGAAAACAATTTAAGATCATTAGTTGGGCTCACAGTATGATGCTTCTGAATGTACTGTTCTGAATGTACTCATAGATACTCAAGGAACTCTATTTTGCGCAGGCAAAAAGAATTTGTACATACCTTGTATCTTTTTCAAAAAAAATCTCTGCCTTATCCCCATGGTAAAACCCTGACCAAGCAGAATTTATGCGCCTAGTCTAGGAATTAAGATTGACAGTAAACTGCTGTTGTTGCATCACCGTGCCAGAGAAAGCCCAAACAATCAGCACCCTCTTCTTATTCTTTATAACATGGTGTCCCTTTGTTCAAGTCTGTTTATTGCTTCGTAGTTATAATAATTGCAAGATGAAAATCTTCAGCTTCTCATATTTTAGCAATGATTATTATACTTTATCAGCAAGAATATGGTAAAACTCCTTCATACTCAAGTAACCATCAGAAAGATTAACAATGTGAAGCAAAGCTGAAAAGATCTAGCTTCATACCTCCTGGGTTGTCCCATGCTGGAAACTTGCATTTTTATGAATTTAATTTTTTTTAATGTTTGATTTTTTCCCATGATTTCTTGAACAGTACCATGTTTCATCATAGTACAGGCAAGCTTTGTTTTAACCAATACGTTATGAATCACAGTCTGGAAAACTGGCAAAAATTAAATAGCTCAAATACTGGAAATTTACTGTATTAGCACGATCTCCGCGACATCCACGTAGTCAGTTTAGGGCAAGAATGAGAAGGCTGTCTGCTGGTAAGTTTTGTTTAAGGCAAAGTTGTATTATTATTTAAGTGATTTATGCTATAAATAAAGTATAACTGTGATGGGTATACCCCCTGCTTTGTGTTTCTATTACTCTTGACCAACTGGAATGGTTGATCAACCAACACAGTCCTGGTCCCATAGGTGCCAGTTAATAAAAAGTTTGCTGCATTAAGTTCCAACATGTTGTAACTAGCACTGGAGCTAATCTGAGTGCAAAGTAAGTTTAGATGCCCAAGCAAACGTCTCAAATGTTTTGTTTAATTCGTGGGCGCATAATCAATTTTCTGTGAAGAACCTGCCCTGATTTATTAGGACGTAATTAACATTTCCAAGTAGGACTGTTGATCCAAAATTCCTCCTGACCTATTCTGCTTAATGTCTAATTGCAAAGGACCCCAAAGCCAAACCTCCAATCTTAAATTCCCTTTTAATCTTATCTTTCTCACACTGCTCAAATTCTGCAGAACTTTGCCACAAAACATCATCAACATACATTATAAAAGATGCCAGCCGGATTCTGAGATACTGTTAGCACATTAATCGGTTTGCTTTAAGCTGAATGAAATGTGCTTTCAGCAAGATGGACCCAATTGGGAAATACCAAACCCTCTCTGCATGAAATATATTCATGCAATTACCACAGCTTCCCTTTTATATCGCTTGCTTCTTTAAGTGGTCTCAAATATACTTCTCTCTGAAATTTTACCTTGCAGAAATGCAGCTTTTATATCAATTTGACTTACACTCCCAGCAGTATGTGGCTAAAAAAGCTAAGAATATCTTCAATATCACCTCTCTTGCAATAGGGAATTAGTCCAAAACCTTGATCATCACATTTCTTTTTGAAATTTCAAGTAGTAGTCTGATGTCAGTCTTATATGTTACGTCAATCAGTGAGCATTTTTTCTGTGCATATCTATCCGTACAAGAAACAAAAAGAGAAATTACTAGAGAAACTCAGCACATCTGGCAGCATGTATGGAGAAAAAAACAGAGTTAAAGTTTTGAGTCTGGTGACCCTTCTTCAGAACTGGAACCAAAATGTTGACTGTTTTCTTTCCACAGATACTGCCAGATCTGCTGAGTTTCTCTAGCAATTTCTGTTCTTGTTTCAGATTTCCAGCATCCACAGTTCTCTATTTATTTTGGGTGTATGATAAGCCTGGCTGTGTTCTATCTGGCACCATTATGTAAACACCAAATTCTTTCCAGTTCTCCAACACTTTTTGTTTGAAATCCTTTATTAATTTACATTCTGATTTGTTTGTTGCCACTAAAACTTCTTGATCTTTAGAGCCTCTACTTCTCATCGTACTCCCAGCAGTTCCATTTTCGTTGTTTTGTCAATTTGTAACCACTACCCACCGTCCTATCTCGACTGGACTACAACAAGCTCTCTTCCTTCTATGGTCAAAATTCTTTTCACAAGTTTGTGAACTTTTCCTAGGGCCATGTTCACTTCCAGATGCACTTCCAGAAAATGCGCTTCATCTTCTCACCTTCCACAGTTTTACCTCATTATACCAATCAACGAATCTTATTTTGTCTCCCTCATCTTGCACATTTAGTCAATGTACACAGATTTGCTGATAATGCCTATTCTCCACTCACATGCATGTGTGTTACTTTGGAACCTCCATTCCCCAGCATACATTTCTTTTGGTTGTTGTGTTCTGGGGCAAATAGCTTCATTTCAATATCACTTCAGTCATATTTAGTCAGCCATTTCATGGATCTCATAATTTGTTCCAACATATGTGTACAGAAAATGCACGATACTTCAACACCTGACTTGTTCAGATTCTGCTAGGTGTCAAATAAATACCAATTAATCACGAGGAATCCACCTTAGCAGTTCAGTTACCATACTGTGTAATTACTTGGACCTTTCCACTCTTTCTGTTCCTCTATTTTGCAAAACACCATGTTCCTTAGATTAAAATCTACTTCTGATGGCACTATGCAACACTGTAAAGCTTGCCAAATTTTCTGTAAAACCTCAATTGTCTACCTCATGATTAAATAGCACTCAAGCACTCAAAATTAAAGCTAATTGTAGCTCCTTCCCATGTCAGATGATCATTTATCATTGAAGGAATGTTTGGATCTGTTGCAAAACTCAATTGATATGAACTGTAGTTTCACTCACTTGTAGCAATACCTCCGCATAGACTGCCCATTCCACAGCAGATGTGAATTTACAACTTGGTTGGTCCACTAGCATTTTATGAAATGTCTAAACTATTATGAATTAATTTCTTTTCACACTAAATTCATCTGGTTCACTCATGCCTTTAGGAAAGGAAATCTGCTCTCCTTACCTTGTATGCCCAATACATGATTCCAAACACAGAGCACTCTAGTTGACTCTTAAGCGTCCTCAAATCATTCAATACAAGGGAAATTAGGGATGCCAACAACTTCTGGTCTTGTTAGCAATGGCCACACAATACGACAGTTGAATTTTTGGCTTTTATCTGGGTGATCTCACAATGCTGCTACCACTGAATTTTCCATTCTATGTGTTATTGCTAAAAGTCCGAATTGAACCGCAGAAGAAGCTGAGAATTAATGTTTTCCCAGGATTGTTTTTAAAAGGCTTCTGACATCTGTTCTAAAATGATTTATTCCTGTAAACCTAATTATAGTTAATACTAAGGCTATCTATGTCCAACACCTTAGAACAATTTAAATAATTAAAACTGAATCAGCAAACTCTAAGTAGATATTTTTTCAATCTTGCATACAGTCTATTAAATTCCATTATATATTTTTCTCTAGAATATCCATCCCGCTTTCTAAATTGATCAACTTTGACCTTGCTTCATATGCATTTAATAGGCCATTTTAAAGAAAACGTATCCATAATTATTAACAGATTTACTGAACCTTCCTTAGTGTTCAATTGTTCCAGCTCTGAGGTTATTTTTTTTCTGGATGCTGGTTCCAGTAGGAAGAGAAAGTGTTTAAGTCATACCTTGCTTTCTTCCTGTTAAAGGCATGACCTATGTCCACATATTCACTTCATTTTTCCATTAACTGGCGGGTTGAGCTTCACTAAACACTGGTAGGAAGTCATCTTCTGATACTGAGTAAAAAGTCACTCCCACTACAATCTTTGTTTAAACAGAACTCCTAGTTTTCGATCTTCTCCTTTTGGCAAATATTCTCTGCTACCAATGTTGATCCTGATCCAAACCAGTCCATGATACAGAAACCAAGATAAATTTGAGGATAGAGAGTTTATTTATTACGCCCACCAACTTGGGAAGGAACTACAATTAGCTCCAATTTCTCTGACTGCTTGAATGCTATTTGTGCAGAGTGATGGCCATTTATTAGGCTGAGGTTATACAGAAAATTTAGCAAGCTTTACAGCTCCTTCCACGCACAATCCTATCTGTATATCTAGCAAGTCAATTAAATAATTAACTGTAATTATCTGGTTGACTACATGTGACTTTGTCAGATCAAGTTCAACAATAACATTTTTATGCTGATATTTTAACAGTAAGAATTAACAATCATTTTGATGAATAAATGTCAAAATACCAGATAAGAATATCATAAAAAATTGATGTATTCAACAATTGTTAACACTGACATTATCTTTCCTAAAGGTAAAATTTATTTTTAAACAAGTAGCTATATTTGGATTTAACTGAAAAAGTTAGGGCCAATACAATAAAGGTAGTAAACATAACATAAGGGGAAGTAAAGTTAAGATTTGAAGTAAGGTCTCTAGAACTTAAGGCAAGGACTTGCATCGCAGCAGAAGTGTTTGGAGTGAAATAAGTTCCTTCTTTAACTGGAGTAACTATGCTTAATATCTAAAGGGAATTCTTGGCAGCAGAACTTGCACCTTTGATATGCTCTTCCTGTGCTTTGCTGGGAGTCATGGACACTTCCGGTGTCTCTGGCGACCACATATGCAGGAAATGTGCCCAGCTGCAGCTACTGGCTAACTGCATTTTAAAGCTAGAGTGTGGGTAAACTCAATGTGGAGTACTTACTAAGATTATCATAGACAGCATATTCAATGAGGTGGTCAGAATAGGTCAAAACAGTCAGAAAAGGGCTGGGTGATCACCAGGCAGAAGGTAGGCAGTGCAGCAGTCCCCTGTGACTGACCTCTCTCTAACAGATACACGGTTTTGCATATTGTTGTGGGGACAACCTCCTAGGGATAGCAGTGGAAGTCAAGTCCACAGCATCACACCTAGCTCTGGTGGACAATAGGGAGGAACAAGAATGGTAGGGCAATAGTAATAGGGGATCCAATGGTAAGGCGAACAAACAGGCTTTTCTGTGACTGCAAAAGAGAATCCAGAACGGTATGTTGCCTCCCTGGTTCCTGGTTAACTATGTCTTGGAGCAGCTACAAGGAATTCTGAAGAAATAGGGTGAATAGCCAGTAGTTGTGGTACACTTTAGTACCAATAACATAGGTTTAACAAAAAGGGATGAGGTTCCACAAGCAGAACATAGGGAGTATGGATGTAAATTCAAAAGTAGTACCTCAAAGGTAGTCACCTCAGTACTACTGTCAGTGAAAATGCTTCTGAGAATAGAAACAGCACAATATACCTGCTGCAGAAATGTTGTGGGGGGGAGGTATTCAGGTCTGTGGGACATTGGGACCGGTTCTGAGGATGTTGAGACCAGTATAACCATGATGGGTTAAATTTGGGCTGGAACGGTATTATTGTCTTGGTGAGTGCTGGAGACGTTGGAGAGTTTTTAAAAGTAGAATACCAAGGGATGGATCCTGGGCAGGGAGATAGAGACAGAAAGGTGAGAACTGATTAGGATTAAACCTGACTGACTTACTCAGCACGGAAGCAGTAAGCAATGACTCCTCTTCCAATACCGAATAGGGACTCCAAGTGCCGTAACTTTGCTTAGAACACTAATTCAGTCCATAAAAAATACTACACTGTATCAAATCTGCTGAAAGAAAGAGGCTAACGTTTTCAAAACAAAATATTTGCAGATTACTTTTTACTGATATTAAGAATTGCTGCCTGTTTAAAAATCTATTTTGTTTGAAAGGAAAAGGAGGGGGTGAACAATAAATGCTAAGCTTGTCAATCACAGTGACATTCCATAATTGTTCTCGTAAAAAGACTTCAATTTTAAAAGAACGTACATAATAAATTACATACAGCACGTGAAAGTTATGATATATGGGTTATAACAAAAATTCAAACATGTTTAGTCACAAAAATTTCAAGCAAACATTGCATACAAGGTTTTTCCAGTTTGGTACAAAAAATGTTTGTCACTGGAATACACTCGTCACAGTTATGTCCTACCATTTTTGCTTGACCTACAAGCTGATAAAGGTAAATGGATAATTGAATTAAAAATGCAAATACATACTATTTAGGAGAATTTATCAGTCTGAGGCAGAACCAAATTATGTCCTTCAGTCACTTTACCAAATACATTATAGATGGCAAATTACTTTAATATTATATTTATGAGATCAAATCAACTCAGGTAATTATTGGAGTAATCTCAATGGACGCTTATGTCCTAAATTCACACTAAACCTCTAAGGAGGGTTGGATGATTTCAGGTTGAGGGTGAGGGAGAGATAAATGGTTTAAAAAACTTGCCCTTTCAGCTGGAAATATTAAGCTCATACCAAGAAATTTTCATTTGTTCTCCAAGGAATTCTGACTATGCACTAAGGGATGCCAAAGTATCAAAGGGAAATGACATTATGCAGCCGAATCACACAGCAGTTTTTATGGCTTAGTTGGTTAATGCAAACAGCAGGCAAGTCATACAGATCAAATGGTCTGGAAATTTGCAAAGACCCTTAGTACTGCAAACATCAGTTCAAGTCCCCACTTCTGGTTACTACCCAAAAATACCTAAGTAACCAAAGTATGTGTATGGGGCGACTGGTTTACAGAATATTGTCACTGCCTCTGATTGTTCCTCCATAATTGAATAGTGGTCTTCTCCAGAACTCCTTTTAGATTTTCAAGGACTATCTTTTAGTTTTCAGGGACCATTTTTCATAGGGTATGTGGAATTGCACACAGAAGCAAAATTAGAAGAATTCATCAATATCCTCAATAATCATCAATCCCATTAAACTTAAGGCCACAACACACAAGGAAAACACTCATTTCCTGGATACCACAAAATTTTGCGTCAGTTAGCACAAGTTTTTCGAAACAACTGACACACTTCTACACATAAAAAGCAGTCATCCTAAACATATGTTCTGCATATTCACAAGAGTGGAATATTTTAAAAAGGTTGTAATTACCCTCTCCACTGCATCTTGAATATTGATGTTAGATTTAAATTTAATAATTAAGAGTACACACAATAACATGCAATTCAATCTTCCTCATGGAATAGCTTTGAATATCTGCAGCCTGAAGATAGATACCACATTTATTTGTAAGCAATTCTTTAACTCAGTGATTACAATTTTCTGAGCTCATACTTAGCTCAGTGTTCCTGTGCTGGCGGGTTTGAAACTGTTCTCGCTTCTTAGCGGCTACTTCCTCTCTCCTCCCACCAACCTTTTTGAAGTCTCCCTCTCTCTTCCACCTTTCCACCAGCCATAGCTTCCTTCTCTCTCCCCCATACACCAATGCAACCTCCCTCTCTTCCATTTGATCTAGCAGCCTCCCTCTCTCTCCTAGCCCCTCTGCAGATTCCCTTCCTCTCCCAGCTCTTTTGCGGACTCCCATACACCTCAGACTCCTTTGCAGCCTGTACTACCCCCATAAAGCTTTGTTTCTCCCCCCACACCCTTACAGCACCCACCTACCATCACCCTTTCCCCTATCGCCACCCCCCACAACACCCTTACGAAACCTCTGTCACCAACCCTCCATCCCCGTTTTCTCTATTTCCCTTGCAACACTTCTCTACCAGCACTCTTGTGGCCCTCTATCCTTACCCCCTCTTCCCATTCTCCTTGCAGCCTCCCTCTTCACCCCAACTCTATCCCAAGAGCAACAGAGATGCTGTCTGCTTCCTCTCCAGGCACTGGTAGAAAGGCCACTCACAACTGTGGGTCTTCTTCTTGGCCTCAGCAAAATGACAATTGACTCTCAGACCTTGACCTCTCCACTTCTCACTCCTAGAACCTGGTCTTCCCAGCTTTAGCCCCTGGACCTCAGCCTCTCCAGGTCTTCATAGAATAGAATCTTAGAATCCCTACAGTGTGGAAACAGGCCCTTCAGCCCAACAATTCCACACTGAACCTCACAGCATCCCACCCAGAGCTGTCCCCTTGTAACCCACCTAATCTGCACATCCCTGAACACTATGGGCAATTTAGCATGGCCAATGCACCTAACATGCACATCTTTGGACTGTGGGAGAAAACCGAACACCCAGAGGAATCCCACGCAGACACGGGGAGAACATGCAAACTCCACACAGACAGTCGCCTGAGGCTGGAATCGAACCCGGGTCCCTGGCGCTATGAGGCAGCAGTGCTAACCACTGAGCCACCATGCCTGCTCCCACTACCTTCACTACCTTATTTACCCTTCTTGCTCCTCCTCCAAACATAGGCTGTTTAACTCCAGCTGATATGCTGATTAGTGAACTAGCTTGTGATTAGAGGATCGCTATACAGTATAAGGAATAAAGAAACAAGACCAGACCAACCCAGGGCAAGAATCAACATCTTACATTTCATTCAGCATTTTACAGCCTTCTCAATTTTAACAATATTAAATTATAACAGCTATCTTCATCTTGTACTATGCATATTTTTTCTGGGTGGTCTGGTTTTGTTTCGTTGTTCCTTCATGTTACATTCAGATGGTTTTTATATAGCTATTCAGCCTCATTTGGACACAACATTTTCTTCACTAATACCTATTTGCATGCTCTTTAGCTACTGCATCATGAAATACTTTGTTATTTAATCTTCCCTTTGACCCTACTGTAAATCTTCCTGTCCCCTATCCCCTTTCATCGGCTGAAAACTTAGATTTCTTTTTCAGGTGATGAGGACGTCATCTCAAACTGAAACAAAGGGCTGGACTTGCAAAGGTATTGGGGATCTTACCTATTGACTGCAGAGCCAGAGAGAGAGAGAGGCCTGTATTACCTCCACTGCAAAAGGCCTACCAGTATTCTAAGCACTTAAAGAAGCTTGAGATCAAGGATGCTGCAGGTGGAAATCTCACTTATTGTGAGCTGCTGATCAAATCAGGCGTCAACAGCTCTTCTGAAAGGTAGTGTCACTTGGAAGGCCATGGCAATTACTGGAATAAGACCTACTGGATGCCTGCTATTGAATAGCGATCCAGGCTGCAGGTATGTAATGACAGGACAGCTTTTGAGGTCAGGTTTCATGAGAAAGTGGTTGTTTGGGGAAGATCAGAAGCAAGAGCAGGGGATTGGCTTTCTCCCCTTTCTGCTGCTGTATCTTTCGATCAGGCAGAGTGTCTTCGAGGGAGGATTCCTCCAAAGCAAGCTGCAGATTTACTGTTGTGTTCACTGCAAGTCGACAGGCCCGCCCACCACTGGTTAAGAGCACAAATGGACATCAATTGACAGAACAACAGAAGTCTGACTATAAGTCTTCCTGCCTAAACTTATGTCTGGAGGAGTTGGAAAGGCAGTGAGTTTCAGGTACTGTTCCGTCTAATTAAATGCCCTTCCTGCCTCCATTCACAGCACAACAGACACTGTAAATTCTACCTGGTGGCTCTATTTCTCTTCCCAGATGTTGCCTGACCTGCTGAGTTTTCCAGCATTTTTTATATTTATTTCAGACCACAAGCTTCTGCAATTTTTTTTATATTGTTGTACAGCAGAAATGTTATATATTGTTTATTTCTATTAAAACTCTACCTATCACTTAAGACTGAACACATCCTTGGGAATTGAGAGCATCTTGACAACTAGCATTCCACATCAGAAATGATGGTAGATGACAGACATCTATTCACTTTAAAAATCTGCAAATGGAATATCTATTAGCTGTTCTTAAAATTTATTTCTTGAAAAAATAATTAATGGATATAGGTGGCAGAGTTTGATCAAGAAATAAATTGAAGTAAAATGCGTAGTGCAATCCATAGAAGGTTCATGTAATTCAAATGAGAAGTAATTAAAGGAAACTTGCAATGATTTGTTTTTTCAAAACTCCAAAAGGTTACTCAGCACTTAGCTAAAAACAGAACATAGCAAAATATCTTGACAAGCAATGGTGACTTAGACAGAATGAGTGCACTCAAAAATGTCTAAAGATTATATCAGCTCTTGTGAAAACAACAAGTCTAATGCATTGACGTTTCTAGGACTAGAACGTGTTGAGATAATGGTACCAGTGGTGGGGGCAGTTTTAAATCCTTTTAGAAAACATTAAATAAGAACTGGAAAGGTACTGGACATTTTTGTGTGTATGCTATCATAAGCAGCTATCAGTTTTCCAACTAAATAGTTCCAAGATTCTATGGTTGCTGTTTTTTGTATTTACAGTGAAATAAAAATCACTGGGATCAATTCACGTTAGTCCCTGCTTCACACAGATGATATCTGTTTTGCTCCTATTCACAGTCAAACCTTTTCAAAAGAAAGATACAGGCAACACAGAAAACAGGAACAAGTAAACCAAATACATGAAGAGGTAACACGTATAATTACCAATGCTATCTCTCACCAAGAAGTGGTTCTTACCATTTGGGCACTAATCAGAACTCCAACAGTCAGATGTTTCCTGTGTAATTTGAAGATCTGATTTAAACATAATATACAAATGAAGCTGTTGCAGGTGAATTGCCAAAGCCCTTAAAATTCTTCATCTTATCATTACTTGGAAGTACACTTCTTTCCTGCCAAGAACTCATTTCAAATTAAAACTGAAATAAAAACGGAAAACTGAATAAATATTTAGATTTTCTTCAATGATGTATTGCGTCTTCAGCGCAACATCCATTGTGACAGAATGAGCAGGCCCTCTTAACAAATTACATTAAAAAAAAGTCTCAATACAACTTTACATTGTGAATGTTTGCAATCCTTCTAAATTCAGTGCTGAGCTGTCTATGTGCCAAACAATTTCCTGCCTACACACGTTATATTTCCGACAACAACATATTTTGTATGGCAACTGTGCTATAAAACAATGCTAACTAACTAATGCTTGACTGAGTGTTTTTTTTCAGTCTTTGTCTTGTTATAAATATATCCTCCATTTTAAACAAAAGGTCATTGATCAATTGCTAGCCAAAATCAATTGTAGGAAGAGTGCATAGATTCATTAACAATTATTAAACTCAATCGATCACAGGACAATTGAAAAGTATTGCGAGTTGCACTGGCATTATAAGATAATTATTTTTCGTTTTATATGGATTTCTTTGAATCAAATAAAATAACCTCTCTTTCAGGATACAGAGATCCTCAGAAAAGGTCCTTCACTTTTTTAAAAAAAACTTTTACTAATTACCTGGGAATTGTAATTAATTATTTTAAATAAACCTCATCAACAGGTCACTTTTCTTTCACCTTGTACCATAAATTTTATTGTAGGTATTCATGCCAGAAACCATATCATGAATATTACTGTGTGAAATGCTCTTATATGGAAATTTAACATTTTGCATGGCAAGGTCTGGAAGTCAAGTGTGATCTGTCCAGTTTTTATAGCACAGTGCTGATTGAATTAGTTTAATTAAGTTTTTGGTCAGTGGTGATCTCAATATGTAGACATTGATGGACTCAACAATGGTCATTGTACTGACAGCACACAGTAGCGGACTTCCTGTGGAAAATGGTCATTGCATGTCACCTTGCAGTCCAAGATCTGCTGTAGGTCAGCACCGACTGATTCATCATTGCAGAAGCAGCAACTAAAGCTGAAAATTGAATTGTCAGCAAATAGTTTAACTCATGAAATTGGAAGATGATGTTTAGATTCACTCAGAACACTGTCTCCAATTATTCCCGTAGTTATGCCCTAGTTATTTTTTTTCCTTATTCGTTCACAGTATGAGGGCATCACTGGCTAGGCCAGCATTTATTGCCCATCCCTAATTAACTAGAGGGCAATTAAGAGTCAACCACATTGCTGTAGGTCTGGAGTCACATGTAGGCCAGATCAGGTAAGGATCAGTTTCCTTCCCTAAAGGGTATTAGTGAACCGGCAGGGGTTTTCCCCAACAATCAACAATGGGTTCATGGTCATCAATAGATTCTTAATTCCAGATATTTACTGAATTCAAATTCCACGATCTCCCGTTTCGGGATTCAAACTCACGTCCCCATAATATTATCTGGGTTTCTGGATTAACACTCCAGCGATAATACCACCAGGCCATTGCCTCCCCATTGTCTCAAAACTGTGACAAATGGCCTAAAGAACTGTGTGTTAGGTATGACTCCAGCACTGGAGATTTTACCTTCAAATGCAGCTTTGACATACCTCAATGGTGCCATTCTCTGTTCATAGTGTCTTCATATAAAGGGCAGCTTATTTTCCTGCCATTCATCTCATTTGGATCAGGAATGTAGTAGGTATTTTCTAATCAATTTGTTCAGAGATGTTATGACATACTTCTGTAACAGGTGGGACTTGAACCCAGGTCTCCTGGCTCAGTGGTAGGGATACCACCACTGTGCCACAACAGCCCAATCAAAGATGTGATAAAGTTTTTGAGAAGATTTGTAGCTCAGGTAGGCTTGCTCGCCGAACCAGTGTGTTTGATTGCAGATGCTTCCTCACCCTGCTAGCAACATAGTGGGCGCGCCTCCAGTGAAGCTGTGGTGTTCTGTCCCGCTTGTTATTTATATGTCTTGGTTTGTTCTCACTGATCTCAATACACCCGGACAAAGAAGGACACGAATTTAATTGGGACAACACATCCATAACGGAACAAGCCAAACAGAGACATGCCAGGGAATTCCTGGAGGTTTGGCATTCCAAACAGAACTCCATCAACAAATATATTGAACTGGACCCGATATACAAACCACTGAAAAACAAAACTGGAAGTGATACCAACTACCCCAGCAAACTGAGGAATATAAATAACAAGCGAGACAGAACACCGACACTTCACCGGAGGCACACTGATGTTACCTAGCAGGGTGACGAAACATCTGCAATCAAACGCACCAGCTCAGCGAGCAAGTCTAATTGGTGAGTAGATGCAATTTACTGGTGCTGCTTAGAGCTCAATTTATGATTGGAGAAGGCTGATATTTGACTGGATTAAGTTTATCCAGTGTTTGGGTGTTTAGGAGATAATTGAGAAATGTTGCACACTGCTGGATAGATGCCACTGTCATATCTGCAGCAATGAAAACTTGGCAAGGGTTGCAAAGGAAAAGGAGGTGCCACAAATGCAATTGTTGTGGTAATATAAAGGAAACTGCAGTTTCCATTTGACCCATATTTCACTCTGGAATGCTTGATGTTGTTAGACATCAAGGAACATTATATTTCTTCAAAGCTGATCAAATCACTGGTTAGCCCTAGCTGGTTTATGTACAATTCTGAGCATCATCTATTAGGAAGATATCAAGATCATGAAGTGAGTACAGGAATGCTGTGTTCATCCAGCTCTACACCTTATTATCTCAGATTCTCCAGCATCTGCAGTTCCTACTATTTCTAACAATTTTAACCCCACTGCAAAGCCTCTTCTAAGGATGCCTACCTTAAAGAAGTTATCCTCCTCCCTCCGGAAAAACCTCAGTGTATCTCTCTCCCACTGCAACCCACTTGTAATCTCTTCGGCCCTGAAACTGCTTGACCACGTCCTAAAGCAAACCAGGTACTACAGCCACATTGCCTTTCTGAGTACCTGCCTACTGAACCGGATCATCCCCAAAAAACTACAGTCTACATTTAAGCCTTCCCAATTTGGACCCAAGCGCGACGACCGCTACATTCAGAACATTGATATCCTACAGAAGCATTTCTCCCTGCGACTCCTGAAATACACACTCGCTGCAATGCGCCGGCATCTCCAGATACTACAATTAAGCCTACCCCAGCTCAGAGCCTCCCTCTCCCAGAGCTGCAAAGGACGCCTCCTGTTTTTTATTCTTCGTAAGATCCACAACCTGAACTCACAATTCTACTCGGCTTTATTGGACACTAAAAACTGAAAGTACTTTAAACTTACTGGTGCCTGCCACCCTACCCAGGAGCTTCCCTACCATGTGCCTGCCGCCATTGGCCATGTGGCCACCTTCAGAGCACCAACAGTTTCCACGGATGATGTCACATCCGCCACCGCCCGGTATGCCACTTCCGGTACAGCCAACGCCATCGACATCGCTGCTGATGCCGCTGCCTCCGTTTCCAAGGCCGACAACACAGACATCGAGGATGCCGCTGCCGCCAACATCCAAGATTTACTGGCCTATGTTGCTCCACCCACTACCTTCACAGCCAGCAGCTCCAGAGGAGACTGTAACACCCAGCCTTGCCGGGTCTTCACCATCCCCCCAGACCACCTCCTTACTGAGGATGAACGGTCAGTCCTCAGTAAAGGGCTCACCTTTGTCCCCCTCCACCCAAACATCGACGAATACAACTCACGTTTGGACAGTGAACAGTTTTTCCGTTGCCTCCACCTGTGCGCATAATTCTTTACCCGTGAGCCTAACCCTCCCCCTACTGACACTTTCTCCCGCCTCCAACACACCCCCTCCTCCTGGACACCACCACAAGGCCTCCTACCCTCCCTTGACCTCTTCATCTCTAACTGCCATCAAGACATCGATCGCCTCAACCTCTCCACCCCTCTCACCCACTCCAACCTCTTCCCCACAGAACGCGCAGCCCTCCACTCTAATCTCAACCTCACCATAAAACCCACGGACAAGGGAGGTGCAGTGGTAGTATGGCGCCGAGGCCAGACGCCAGCACTCTGACACCTCCTCCTACCGCCCCCTTGATCATGATCCCACCCCCGACCACCAAACCATCATCTCCCAAACCATCCACAACGTCATCACTTCAGGTGACCTCCCACCCACAGCCTCTAACCTCATCATTCCCCAACCCCGCACCGCCCGTTTCTATCTCCTTCCCAAAATCCACAAACCTAACTGCCCTGATTGACCCATTGTCTCTGCCTGCTCCTGCCCCACCGAATTTATCTCCACCTATCTCGACTCCATTTTCTCCCCCTTGGTCCAGGAACTCCCCACCTACGTCCGTGACACCACCCACACCCTCCACCTCCTCCAAAACTTCCAATTCCCTGGTCCCCAACATCTAATCTTTACTATGGACATCCAGTCCCTATACACCTGCATTCCCCATGCAGATGACCTAAAGGCCCTCCGCTTCTTCCTGTCCCACAGGCTCGACCAGTCCCCCTCCACTGACAACTTCATCTGCTTAGCCGAACTCGTCCTCACACTCAACAACTTCTCTTTCAATTCCTCCCACTTCCTACAGACAAAGGGGGTGGCCATGGGTACCCACATGGGCCCAAGCTATGCCTGCCTCTTTGTAGGATACGTGGGACAATCCCACTTCCAAAGCTACATTGGCCCTATCCCCCACCTCTTCCTCCGTTACGTCGATGACTGTATCGGTGCCGCCTCGTGATCCCACGAGGAGCTTGAACAGTTCATCCACTTCACTAACACCTTCCACCCCAACCTTAAGTTCACCTGGACCATCTCTGATACCTGTCTCTCCTTCCTGGACCTCTCTGTCTCCATTGCTGGCATCCACCTGGAAACCGATATCCATTTCAAGCCTACTGACTCCCACAGCTACCTAGAATACACCTCCTCTCACCCACCTTCCTGCAATAAGGCCATCCCCTATTCCCAATTCCTTCGCCTCCGCTGCATCTGCTCCCGAGATGAGGCATTCCACTCCTGGACATCCCAGATGTCCTCGTTTTTCAAGGGCCTCAACTTCCCCTCCACAGTGGTTGAAAATGCCCTCGACCGTGTCTCTCACGTTTCCCGCAACTCATCCCTCACACCGCCTACCTGCTATAATAACCAAAAAAAGAATCCCTCTCGTCTTCACGTACCACCCCACCAACCTCCGAATCCAACGCATCATCCTCCGACACTTCCGCCATCTGCAATCTGACCCCACTACCAAAGACATTTTTCCCTCCCCACCCTTATCTGCTTTCCAAAGGGACCACTCTCTCCGTGACTCCCTTGTCCACTCCACACTCCCCTCCAGCCCCACCACCCCCAGCACTTTTCCCTGCAACCGGAGCAAGTGCTACACCTGCTCCTACGCCTCACCCCTCACCTCCATCCCAGGCCCTAAGAAGACCTTCCACATCAAAGAGATATTCACCTGCACATCTGCTAAATGTGGTATACTATATCCGCTGTTCCTGTTGTGGCCTCCTCCACATCAGGGAAACCAAGCGGAGGCTTGGGGACCGCTTTGCAGAACACCTACGCTCGGTTCACAACAAACAACTACACCTCCCAGTTGCGAACCATTTCAACTCCCCCTCCCACTCCTTGGACGACATGTCCATCCTGGGCCTCCTGCAGTGCCACAATGATGCCACCCGAAAGCTGCAGGATCAGCATCTCATATTTCGCTTGGGAACCCTGCAGCCCAAGAGTATCAATGTGGACTTCACAAGCTTCAAAATCTCCCCTCTCCTGACCGCATCCCAAAACCAGCCCAGCTCGTCCCCACCTCCCTAACCATTCCTCCCACCTCAAGCCCCACCCCCATCTCCTACCCACTAACCTCATCCCGCCCCCTTGACCTGTCCATCCTCCCTGGACTGACCTATCCCCTCCCTAACTCCCCACCTACATTCACCTTTACTGGCTCTAACCCTGCCTCTTTGACCTGTCTGTCCCCTCACCACCTATCTCCTCCTTTATCCATCTTCTATCTGCCTCCCCCCTCACCCTAATTATTTCAGAATCCTCCTCCCCTCCCCCATTTCTGAAGAAGGGTCTCGACCCGAAACATCAGCTTTCCTGCTCCTCTGATGCTGCTTGGCCTGCTGTGTTCATCCAGCTCTACACCTTGTTATCACAGAAATGGTGTGCCATGTTGATATCATGAATGAGGGCTTGACTTATGTGAAAAGATGAGAGAAGCTGGTTATTTTTCTCCTTAAACCAAAGAAGTTAAAGGTAATAACCGATAGCAGTATTTGGGTATGACAAAGGCTTTGCTAGAGAAAGTACAGAGAAACTGTGTCTTTTCCTGGCAAGTGAGTAACCAGTGGTCATTTGAAATAATTAACAAAAGAACAAGATAAAATATCATTTCAAGGAGAGGTCTGCTATGATCAGGAGTGCACTACCTGAAAGAATAATGGAACCAGATTTCATGCAATTTTGGAAAGGCAACTGGACATGTATTTGAAACGAATTTAATTTGCTGGATTATGAGCAAAAAACTACTGGTGGTACTGGTGCACAGCTCACTCAAAAAGCCAAAGTTACAGAAAACTGAATAGCGTCTTTTTGTCCAGTAAAATTCAATGAAATAAGAAATTGTTCAATTTCATAATGTATAGTTCAGAGCAATTTCCAATTTTATAATCAGGCCAAACTGTTAAAGGTTTGAATGACAAAATTATTTGCAAAGCCCTCCAAAAAGAGAAAAAAAGCCAGAGAAAGATTGGTATATTATTTTGCCATGGTCTTTATGAATAAATCAATAAGCACTTATATTTTGACGTGTGATTTAATCAGAATCCATTTTTCAAAGCCTGCATTACAATAATAGATTCTAATCTTCATCATAAACAGAAACTTAAACAAAATGGGAAAAGGTAAAAGTTAATAATTGATGTTCCCTCTTTTAATTCCAATTTATATTGTGCAAGTAATCCTAGTGTTAAACATTTTCTACCTAATCAAATAGTCTAAAATTTAACTCTGACAACATTTTTCAACAGCATTTCAAATGATTTCATAAATCACATTTCATGGTATTATTCAACATAAAAGCTTTCTAACATTGTGTAATGACACCAAAATGTTTTAATTTCTAAAGGAATGGATTCATCTACTATAATATCTAGCCATATGACTGATGGATGACTGACATTGTATTTGGACATACTAAATTTGACTGCTGACAGCCAGTAAGATAGGATTTAGGTGTACTGTTGTTCTGACTGAAGTTGTCACTATCACATTAAACAAATCCTGCTTTCAGGGAATGTTAACAACTCATTCTAAGAATGTCTGAAACACCATTACTAGATCAACATTATCTTCACTTTTGCTCCTTTAATCTAATAGTGGTTCTGAAAATTGAACATGAGTTAAGGGCAGTGGATATTATCTACATGGACCTGAGTAAGGCATTTGATAAGGTACCTCATGTCAGGCTGGTACAAAAGGCTGAGGTTCATGGAATTCAGAGAGTGCTGGATACAGAACTGGCTTGGTCATAAAAAATAGAAATTAGCGGTGGAAAGGTGCTTTTCGGAATGGAGATCGGTAACTAGTGATTCTGCAGGAATCAGTGTTGGGGCCTTTGTTGTTTGTAACATATATGATCTGGAGGAAAATGTAGGTGGTCTGATTAGTAAATTTGTGGGTGACACAAAATTGGTGGAGTTGCAAATAGTGAGGAGGACTGTTAAAGGATACAGCGGGGTAAAGATAAATTGCAGATCTGGGCAAAGAAATAGCAAGATGGAGTTTAATCCAGGCAAATGGAAAGTGACTTCTGGAAGATCAAATTCTGGTGCGAATTACATAATAAACAGCAGAATCCTTAGGAACACTGACATAGAGGGATCTGGGCATACAGGTCCATAGACCCCTGCAAGTGGCAACACCAGTGGATAAGGTGGTCAATGAAGGCATACAGCATGCTCGTCTTCAACGGCCAGCATGTTGATTATAAAAGTTGGCATGTTACTGCTGTACAAAGTTTTTAGTTAGGCCACGTTTGGAATACTGTGTGCAGTTCTGGTCGCCACACTACCAGAAGGATGTGGATGCTTTGGAGAGGGTGCAGAGAAGGTTTTCCAGAACGTTGTCTGATCTGGAAGGTTTTAGTTATGAAAACAGGTTGCATAAACTTGGACAGTTTTCACTGGAAACCTGGAAGTTGAGAGGCTATCTGATAACAGTCTATAAAATTACAAGCGGCATAGATAAAGTGGATGGTCAGAGGCTTTTTCCCCAGGGTGGAAAGGTCAACTGCAAGAGGGCACGGATTCAAGGTCAAAGCAGGCAAGCTTAGGCCAAAAAGTGCAGGGAAAAATTTTCACACAGAGGGTGGTCAGTGCCTGGAACGCACTGCCAGTGGAGATGGTAGAAGCAGGCACATTAACAACATTTAAGGGGTATCTTGACAGTCACATGAATAGAAGGCAAACAGAGGGATAAGAACAGCAGTTATGAAAGGTACTGCAGATGCTGGAGAATCCAAGATAACAAGCATGGGGCTGGATGAACACAGCAGGTCAAGCAGCATCATAGGAGCAGGAAAACTTGACGTTTCGGGCCTAAACCCTTCATCAGAAATGGGGGAGGGGAAGAGGGTTCTGAAATAAATAGGGAGAGAGGGGGAGGTGGATAGAGGATGGATAGAGGAGAGGATAGGTGGAGAGGA
>JAHRHZ010000035.1:26923173-26935026 GCA_024137785.1 Ginglymostoma cirratum
CCTCTCCACCTATCCTCTCCTCTATCCATCCTCTATCCGCCTCCCCCTCTCTCCCTATTTATTTCAGAACCCTCTTCCCCTCCCCCATTTCTGATGAAGGGTTTAGGCCCGAAACGTCAAGTTTTCCTGCTCCTATGATGCTGCTTGACCTGCTGTGTTCATCCAGCCCCATGCTTACTATGCCTGCAGTTGACTTTGAAGGAAAATGTCCACAATGGTGTGAATTTCATACTTTTCAATGTTAATTTCATTCTGAGGCCATTTATAAGGGAACTCTGCCATCCAGAAATAATGATATGATCACACAAATTAATCAGCCAAACACATTAGGGAATTCTCTGGTCAACAAGCCAGAAAATAACAAGCAGACTTTATAACTCACTTTTTAAATTTTACTGAGAACACATACATGGAGTTAAAGTAGTCACTGAAAAATCCAATAGAATTTTAAAGAAACTAATCTAAGGAACTTTTATCATGAATTTAGAAAATTGATATTTCATAAATATAAAATTTATTTTTCAGTTTCAGGAGTTGTCTAGATGTCCATTTTTTAAAAAATCATATCAAGGCATTACTTCTCCACAGCTTTAGATAACAGGGACAGTAGTGTAAAAATCTGGAGGGTCATATCAATTTAGTGATTTCTATTTTTCCTCTCCGTCCTCATCAGCCCTGCTGAATTGAGAAAGATTTGATTCTACTGCAGTTCAAATGGGTTCTCAAATGGCTGATAAATCCAGTAAACGATCTCCAGACACTAGCACAAGCAGGTCGGGTGGTGCTTCAAGTGTTGGAAAAGGTTTGTGTGCTCCCTCCGATGCCTCATCTTCACCTCTGCATGGCCTTGGTGAAGTCTGTTTCAAACAGAGAATTCTGGAAAAGCTCAGCAGGTCTGCCAGCACCTGTTGGGAGAAAAACAGAGTTACTATTTCGAATCCAGTATGGCTCTTCTTCAGACTCAAGATGCTGCCAAATCTGCTGAGTTTCTCTTGCAGTTTCTGTGTTTGTTTCAGATTTCCAGCATCTGCAGTATTTTGCTTTCATTCAATCTCTATGTTTGGTGCCTTCCTGGATGAGCATTCTCCATTTCTCCGTGATCTCACCAACTGGATCTCCGCTGGGTCAGTGTGCATGTTTGACCTCTCCACGGATGTTTTGAGAACACCCCCAAAGTAGTTCCAGTCTCCTCCTCTGGATCTCCTGCTGCAATAAGATTTGGTATGGAGTAGTTGTTTTGAGAGTCTGAGGGCTTTCCATATCCAACATAGGACATACAGTTGAGCCTCCAACCTGGTCTACTGTATCCATTGTGCCCAATGTGGCCTCCTCTACATTGGTGAGACCAAGTGCAGACTCAGGGACCGTTTCATGAAGCACCTGCGCTCTGTTGCGATAATCGACAAGATCTTCCGGTCATTAACCATTCTAATTCCCCCCTCCCACTCCCTGTGTGACATGTCCATCCTGAGCCACCTCCAGTGCCACAACGATGCCACACACAAACTGGAGGAACAACACCTCATATTCCGCCTCGGGAATCTACAGCCCAATGGCCTGAACATAGGATTCACCAGTTTCGAAATCTCCCTACCCCTGACCCCATCTCACCTCCAACCCTCCCGCTCATCCCCGCCTCCTTGACCTGACAGAACATGTCCATCTTCTTTCCCACCTATCTGCCCCACCCTTCTCACTGAACAATCCCCACCAACTCCCCATCTGCATCCACCTATCACCATCCCAACTACCTTCCCCCAGACCTAGACCTCCTCCATTTATTTCCCAGCTCCCTTACCTCTCCCTAGTTCTGAAGAAGGGTCCCGACCCAAAACATCAACTTTCCTACTCCTCTGAAGCTGCCTGACCTGCTGTGTTCCTCCAGCTCCACAATGTATCCACTGACTATGACTCCAGCATCTGCAATTCTCTGAATATAAATGCACAAATTTTTAGTATGGCAGCTTGTTGGATCCCCAATAATCTTTTGACCCAGCCATTTGTTCTTTATGTCACTGAATTCAAGCTCTACCTCTAATTTTACAGCTGCTGGCAGGACTATTACTTTCTTCTTGAGCTGTGACGGCTTTGTGCTTATGCTCGATTAGATCTCTGTCTCTTGACTGTTTTTGTCAAACTAGTCACAATGTTTCCTGGTAGAGAGACCAAAGACATATTCCCAGGTGTTGTTATGCTGGACATTAGGCCTTGACCAGCACTATGGGTAGACTGGGGATCCTGGTGGCTGAAGGTTAAGAGAGTGGCAATGAGTTGATGACCAGGAAGGACCTTGGTGGGGTCTGTGAGGCTGCAACCTTGTTGCAACACCAATGATCTAAACACTTGCAATTGCTTGAGCACCTCATTCGAGCATGAGACCACAGGTGTCTGCATCACAGAGGTTTGCTGGACCAAGAGCAGCCCTATCCAATTCATTATCCCTATCAACCTGACTTCTTAACAGCAAGGCAGCAGAAACACTGCCATATGAAAATTCTACCTACAAGGACTTCAACAGTACATCCCATAGAAGAGCTGACAGCAACATCAGGATTCTCAGAGTTAACAGTGCAATTAGAGACACCAGGGTATTTTTTGTCAGTTGCACCAGATGACAGTGAATGACGATGTTTTAGCCATTACTACAACAGCAAAATAAAAGGTCAATGCCTCTTAATATGCAATGTATCATTAAGCAGCTTTTAACCAGATCACAAACAGATGCAGAATTAACCTTCTTCTACTCTACCCAATCAATATGCCTCAGAAGAACAACTCTCAGAGCATTGATGAAACATATTTTCTATTTCACATACTAGCAACTTTTCGACCTCTGAGTAAAGCTGCCAATTACAGGCAATTAGTAGTAGCTTTTAGCTGTACATCTGTATTCACTAGGAACTGCATTTACATCTCTCAAACTTTATTGAGCCATTGGAGCTTACAAAAACTGGCACCATACATGCTGCCCTTTATTTCAAAGCACTTCATAAGAACTGCAAGAATAATGGATGTCTACCAATGGTGATGTTAAAGGGGATGGCTAAAAATTGGTTGAGGTGGGATTTTAAAAGTCTGAAAGGAGGTGGAAAAGCAGAGATTTATAAAGCAAATTTCAGAGAAGTTCCAGAGATGCAAGTTAGTGAACAACTGAAGGGACAGCACCATATGGTGGGGCAAAGGAAGGGGTAGATGCAGAAGGGTTAGAGTTGGATGGCCCAAAAATAATTTAGAGACAGGCTTGTGGCAGGTTACAGACAGGGAAGGGAAATGCTATGAAGGGATTTAAATATGAACATTAGAGTTTTTGCGTTTAGGTTAGTGACAACAGGAACAATTTTTCAGCAGGTCTTGGTGAGGTATAGGATTTGGAACTGGTGGCAGATTACTGGATGAGCTCAAATTAGGAAAGAAAGAGGGTGGGAAGCTGGCACCGAGGGCATCTGGCAGAGAATATGTATGTAATAAAAGCATGAACAATGGCTTCATCAGAAAATGTACTGAGAAAATGTGGGATGGGTGTGGACACAAGGTGATTCTTTTTTCCAGCATAATATTAATGCAAAGTCATTGTATTTCCAATTATTGAGCCAAATGTTCTGCTCCACAATCAATGCAATTGCTTGTCCTCAGGAAAGACAACAGGATCTAAAAGAGATAATTAATAACAATATCTAAAACTTACTCAAGAGATATTGCCTGAAAAGTAAAATAAGTATTTATATGACTTGCAACTTGATTGAAGAGGATAAAATGTGACCCAAAGCCATAATCTGATATCCATTTCAATGATTTAACACTTTAATTTCTTCAGTTTTATCCAGAGATTATCTCATTCATTTAATGATGATTGGTAAGTATAGAGTTGCTATATACCTGATGATTCTACTACGAATGAAATTTGGCTGAATAATAGAACATATTGACAGACTTTCATTTTAATATTTCTCTTTTTATGATGTTCACAATTTTATTTCTGAAAATGTAATAACAAAAATCTGGATAATAGCTAAAAAAACAGTAACAACATTTGTATTTTCAGATAACATTCAACACTGACGTCATCCCTCTTCCCGACTACCAAAAGCTCACTTTATACGTTAAAATTGTCATTAATTCTGCCTAAAGTTCCAATTTAAGAAAAAATGACTTAGGAGCAAGAACTGCAGACTTGGGGCATAAGAATAAATATTACGCAGTGTCATCGATGTGCATGGATTCAATGCATATTTGTAAAAAAAAAATCAATAAATCCATCACATAAAATCATGTCTGATCAATAAAGCTTATTCAAATAATTATAATTACCCTAAATCATCTATAGAATGATTTAAAATTACTAACTTCGATATAATAATTTTTGAACCATAAAATTATTTAAATTGTGATTCTAACATACATTCCATACACTTTACAACTTCATGAGATCTCAAACTAGGAAATATCATCTCAGATACAGTAACTATTGCATTTTAGGATGGCCAATGTAGGCACAACAGAGGCAACGGCAATGTGGATTTACCAACAGCGAATGTACTGCAGCTAATCACCAGCTTCTCAATTGATATCTGGGGATGGGCAATAAATGTTGGTCCAATCAACAATATCCATATCCTTTGATTTAAAAACAAAATCCTGGGCATGGCATTTTTAAAAGGATGCTCAGGTCTTGAAGATGATCAGAAAAGAATTACTGGTTTGGTTTTGGGAATGAGAAACATCTGTTAAGTACATAGACTGTAATTATTCTCTTTTGAGAATATAAGGTTGAAAGAAGTTTGACAGAAGTGTTCAAAATCATGAGTGGCCTTAACAGAATAGTTAAGGAGAGTGTTTCCATTAGCTGAAGAATCAAGAACCAGATAACACCTAAAGTGATTGACAAAACAGCTACAAACCACCAATGAAAAGCTACAGTAAAATTTAGGATCTGGAACACACCAGCCAAATGTTTGGTGAAGGAAGATTCAAATGTGGATTTCAAAAAGAAATTGAATAATTATCTGAAGAAAGACTTGCAGCGCTACAGGGGAAAGGGTGTGGTACCAGTTGAGCTGTTGTCTTGCAGAGAGCTGGCCTATACGCAATGGGGTGAAAAAGAATAATTGTAGCACTAAAGGAAGTCAATGATTCCAAATTAATAAACAAACTATCCTCTGTCATTGCATTAGAAAGTCCAGGGAATTTATAGGTATGAAGTCCCGAATATTTCTATTAATAAACTTTTTCAAACACAACTTGATACAAACAGAATTTGATCAGTTTGCACTAAATATTAATGTTTGCTTTGTTTAATGTCAATTTAAAAACTGATCTCTATATTATACATAATGTTCCAAAAGGGCTCTTGTGGTGCAGTAAAAGTATCCCTACCTTTGAGCCAGGATGCCCGAATTCAAGTCCCACCTGCTCCTGAGGTGTGTATTAACATCCCTGAGCAGACTGATTATAAAATACCTGTAAACATTCTAAATTACTTAATAGCCTGCATCAAGGAGCTGAATCAATATACAGGCTCACCTACAGTACATGGTTGGCACCACAATTTGGTCCTGATTAATCTCATTTCCCCTCCTTCATCCACAAAACTTAAACAGACCAAAGACATAGAAAAATATGGTTCAGAGTTAATTGCTTGAAAATCTGAACAATCAATGACGCTTCAAGAGAAATCAAGACAGAAAAGTGGAGTGACTGATCACAATGGCATAATGGAGACATGCATTTAATTCTGTTTTCTCTGCTACGACTGAGTGGAAGGCCCAAAGATTCCCAGTACAACCAATTCTTTGTGACAAGCAGCAAAAGTAGTCACCCATAGTTGGAAATTGAGACAAGGAGCCCAATAATCATAAATATCCTATTTCCATATGGTCCATATAATATGTAACAGTAACATGACTTCACTTTCACTGCCAAAAGTTCCTGTTGGGAATTCAGCCATGTCATTAAACAAGAACTGCACAGCTGTGCCCCAATTCCCTGTCTTCCACCTATTTTTATGGGATGTTGCTCCTTGGGAAAATATACCCTGAGTGGTTGACACTGCACAGAAGAAACTTTCAGCTGTTTTCCAATTGATACATAAAGGAGCAAAATGGATTCATATAGTAATTTAAGGCTCTGAGGCAATTATAATTTAGTTACAATTGCTGTGCTGTTTCTGATTTCCATTACGTAAATTTTAATTAAGAGAATTTCTGTTGTGGAGAATTGGACAAATGTTGTTCAGCAAGTATAAATTATTTTCTGTGAAGGCATGTAGAAAATGCTGTAGGTCATTGTCTACTGCAAAAACAATTAAAATTAAGACAGATTAAAAAAAAGTTTGACACACTTAATCAAATTACCCCTGGGAACCTTAGGATAATTTGGCCACTACCAGCACAGAAAGTTAACTCTAGCTGAGTACTAATATTGACAGTCACAATGTTAAAATTTTAATTAATGAATTGTTACATAGTTACCCTTTTCTATGTTATTGATTGCATTTGCAGGTAGTGAGAATTTTGCATCAATTTATGCTACTGAAGGGGGACTTTGCACATTCTCCCTGTGTCTGCGTGGGTTTCCTCCGGGTGATCTGGTTTCCTCCCACAGTCCAAAGATGAGCAGGGTATGTGGATTGGCCATGCTAAATTGCCCGTAGTGTTCAGGGATGTTTAGGTAAGATGGGTTAAACTTGGAAAATGCAGAGGTAGGGGAATGGGTCTGGCTGGGATACTCTTTGGAGAGGCGGCGTGGACTTGTTGGGCCAAATGGCCTGTTTCCTCACTATAGTAATTCAATGATTCTATGACAAAAAAGGTTAGCTTGGAATTAATCACAAAAGCACTTAATTGTTTATAGCGCAGAGGAAGTTACTCAGCCCATCGTGTGTGCATCAGCTGTCTGGTGCTAAATTAAAATGCTCAATCTCCTGCATGTTCCCCATTTCACTGCACATTGTTTCTATTTACATAATCATCCAATGCCCTCTTGAAAGGCTTAATTGAACGTGCCTCCACTACATTTCCAGGTAATGTATTCCAAATTCTAACTACTTACTATGAAAAGCTTTTTCCTCACCTCACATTTGCTTCTTTTGCAATACACTTTAAAAACTGCGTACTTTAGTCCTCAGGTCATTTACAAGTGGGTGCGGTTCTCCCCATCGACGCTATCTAGATTCCTCATGATTTTGAATACTATCAAATCTCTTAGCCTTCTACTCTCTAAGGAAAACAGTCCTAACTTCTACTTCATTTTTTTCCCTCATGACTGAAGTGTCTCATCCCTGAAACCATTAGATCTCTAATTTAATATTTAAAAGTTGATAATTATTCATTTTGAGAAAACAAAATCACCAAAAATGTGGATAAAGGGAAAAGACATTTTGGGTACTTACATGCACAATACATCTCTGCCCAACAAGACTGCACAAACACAGATGCCTTTCTTAACTTAAAAACCTTTTGCCTCTACGTGGTCCACATCCCTCTGTTCCCTGCCTATTCATATGCCAATGTATTCCAGGTACTTACTATCTTCTATGTAAAAAAAAAATTGCCTCTCACATCTCTTTTAAACTTATGCTCTTTTATCTTAAATCTAAAAGTCTGTTAAGTCTGTAATAATATTTTGTCTAAAATAAAGATACTGAAAATTCACTTAGCAATTTCAGATTTCTGCCGTACCCTGGCAAGTTAAAAGAAGCCAGACTCATAACGTCTGTCATCTCTAGAACTATTCAAAACCATTTCCAATTAGCTTTGTTGTTTTAATTGTTGAAGATTTGGACATTTTATATATACTTCATAACATTCTATATTAATTTACTTGTGAGCCAAATTCACATTACAGCCAACCAGATTTTGTAATAAACTGTTTTATTTAATTAATAGAATCAAAGAACTGATGTAACAATTACTTTGTTTTGGCCCAACGTTTAAAAAAATTCTGGTCACGTATATGCCCAAGCCATAGGTGTAAAATTCAAAATATATGCTTCAGTTATCTGCAAGGTCATTTATTCCCCACTAATCAAATAGTGTAGTGATTGAATAAAATTTGATTACATTCATTCAAAGTTAATTCAGCTGGATTTAGAGACTGCCAGATCAAATTTACACAGAAAATGATGCAAACATTGTAGAAAATTATACTGGATTGTCAAGGTTACTGAATCAGCAAAGATCATATTGACAAGTTACTCTCATAAATTCTCCTCTGAGCATGAAATATTAACATTTTCACATTTCACAGTATACCACTTAAAGTTCATCTGCCACATTAGCATTCGAGACAGCAGTTAAATGATTGCACCAAAATATTCTGAATTAAATATGCTACCCTAAAATAAATGAAGTTATTTATATTGAGACAACTAGATTTTAAATGAGTTGTAGTACGTTATAAAACGACCAGAGGAAAACATTGCTCAAACACTTACATCTTCTCAGCAACTATTGTAGCAATAAACACTTCATAATTTTAAACTGAGAGAAAAGTTGAGGTGAATGATTTAACTGCAAGTAAAATAACTAACTTAAACACCCAAAAGTTGATCTTCCTCTCCACAACCATCATGTTAAGCAACACTCAGATATACAAAACTCGAAGTGTACTTGCTCAAAGAATGCTAGGTGATGGCTTGGTGGTATTGTTGCCAGACTATTAATCCAGAAACTCAGATAATGTTCCATGGACCGAGGTTCAAATCCTGCCATGGCAGATAGTGGAATTTGAATTTAATTTTAAAAAAATCTGGAATCTACTGATCACCATGAAACCATTGTCAATTGTCAAAAAAATTGCCCTTCAGGAAAGGAAATCTGCCATCCTCACCTGGTCTGGCCTACAGGTGACCCCAGACCCACAGCATTATGACTGACTCTCAGCTGCCCTCTGAAATGGCTTAGCAAGCCATTCAGTTGTACCAACCACTACAAAGTCTCAAAGAAATGAAACTGGATGAATCACCTGGCATTGACCTAGGCACTGGAAAAGACAACGGCAGAACCAGCCCTGTCGACCCTGCAAAGTCCTCCTCATTAATACCTGGGGGCTAGAGCCAAAATTGGGAGAGCTGTCTCACAGACTAGTTAAACAGCACCCTGACATAGTCATACTCATGGAATCGTACCTTATAGACAATGTTCCAGACACCACCTTCACTGTCTCACTGGCACGACAGACCCAGCAGAGGTGGCAGCACAGTGATATACAGGCAGGAGGGAGTTGCTCCGGGAGTCCTCAACATTGACTCTGGACCCCATGAAGTCTCATGACTTCAGGTTAAACATGGGCAAGGAAACCTCCTGCTGATTACCACATACTATCCTCCCCCAGCTGATGGATTGGTACTCCATGTTGAACAACACTTAGAGGGACCACTGAGGATGGCAAGGGCACAAAATGTACTCTAGGTGGGGGATATCAATGCCCACCATAAAAAGAGTGGCTCAGCAGGAGAACTACTGATTGAGTTGGTCAGATCCTAAAGGACACAGCTGCTAGACTGGGTCTGTGGCAGATGGTGAGGGATCCAACAAGAGGGAAAAACATACCTGACCTCATCCTTACCAATCTACCATCTGCACATGACAGCATCGGTAAGAGTGACCACTGCACAGTCCATGTGGAGATGAAGTCCCGCTTTCACATTGAGAATAACCTCCATCATGTCGTGCGGCACTATCTCCGTGCTAAATAGGACAGACATCGCACAGATCTAGCAACTCAAGGCTGGGCATCCATGAGGTGCTGTGGGCCATCAACAGGAGCAGAATCATGCTCTAGCACAATCTGTAACCTTATGGCCTGGCATGTCCCCGACTCAACCACAACCATCAAGACAGGAGATCGACCCTGATTCAAATGAAGAGTGCAGCATGGTATGCCGCCAGCAGCAGCACCAGGCACACCTGAAGATGAAGTGTCAACCTGGTGAAGCTACCAAACAGGACTATTTGCATGCCAACAACATAAGCAGCAAGTGATAGACAGAGCTAAGCGATCCCACAATCAATGGATCAGATCTAAGCTCTGCGGTCCTGCCACATCCAGTTGTGAAAGGTGGCGGACAATTAAACAACTCACTGGAGGAGGATGCTCCACAAATACCCCATCCTCAATGATATAACAGCCCAACACATCAGTGCAAAACATAACGCTGAAGCTTTTGCAGCAATTTTCCCAACCAGCTGCTTCATCAATGACCTTCCCTCCATCATAAAGTCAGAAGTGGGGATGTTCGCCAATGATTGCATAATGTTCAGCACCATTTGCGACTCCTCAGATACTGAAGCAGTCCATGTTCAAATGCAACAAGATCTGGACAATATCCAGCTTGGCTGACAAGTGGCAAGTATCATTCACGCTACACAAATGCCATCATGAACAGCAGACAATCTAACCATCACCCCTTTGCATTCAACAATGTTACCATCACTGAATCCCCCACTATCAACATTTCTTGGGGTTACCATTGACCAGAAACTCAACTGGATTCACCACATAAACACAATAGCTACAACAGCAGGTCAGAAGCTACGAATCCTGCAGCAAGTAACTTACGTCTTGACTCATTAAATTCCATCCACTATCTACAAGGCACAGGTCAGGAGTGCGATGGAATATTCCCCACCTGCCTGGATGGGTGCAGCCCCAACAATACTCAAGAAGCTTGACACCATCCAGGGCAAAGCAGACCGCTTGATTGGCACTACATCCACAAGCATCTACTCCTTCCACCACCAACGTTCAGAAGCAGCAGTGTGTACCATCTACAAGATGCACTGCAGAAGTTTACCAAAGATCCTCAGACAGTACCTTCCAAACTTACAACCACTTCCATCTAGAAGAACAAGGGCAGCAGACATATGGAAACACCACCACCTCCAAGTTCCCCTCCAAGCCACTCATCGTTCTGACTTGCAAATATATCACCGTTCCTTCTGGGTCAAAATCCTGGAAGTCCCTCCCTACTGGCATTGTGGGTCAACCCACAGCAGGTGGCCTGCAGTGGTTCAAGGAGGCAGTTCACCACCAGCTTCTCAAGGGCAACTAGGGATGGGCAATAAATGCTGGCTAGCCAGCGACGCCCATGCCCCACAAATGAATTTTAAAAAATGAAAGGCAAAAAACACCCTAAATTCCAGCCCCTGTCTTCTTCCAGCAGTACTTTGCACTAGATATTAGAGACAAAAAAATGAATGCCTGATTGAGTTTTGCCCATCTCGACCATTTCGATAAGCTGTCACAAGAAAGAAAAAGGAATAGACTAGTTCTACTGCTTTAGACTGTATTTCAATGCAAGGTGGTAAATGACTATTCTCCAGTTTATCATGTAAACTAAGTCAAAGGTACAATGTAATCGTGCTCACAAAAGGAGGCATCTGATTGCACTAATGGCATAGCAGTCTTTCTGCTATCTGTCACAGCAAAGAATATTGCAAAGATTCTCCTTAAACATATCCTGCCAGTGTTTGAAGCACTCTTTCCAGAGCCATCATGTGGTTTCTGGCCATCGAAAAATGCTGCAGACATGATTTTCACTGCACGTCAAAGGCAAGAAGAACGCAAGGAACAGAAATATAAGGAACTGCACCAATTACCGTGCACAACCTTTTTCAAATTCACTAAAGCCTTAACTGCGAGGACTGGAGATACTCCAACTACTCCATGATGTCAAACAAACTATTGGTTGACAAACTAACAAACTGTTACCAACAGAATATAGAGATAAAAGGTACTGCAGATGCTGGAGAATCTGAGATAACAAGGCGTGGGGCTGGATGAACACAGCAGGCCAAGCAGCATCATAGGAGCAGGAAAACTTGACGTTTCGGGCCTAGGTCCTTCATCAGAAAT
>JAHRHZ010000035.1:26935426-26955075 GCA_024137785.1 Ginglymostoma cirratum
ACTTGACGTTTCGGGCCTAGGTCCGAAACGTCAAGTTTTCCTGCTCCTATGATGCTGCTTGGCCTGCTGTGTTCATCCAGCCCTATGCCTTGTTATCACCAACAGAAGATAGTTCAGTGAAGACTGAGGTCAAACTAGGCTGTGTCAATGCACCACTTCTCACCTCCATTTTCCTCCCTGTAACATTACACCTCATCTTCAACAAACTACCCATATGCATTGAGCTAATCTACGATACTCTTCAAGCAAAATGGTCAATCCATGAAAACCTTTAATCCAAACCAAAATCACTTCAACCTTTGTAATTGAGCTTCGTACTTAGGGGCCACTTATGCACACTCACTCAGAAACTAGATCAAATTGTAAACTCCTCCTCTGAAGCAAATTAAAAACATGGGTCTTTTACTAAGCATCCAGTTCCTCTTCCAACCAGTTCTCACCGAACACCTCCCCCATCCCTTAAGATCAAATGCAGTCTTGTGGGAAATGTAGATTGTTTTGCATCTCTGCGGAGCCTCCTCTTGATTAAGGCATACAAAGACAAATAAATTCATCATTGCTTCAAATTTGTTAGCCCAGCCTTTGGCTGGCAGAGAGAAAGGAAAAAAGCGAATTTGAAAGCAAGATCAGTGATACCTCCTATATGGTTTGGAGATTTGGTGCACAATTAGGGCAGCATGGTGGCTCAGGGGTTAGCACTGCAGTCTCACAGCGCCAGGGTCCCGGGTTCGATTCCAGCCACAGGTGACTGTCTGTGTGGAGTTTGCACATTCTCCCCCTGTCTGCGTGTGTTTCCTCCGGGTGCTCCGGTTTCCTCCCACAGTCCAAAGATGTGCAGGCTAGGTGGATTGGCCATAGTGTTCAGGGATGTGTGGGTTGTAGGGGGGTGGGTCTGGGTGGGGTGTTCCAAGGGTCGGTGTGGACTTGTTGGGCCGAAGGGCCTGTTTCCACACTGTAGGGATTCTAATGACTTGAAAGCACTCAATGTGCCACCAGGGTACTTCACCAAGATCCTTCAAAATCACTGGCAAGAAAACCAGTCCAACAGCAACCTCCTTTCCCAAACATGGCTCATTCAGAAAGTAAGGAGGCATGGGATTCAGGGAAATTTGGCTGTCTGAATACAAAACTGGCTGTCCGATAGAAGACAGAGGGTGGTAGTAGATGGAAAGTATTCAGCCTGGAGCTCAGTGACTAGTGGTGTTCCACAGGGATCTGTTCTGGGACTTCTGCTCTGTGATCTTTATAAATGACTTGGATGAGGAAGTGGAAGGGTGGGTTAGTAAGATTGCTGATGACACGAACGTTGGTGGAGTTGTGGACAGCGAGGAGGGCTGTTGTCGGTTGCAACGGGACATTGACAGGATGCAGAGCTGGGCAAAGAAATGGCAGATGGAAGTCAACCCAGAAAAGTGTGAAGTGATTCATTTTGGAAGGTCGAATTTGAATGCAGAATACAGGGTTAATGGTAGGATTCTTAGCAGAGTGGAGGAATAGAGGGATCTTGGGGCCTACGTCCATAGATCCCTCAAAGTTGCTACACAAATTGATAGGGTTGTAAAGAAGGCTTATGGTGTGCTGGCTTTCATTGGCAGGGGAATTCAGTTTAAGAGCCGCGTGGTTATGCTGCAGCTCTATAAAACTCTGGGTAGACCACACTTAGAACATTGTGTTCAGTTCTGGTCACCGCATTATAGGAAAGATGTGGAAGCTTTAGAGAGGGTGCAGTGGAGATTTACCAGGATGCTGCCTGGACTGGACGGCAAGTCTTATGAGGAAAGGTTGAAGGAGTTAGAGCTTTTTCTATTGGAGCAAAGAAGGATGCGAGGTGACTTGACAGAGGTGTACAAGATGATGACAGGCATAGATAGAGTGGACACCCAGAGACTTTTTTCCCCAGGATGGAAATGGCTATTACGAGGGGGCATAATTTTAAGGTGACTGGAGGAAGGTATAGGGGAGATGTCAGAGGCAGGTTCTTCACACTGAGAGTGGTAGGCGTGTGGAATGCACTGCCAGCAGAGGTACTGGAGTCAGATACTTCAGTGACTTTTAAGCAATTCTTGGATAGGCACATGGAGGATTGTAAAATGTAGGGTATGCAGGATAGATTGATCTTAGTAGGATAATAGGTCGGCACAACATTGTGGGCCGAAGGGCCTGTACTGTGCTGTACTGTTCTATGTTCTATGTTCAAACCAACATGTCCAGTATCAAGATACTCATCACTCTAAACCTGCTCTGCTGGGCAGGACATGTTGTTTGCATGCTTGACACCAGTCTACTGAAGCATTTTACTTACTCAGAACTCTTATTATGGCAGCTAACTCCCACGGACTGGGCAAACATTTTAAGGGTTTCCTTGAAGAATCCCTGAAGAGATCAAAATAATGTGGCAGACTTATGGGAATCTACGGTTTATGACCAATCAAAACACAAAGTGAATTTGAGAAGACAGCCAACACACTCTCAGACTTTGTTAGGAATATCCAGAAGTAAAATTAACAGAGTCAGAGAGAGCACACAAACTTCCAAAAAATCTCATCTACCCAAACCCTTCAAGCATCATCTACCTGACATGTGCCATTTCACACATCTTAGAACCCATTAAAACTAAATGAAAGCAAGTCATCCTTAATCCTGAGAGATTGCCCAAGAAAGGATCACTAGCCAGAGGTTAAAAGAGGAGTGTTTGTACATTCCAAGCAGTTGGTGAGATAGAAACGAAGACACTCACTTTGTTTTGTGGAGAAAGTTCATTAACTTGCTCAGTCTTACTCTCATCCCTCACACAGAGCATCACAGTGCTCCCTATTTACACATGCTCAAAGACAATTACCTGTTTCACTACCCGTGTCTCTTAACTTTTTGACAAAACTTAACGGATCAAATTTCATATGAACCCAATAAACTCCCATTTGCTAATGTCGCTAGGTGTTAGAACAACTCACTGATTTTTCATTATTTATCTTTTTAGTTTTTTTTATCAATGTTGGTTTGGAGCTGTGAACTGGGAATTGAGAGCTCAAGATAACTTGTGAACTTGGGAAACAACTTGTGGTAAAAGGAAAAGAACAGATCAAACAAGCCTTCATTTGCTCGTTTGTGAAGCCAGGTCTAGATGATTCATGATTAAAAAAGGTTTCTGTAGACACAGCAATTCTGCGAAAAATGTCATGTTTAAACAGACAGCAGAAGTTGTCTATTAACAAAATCAGTACCCAGAAACTGTTTCTGGCAAGTCTGGAACAAAGCCTATATTCAAGCAGATGGCATATGTTCAATGGTAATTGAGGCCTCAGGAAGGGACAGTCGGTCAGTCTATCAAGGCACGACCACAACAACTTTTCTTCATTATGTTTTCAGTGGAAATACATTTGCTGCTGGTAATACAGCATGAAGATTTGAAAGCCCCCTCCATACTTTCCCACAACAGCTTCCAGAAGCTGAGTTAGATGTTTTACTACCTTTTTCTTATTGAACATGAAAGGTGACCCTGACCAATGTTTCCAGAAAAGCAACCAACAAGTCCACATCTATGCCTGTGAAATAATACATTGTGACAACCGTTTAAATAATCTGGCAAGTTTTATTATTTTCTTTTATTTATCCCCTAACTTGTTTGTCTGTTTGTCTTTTGTGTGAATGTGGGGCTGAAAACAAATGTTTCAGGTTTAAAGCATCAATATTGATCAGATTGCCTTGTTTAATTTTTTCTCTTTCAATGTTGTGCATTTAATAAATGCTTAAGTCTCTTGTTTAAGATATAAATTAATTATTATTGTAAATTAATTATTCGCAAAGACTGCGGTTGGTTACTCAAAACTATATTTAGGAACTAGTGGAATAACTATTGGGGTGTTTGACAGTTTTCATTTTAGTTTGTGCGAATACAGAGGTAGAAAGGCTGATTTGGTTCAGCAGTCTGTCTCAATGTTGTAACAGAATCAAACGAAATGAGGTCCTTGTAATAGGGTGATAAACTTGATAATAGATGCTGGCAAATGTTTAACACATGTTCAAAAGTTAATGGTGTGTCATTTTTGAAAGCAATGTTGATCCACTAACCTTCACAAAAAGATGGAGTAGCTCTCTTCAGAGTTATTCGCTGAATTATCAATTACTTTTGTTGGTATTATGTCACAGTTCACACCAATAAATGAATCAATTCAACATTTGCATTTTGGAAGGACGCTAGGTATATACATTTTCATAATACTGAGAAGAATGATTGAAGTGCCAAATAGACATTGCAATTCTATTCTTAAGTCTTTGTTTGTATTGATCACACAGCGAAAGACAAGATACTCTGGCCTCTGAAACTCCAATTTGGTCAATAAATATCTGCTGCTTTCACTCATGTCCATAACATCAAACCTAGAGGAGAAAATTCAAATGAAATGTAAACTAGCCACTCTTACTGTGAAGACAATCAGGCTAGCTTGTGATATTGTGTTAATTTTAACTATAATGTATCTTTTACAAATGTTTCAAAATCTAGTGACATGAAAAGGATTCAAGCACAGCAGATTCATTGTGCAATTTCAACCAGGTATTTGGCATCGCAAGTGAATTGTGTAACATAGCCATGTCAATTACTGATGAGGAAAATCTGAGCCTTCTCACTTTGTCAGCGGATGGGAAAGGGTTTTGTCACAAGAGCTTGCGATTCCTAGTTATTATAGTCTTAAAGGTATACATACATATTCATCAGTGTTGGACCTCACTGTGTGGATCCCAATAGTTAATAGTCCATGTCCCATACCTCAAAGGTTAAGTGGCGTCATTTAGTTGAGTCAATTTAAATGAACAAGGGCTAAATTAGTTGTAATAACTAAAAACCCTAGAAGCAAACTTAAAGTTCATATAATTTTGCATAAATATGATATTTGTAATTGAAATTTCAAAGCAAAGTGCTCAATTAGATATTGATGTGTTATGTTTCATACAACGTGTCAGCATATCTTTAAGAGACATGTTCATAATATCATTACTATATAATGGTTTATGATTTGAGGGTATAAAGGCCTCAAATTCCACCTTAACTTTGGCCACTTGGAGTATGGCACACAGATGGAATCAAGCTCCTTTAACTTAATAGCTTAATGTTAGCCCAGAGACAGGTATGCAGATGAAGGTAGGTTTGTATTTAATGGCCAGCTATAATAAACATCTTCAATATCACTTTGTCCGATTCTAATTTCTTGTGTTATAGAGGATAACATAAACGGTACCCACATCAGATAATCTGTTTCAAGATACAGATGTCAAAAAGGTCACGCTGAGCATTCATTAAAAAAAAACTTATAAATAGGGTCATTTGCTTTATAAAAAAATCTAGGAGATCTAGCAGAAAGGGTGGTTGGCATGTTTTCCAGCTCAGCTGTAGCTCTTAAAAGGTAGCTGGCTCCTCTTGATGGGGAGCTGCACTCAATTAAAGGAGGCTGCTGCTGACTGGCAGTTAAAGTAATTTCCCTGTTGGCTAAGTAGCAATCTCACCTAGTTTGGTATAGGTTTACCAAGACCACTTATGCCCTACACATCACTAGTTAGCACTGATTTAGCTATTAATCACAAATTCAGGAGTGGACAACTATATTGTATTCATTACTACAAAAGTTGGGTAATGAAAAACAAAATTTGACTAGTTTTCAATTCCTAGTTATTATAGTCCTAAAAGTATACATACATATTCACCAGTGTGGGACCTCACTATGTGAATCCCAATAGTTAATAGTCCATGTCCCATTACCTCAAAGGTTAAAAACACATTGCAATAATTCACTTACTAAATTTCTCCCAGCACAGCAACAGTAAAAATATACATTACCAATAAATTAACACAGCAGCAGTTATTGTCAGATGTCCTAAGATTGTCCATGTTGAAATACACCCCAATATCTACAGCTCTTAAGAACAGAAAAGAAGTCACTAAAGAATATTAATGAAGCAACAGAATCCTGTTTCACAATAGATTAGTACTTTGGCTCAGCAACTGATGCACAAGCAATGATGCTGTGATGGTTGATAACACAGATTTTTCTTTTCAATTGCACAATTTTTCAGATGCACATGGACAACCGTTCAGTTTAGTTTTCATTTTATTAGAAGTGACTTGTCAAAACATTGTAAAGAATTTCATGTCATCTGCCAAATGGACCTGAAATGAACTGCAACCTACACCGTACTTAAATGTTACAGTATTATGTGCATTCTTACTCCCAGAAGATCTTCTGTTCAGTCACAGATCTTGCGATCAAGACCGCATACAAACTAATCAAACTGCAATGTGCTCAGAGAACTGATGACTCCACTTTAAGTTTGACACTGATAGCTAAAGTCAAAACAAAACAATTGCAAAGACCATTAGTGAACTGAAACATATGTTCTTGCAAAAGTATCTGTTGGATAAAGTAAAAGTTCAAAGCTTAAAGCTGGCAAAATAACTTGTCTATCAGAAATATAAAAAAAGTCTGGCTTGCAAAATCACAGCCTGTCAGTACTGTGAGAAATCCAAAACCCGGGAGTACAGTTCAGTAAAACAAAGTTGCTTATGTTTCTAAAATGTTTCAAAAGATTTCGTCTGATTTGAGTGTTTACATTCTTTCACGTCAGTCACATACATAATCAGCTTGTAGCATTAGATTTCAAATAGCATTTTATTGACTTTGAGATTTGTAATTGAAAAATGGGCTGAATATATCAAAATCTTACATTAGTTTAAATAGGACATATGCTAAACCTTTGCTACTTTGCAGCACAAAGGAAATCTTCCATCACTGATTTTAAATTGATTTTCAATTCAGTAGTTTATTGGCCTTTATTACCTACCTCTAACTGCAGGCAACTGTGAGCCATGTTCCTGAACTGCTATACTCCATATGGTGTAAATGCACAGTTAATGCTGTTGGGAAAAGGCCTGCAGGATTTTGAGCCAGTGAAGGCTCTATATATTCCACAGCAATATTTTCCAAGTCATAATGATGTATGGAGAATTTTGAGGTGGTGGTTTTCCAATGCATCTGCTGTCCTTGTTCTTCTAGGTAAGACAGACTGCGGCTTTGGAACGTATTGTAAAAAGAGTCATTGTGATTCTATGGCACATCTAGTACGTGGTGCATACTGCAGCCAATTTATACTGGTTGATGGAGAGGGTACATTTAAAGTGGTAAATGGGAATACCAGTCCAGTGGACTGTTTTGTCCTGGTGGTGTTGAGCTTCTTAAATGTTGCTGGCGCTGCATTCATCCAGGCGGGTGGAAAGTATTCCATTTCATTCCTAACTTATGCTTTGTTTACAGTGGACAGGCTTCAAATTGCCAGCCTCAGAGTTGCTATTTATTCCAACAGTAACTATACGGCTGGTCCAGTCAAGTTTCTGATCAACGATAGCACCAGGATAGGTGGTCTATCTGCAATTATTCTTATTCAGTTTTTCTGTGATGGTTTGATACAACAAAGAGGCTTGCTAGGCAATTTCAAAGGATAAACAAAAGTCAATAACATTGTGTGGTTTTGGAGTCACAAGACTAAACAGGAATAACTGCTTTCCTTCTGTGAAAAATACGAGTGAACCAGGTGGGTTTTTGACTACAATCTGATAGCTTCATGATCATTGAGATCAATACACCTGCACTGAAAGCTAATGAATTGAATTTAACACAGCTATCATGATGGGATATCAATTCATGTTTCTTGAGCATTAGTCCAGGCCTTAGGATAAGTAGCCCACTAAACAGCCACTAATGCTACCATCTTTCTTACAGTATGCAAAACTGAAAACTGTCAAAAATATGCAATCATTACAAACCAGATTAAACTGCAACTTCAACTTGCCTATACTGGGCTTGTAAATGGATCTCTAGTATGAATTAGCGTATAATTAGAATAAACCATAATAACTGTACGCATACAATAAACCATAAATGACAATGCAAATATTACCTGACATTCAACAAAGTATTGCAGATTTCATGCCATTTGTAGTAACCAAATTTTATGTTAAAAATCACCCTTTGTTTGTACTGTTGTGCTAAATACAGATTAGAAGAAAACATTTCTAATGAATGTGAACAATTCCAAATAACCCAGTAAGGATCAGCAATCTGCACATAAATCATGATTGGACAACTTTTAGAAGATGCAACATCATCGAGTACTTCTGAACGCAACACTGGAATACACATTCTATAATTTCAATTGAAGAACCAATGTTGTATATCATGCTCCATCATGTCTCAACTTTATTCAAAATTTCCTACTTAGCCATGCCTTTTTAAATGGAGAGTTTGGTGAATGTTAGGATATTGAGACCAAATTGGCAATAAATAAACTCTATGCATTACTATATGTTAATTGACCGCTAGAGAACTAATAAGAAAGATTGCATTTACAGGTAGTCTTAATTTAATGCAACATTGATTAGTATCGTTCTTTGGCAGAATAAATGCATGCTAAAACTAAGCATTCTTGATCATTATTTTTCTATATTAAAATACAAAAAGTCTCAGTGAGACACCAGCTTGGCCTTTGAAGAAGCAGAGCAACTCTGACAGCAGCACCAGGATGGTCACTTTAACTGTGCCTGCACAATAACCAGAAGCTGATGACTGATTTACACTTCAATAACCACAAGTGCTAAGAATCCCGCCATTACTTTTAAATCATAAAATCCAGGATATAATGCTAGTTGATAAAAAAAAACAAGAAAGTAAAGCATACAAATATTCTCCCAGTAGTTTTCTGTAAGAGGTAATAACCTCTGGATTGTTATTCCAGTATCATAACCACAAGGCAGAACAAGACCAGTGCCCTCTGGATTTTCCAGATCTTTTTGCCTTGCTACCTCCATCCTTAATTTCAAAATTCTCTTGTTTCTTAAATTCTGCTCTTCTGTACCCTCGATCCTAATTTCCAACAAAATCTGCTTGCTGCTCACAGGCCTCTTTGCCACTAATATCAAGATCATCCAATCAGTTGCCTCTGTTGCATCTCTCCATTCCACAAGCCCACTGGTTTGATTTTCCATAAGGTTCTCTCCTATCCCATTTCTGAACTTGCATCTTATTCTAAATTTTCTCCTATTTCCCCTTATTTCTTCTCTGAGCTCATCCTGTCCATGCAACACTTCTCCTGTCCCGGTGATCCTATTCCCAAGTTAATTATCCCCATATTAGTCAATACTGTGACTGTTCTCATGTGAAGGATTGTCTCCCTCTCCCTTAACTAAGCCAATATCACCTATTTCCTCAGAAATATCAACCCTTTGACTCCACTGTTCTTGAAAACTAGTGCACCACCTCCCCCCCGCATATCCAACTTCTTTCTGCTTTCCAATGGATAAAAGAGCTGAATTCCAACAGTGAGGTGTGAGTGAAAACCCTTGACATCATGACTGCATTTGACTGAGTCGTATATCAAAGAGTCATAGCAAAACTGGAATCAGCAAGAAGCAAAGGGAAAGCTCTCAGCTGTTTGGAGTCATATCTGGCATAAAGGAAGATGGTTTCAGTTGTTGGAGGTCAGTTACCTCAGCTCCAGGACATCACTGCAAAAGTTCTTCAGGATAGTATCCTAGGCCCAAACATCTTCAGGTGCTTCAACAATGATCTTTCCTCAAAAGGTGAGAAGTGGGGACATTTGCCAACAATTGTGCAATGTTCGGCCTCTTCAGGACTCCTCAGGTACTAAAGCAGTCCATGTTCAAATGCAACAAGACTTGGACAGTATCCAGGGTTGGGCTGTAAAGTGGCAAGTAATACTCATGCCATATAAATATCAGGCAATGGCCATCTCCAACAAGAGAAAATCATTGACATTCACTGGCATTACCTACACTGAATGCCCCACTATCAACATCATGGGGATGACCATTGATCAGGAATTCAACTCGTCACTAAATTGCAGTAGCTACAAGAGCAGATCAGAGGCTAGGAATACTGCAGCAAGTAATTCACCTCCAGACGCCAAAAGCGTGTCTGACCTCGATGAGGCACAAATCAGCAGTGTGATAGAATACTCCCCAACTGCCTGGATGAATGCAGTTCCAACAACATTCTAGAAGCTTGACAATATCCAGGACAAAGCAGCCCACTTGACTGGCACCACCAGTTCATAAACATCCACTCCCTCCACCACCGAAACTCTGTAGCAGCAGTATCTGCAAGATGTGCACCAGAAATTCACCAAAGCTCTTAGCACCTTCCAAACCCATGACCATTTCCATCTAGAAGGATAGGGGCAGCAGATACATGAGAACACCACCTGCAAGTTCCCCTCCAAGCCACTCATCTTACTGATATAGAAATATATCACTATTATTTCATTGTCACTGGGTCAAAATCCTGGAATTCCCTCCCTAATGGCTCTGTAATTCTACTTACAGCACATGGACACAGTAAGCTCAGCACCACCTTCTCAAAGGCAACAGGGAAATGCAATAAATGCTCACCAGCCAGTGACATCTACATCCGAGGAGTGAATAATTAAGCCTTGAATGTATTGTTGACATCTAAATTTATCTCCACCTTTCACCGAACACCATTTCTGAATCCTTTGAACTAGGTTTTCATCCCCTGAAAGTAATGAAAGTTCTTAACAAAGTCACAAATAATATCCTATGTAACTGTACCAAAGGTAAACTGAAGAGGTATACCGGAGTCAAAACATGAACCCAGTTTCACTCTTCACAGATGCTGCCAGACCTGCTAAGTTTCTCTAGCACTGTTTTTATTACAGATTGCCAGCATTCACAGTATTCTGTTTTTATACAAGTATACCAGCCCCCTCATTCTTCTCAACCTGTCGACTGCCTTCGAGATGACTGACCAGATAATCCTCCTTAAACTCACCTCCACTATCACACAGCCAGGGTGAACTGCTCCCACCATTCTTATTTTACCACAGCCAGAGAATCAATTGCAAAGACTTGTTTTTCTTCCCCTACCACTGGATCTTTCCTCAGCCCCCTCCTTTATTAACCACCTCTCTTGATGCCTCTATCCTTTAGAGAATCATTAGGCTACTTACCTGATATCCAGGACAGATATTTCCATCATTTAGATACTGGGAAGACTGAAGCCAATTTTTTGGTTCATGCTTTAAAATGCATCCAGTAACTACCAACTCCATTCTTTTCCTTGGCAACAGTTTGAGATTAAACCAGTTTATTCACATGTTTGTTGTTTGTTACATGTAACACCAACATGAGATTCTGAGATTTTGTCTCTATCTCAGCATATGTGCTTCTAAAGCACTTATTCATGCTTTCAAAACCTGTAAACTTCACTACTCAAAAGCACTGCTGGCTGCTTTAACATATTCTATAGCCCCTGTAAACCTGAGGTCATCAAAAAAAACTACTCTGCATGCCTTACCTTACAGCAAGTTCTATTTCCAAACTATCCTCTGCTTGCTGACCTACAATGGCTCTAACCTGAGACAATGTCCTGCTTTTAAAATGCTCATCTTTCTTTTTGAATCCCTCCAAGATCTATTACTCTAATCTCTCCCAGACACTCAATTCTCCAAGATATGTGTACTACTCTAATTCTGACTGCTTAAACATCCTCAATTTTTGTATAGAGTATGGTTGGAAACTCAAGAAAACAGACAACTTTTTTGCCCTAGTTGGAAATGAAATCACATATTCCAAGTCCCTAAGATGGATACTATTTTGTAAAATAATTTTTTTTTCTCCTTTCCTTCTACTTCAAAACAAAACCCTAACATCAATACGGATGTAAATCGTTAGCAAAAGATGCTGGTTCCCTCCAATCCTTCATAGCCTGTTTCAGTTGTTGCCACGTACAGCATGTTTCAGAAGAATTCATTTTTGAAAATGCTTAGAACAACAACTGCCCATCACAATTTGTTATTTAGAATGGAGTGGAAATGCTTTGATCTATAATCGTCCCCAGCTGCAGGAAAATAGTTCTACATAAATTATTGTAAAAGTACTAGCTTATTGATAAACTTATTTCAAAATGATTAAAAATTGTTGATTAATGTAAGCAAAATAAAGGATTGTTTAAACTAGTTCAGTCAAAATTTATTACTGGAAGTGTTCTTACATTGTAAAATTTTCCTAACTGGTGCATACGCCCAAGATTTTTGAAATGCAATTGATTCTTTGCCCCCCTAAATCTTGCCTCTACATTAAATAATTTGGGTATCGATGTCATATTGTAAAACTACATAAATTATCTTGAGTTTCCAGTTACCGTTTTCACAGTTCATTGTGCTCTATTTGAACAGTCTAGAAAATTACATTTAAATTGAAGACAAAAGAAAGATTACCAAACAATCGTTAGACTCCAGTATTGCAAATTTGAAATACAGTCAGCTTTGCAAACAGTTCTGCTCCCAAAACAAACTTCCAAAACAAGTAACAATGAAGGGAAATGCATTATTTATTTATAATCTAGGATTAGTAACCACAAAAACAAGGCTTGAATTTGATGGCATTATAGGAAAGTATTTTGAAACCAAGATGTAACTGGGTAAAGAGCTGACTATAAAGTGAATTAGACTGCTGTTTCTATTGTAGATCATCATATTTAGCTGTACCGCTGTTTCTCTCAAACACAATTGCTTTCTACTGTTGCATTCCTGTAATGTTTTAAGTTAAACCAGAGAATCTAAAGTTCATCAGCAGCCTTGACATATTATTGATAAGTACATATCAAAAATAGTTTTTCATCACTTTTTGATGAAAGTCTTCCTTCTCAGTCCCAAAACTGATATTAGTACAGTATTCAGAAGTTACATTACCCATGAACAACACATTGTTAAGTGTCTCTGCTTTCAACCGCATTTTTGCAATATTAGTACCAAGTAAGAATCGTGCACACCTCTGCCCATGTAAGAGTCTGCTCAATGCAACTATTAGAATTGATCAGAATGCTGACAAGTACTTAATCTAGTTAAAATCATAGAATCAATTACTTAATCTAATTAAGTATAAATTTAAACCCCTGCTTCCCCACAAGCAAGAGCAGGTGAGTGATTACTGCCACAAAATTTACCATAGAACAACATATCTAATATGTCTGACTTACTGAACAAAAAGTGGAAATCCTCGTCCATGAAGGGTCGAAAAGGGTGGTGTACTGTATGAGACAGAAAGTACATTCAAACAAAGGTAACTAGTTCAGCAAGAGTGATAGCAAATTGCTACATACTCATCAGTTTGTTCATCCCAACTGACCAGGATAAAAGCCAAGAAAATGACTAAGTTAAAGAAAGCTGCTACAGTAAAACTACAGTTGAGCTTTGCAATGGCAAGTACCTGTCTCAAGTATGCAGATTACAGCTTGCAACTCATTTTGTGCAGAGAGATCTTAACCTTTCAACGAAGCTTATTCTTTGTAACCCGGCCACAAGAGAAACATGTCATTGTACATGCAGCATCTTTGGACAAGTACAAGTATCAATTTATAATATGCAGCTGAAACTGTAGATAGAAATCTTAAAAGCTTGAAGCAAGAAAACCTTGCATGACCTAGCTGCATAATTAGATACCATACAGAATGTGGAAACTGTACGCTGCTGTCCATGATACTTCAAAAAGTAACAGCTGAAAGCTACATATATACTTACGTTACAAGTTGAAACATATGGGCTCTTGAGACTCATCTGCCCCAGAGGTGCGCCATAACATCTCTAAACAGGCTGACTAGAAATACTTGTATTAACTTGGTTCTCATTATGCTTATGGTATACTTTGTCATTGCTGCAATTTTCAAGCTTTTCTTATTTCAACACAAGTATGGCTTTTGACATTGATTGTTTGCCTATAAAAATTTTGAAAAATAATTATACAACATGTTAATGCAACTACTCCTGGAGGATACAATGCAGCAGAGTCCGTAAGCAAGCTATTATCTCACAGCAACGTCTATCACTCTCTGATGCTTTGCCAAGGAACAGAGCAGCAATGTCTATCTGAGAAGGAATTAGTAGAAATTGTGAGGACTTTGCACTATGTGTATTATGGTTCTCAGGTTTAGGGGAGGTAATCAGCTGTAACAATTTAACAGTTGTCTAAATTGCAGCCTACATGAAGCACGTGGATACCTCAGTAATATTGGTGACACATTTTCAATGTAACACGTAATATGCACAGTGACAGTATCTATTAATTCTCAAGGTACTGCTCCAAACCAACAAGAGATCCCTATCTTTATAAACTTCTGAGGGTCAGATTGGGGAAAAAATGAATATAAAATACACATAGCTCAAATTCCTAAATGTATCTATTGGCATGATGATCTGTGCACAGTCCTGAAGGAATGCACACAGCACTGAAATAGCTGCAGTAGACATGGGTGAGGCGTCAGTGTCACTAAATGATACACAGGGATGTTTCAAGCCTAATGTACGATAGCTGGAGCCAATATTAAATCCTGGTAGGAATGCAATCCTCCAAGGATCTGTCCTTTTGGAGTGATGATATGGAGGCCTAGTCAATTTTAATAGACATTTTATTTGATTGTGCAAAATAAAGCCGCAACACAAAATTGCAGTTACAGAGATGCGCTATGTGTTTCAAACAGTTCATCAGAAAAATTAAGTACAAGAAATAATACTACCAATGTCTTTCAAAATTATGATACTTTGGGACCTTCTTGACAATATTGGTGGTAAAATTTGTGTAGTAGTATAAGCATTGGGACTTTAGCTGTACAGGTTTTCCAAACATTTTTTCATTCTTTAATGGCATTCAGGCATTGGTCGCATAGTCAGCATTTTCTGCCTGTCGCTAATTAGCTTACAGAAGAGGCAGCGAGTCACTGACTTGAACAGAACCACGTGATCCAGTTTCATCATATTGCTATCAGGGAGGCAGTGCCATATTTTGGACCCAGTACAGTGAAGAATGGTGATACATTTCAAAATCAGGATGTCTATGGCTTGGAGTAAACTTGCAGGTGATAAATGTTTCCGTGTTTGCTGCTCTCATCTTTCCAGATGGTAGACATCACAAATTTGGAAAGTGTTGCCAAGTGCTATGGCAGTGCATGGATGATAGAGGATGTGAATGTTTAAGATGACGATGGAATGGCTATCAAGCAGATTACTTTGTTCTGCATAATGTTGAGTTTTGAGTCTTGCTGGAGTTGCACCCATCCAGGCAAGTGGACAGTATTCGGTCACACCCCTGGCTTGTGGCAGGCAATAGACAGGTTTGAAACAATAAGAATGGAGTTGCTTGCTACAGAATTCCAAGTCATTGACTGGGTCTTGTAGCCACAGTATTTACCTGGCTGGCGCAGCAAAGTTTCCAGTCAATTATGATGCCATCCCACACAAAAAATGTTGTTGGGAAGTTCAACAATGGTAAGCCATTGAACATCAAGGGATGTTGATTAGATTCTTCTTCTTTGAGACAGTCATTGTCAGACATTGCTGTGGTACGAATGTTAGTTCTCGCAGGATGTAATTTCAGAGGACTGGCAGAGGCAAAGGTAATGTGTATATTGAAGGAGAGGGCACAGATCGTGTCAGGAAATACTAGACCAATTCCTATGAAACCAAAGAAGTGAAGAATGCTGAGAAAAGAAAACCATAATGATATTGAGCCTGGATTTCAAAAGGGAAAATCTTGCTTTGCTAGTCTGATGTGGTACAGATGTAATTTATCTGGATTTTTGAAAGGCCTTCAAAGACCCCATAATGGACCAAAAAATAAGAACAGAGAATACAGAGTTTGGGGACATGATGGAATCGATTGCTAGTTGGCTTCAAGTCATAAAGCAGAGTGTTAGGGTCAAGAGTACCTATTAAGAGTGGGAGTGGTGGGTGGTGGTGCTGGTGGTAGTAGTTGCTGTGATCTTCCACAATAATAAGTGCTGGGACTGCTGAGGGAGGCAGTCATATCAGCATACAAAATAGGAACAGAGAATGGCCATTCAACTCCTCGACTCTACTCCACTATTCAATAAGATCATTTTGAGTTTTGAATGCCCACATACTCATCAACTCTGACAACCTAAGATTCTCGTAGGCAAGGGAATCAAACAACAATAAAATAATTGTGCTGGACAAACTCAGCATGACCTGCAGCATTTTTGGAGAGAGAATCCAATAAGACTTCTTTTCAAACTAAACAATTGGTTTTATTTCTATAAGTATAGAATTGAAAAGTTAGGAGGTTATGCCATCCCTGTACTGAATCTTGGATAGACTACAGGAGTACTGTATGCATTTCCTGTTGCCATTCTGCATCAGAAAAGGTGCGGGGAAGTTTCAAAAGGATCCTGCCAGAAATGTGTGAATACAGAAATCAGGAAAGGACCTGATAAGTTGGGTTTCTTTTCTCTTGAAGAAAGGCTGACAGCAGGCCTTAGAAGTATTTAAAATTATAAAAGGTTCTGAAAGAGTAAATACAGAAGGAATGTTTCCTCTTAAGGTAAAGCACATTACTAAATGCTATCAATACAATAATTACCTGGTCGTCCAGTCAGAAATTCATAAAAACTTCTTTAGCCATTTATTTATTGATTTATGTGGAAATAGCTACACAAAGTGGTTGAAGCAAATAGTATTTAAGACAAAGCTCGACAAGCAAATAAGGGAGAAGGAAATAGATGGTTAAGATGGTAGAATAGGATGAAGAAAGATAGGGGGGAGCTTGAGTCAAGAATAAAACTAACATGGATGTTTGCACCAAATGGCCTGTTTCCATGCTGCATGCACTTTCTACTTCAGACTGACCTCTCACACTCTAGCCTCTGTAAATTTCATCCAAAATTCTACTGCCCAGGTTCTAAGTCACAATCATCCCATTCATCTTTTTTTCATATTTGCTTTCTGGCTCCCACACAAGCAATGTCATGATTTTGAAATGCTCGTCCTCATTTTCAGGTCCTCCCATAACCTCTCCCATCCCTACCTCTGAAACATGCTCCCACCCTTCAAGATATCTGTACTTACAGTGGTCTCCTCAGCAACCTTTTTTAAGTTGTACCACCAACAGTGGCCACGTCTTCAGTCGCCTAGACCCTGAAGTTTGGAATTCCCTCCTTGCCATCTGTCTTTTCTCCATTCAGACATTCCTGAAAACAACCTTGTTGAACAAGCTTTCGCTCATTTGAGTTAATTACAGACTCTGGTCATATTTTGTTTAAAATTCTCGTGTAAAACAATTTGGGACTTTTATTATGTTAAAAATGCTGTGCAAATAAAAAAATATTAGAGAGAACACCATAAACTCTGGCATAATGTCTGCAGTGAAGGATCTAAGCTTTTAAAACTGCACTCAGCTCTTAAACATTAACCTTACCAAACCTTACCAACTGTTCAACTTATTTTCAGATCCTAACTATTCCAGATATCCTTGTACTTCCCATGGATTTTTTATTTAGTTTTTTGTTTTCTGTCTGTCTCTACAGCCCTCTCAAACCAAAGGCTTAAGTCCACTATTTGTAATCTGAAATTCATGAGCCTCACATTGAATTCAAGGCACGTAAAATAATGCAGAAATATGTCACCATCATATTCAAGATCCACAGGAGGGAACTGGTCACACCTTCAAATGGCATTTTCCTGTCTTAACTAACATTAATACAATATGGAAATTTGAGACAAAGTCCATCTCCTGCAGCTAGTAAAATTTGAGTCAGCTGCCAACCCAGCATTCTTCAGCTTTAGCTGTTAAAGTTATACAGCAGGCATATGTATCTATACACAAAAATCTAATTTTGCTTTCAGCTACCTTTAATGCAGTAATACAATGGAATTCCATCACAGTAAATAAATACCTTTTCTGTACAAAACAATGTTAAAGTAGCGAGAGTAAAAGTAAGAATAATCACTAAATTTGAATAACATTTAATGGGACTATGAATACCTATATCTTCTTTCAATATTTCTTTAAAGGATCAAGATTAAAGGAAGAATGTGATTTGATGATGCTTCAACAATTCACAGAATGCATCACAAGGCAGTCACTTAATTGAAGCATAAATCACCTTTTTTGTGCATTTTGACATACATTACAAAGTAAACTGGTATGTGTACTTGGGTCAGAAGCCATTTTTTTACGTGAACTCTGGAATCTGAATTTTAAACATGTACATATACATGACCATAAAAACTTGTGTATATTAAAACAGCTAATAAAGTTTGTCACACGGAACTTGAAATATATATATTTGGCAGACCAGATTTATATCTATTTTGGATTATATGAACCAGAAATTAAAGTTATATATTATGTCAGTGTATTTGAACCATACTGAACCATCATTAAAGTATTCTTAGTTGACTGTAACTAATATTCCTTCATTTAAAAAAAGGCTGCAAATTTCAGTTCACTAATCCTAAAGTGTTGTCCAGTATTAGAGAAAATCTTCAAGATAACTTTAACCATTGGACTCAAAGGCACATACACATTTACATTTTTTAGGATTTTTTTAATTCACTACAGTCTATTTACGTATGATTTATTGAGGCTTTTACATTTGTTCAGCTAGAAGTCTCATATTATACCTAGCCTTAATAATAATTGAACAAATAATTATAAAAAATCATGCTATTAGTGATGCATTCAGATTTTGTTCACAGGATATAACATTACAATATTGCAAGATTTATGCTTTATGCGGTAGTTAATGTAGAATATTTAAAAAGAGTACATTCATTGCTTTTTATTTTGAATCCAAAAAGATTTTACAAGAAACAGTAGACAAATTTAAAAGAGCATTGCTGTAAGGCTTTTGTGAAATTCAGTTCACTATGTGCCGGGAAGCTAAACAGACAATGAAGCTAAAATGTCCTTTCACTTTTATTTAATTTACAAGGGCTATTCTGTGTACTAAAACAATTGTTTACTATTTTCAGCTATCTTTAAGAGCAACTCACACTTTCCCTTGCTTCAGCACTGAACTAGAATTAAATCCATTGTAGTGATAGAGCAACAGAAGCTGCAATATCAGAAGACACTGAAAGCAGGTAAAGGTCGGCAACCAAAAACGGGGATAAGAAAAGACAGCAGATAGGTGGAAGAAGCAGCAGTCAGAAATAACTAATTAAGCGAATTTGGCAGCATTTAGAAAAAGGCCTCCTTGAAGGACAGGGAACAATGTTTCTGCTTCTTTTCCAGGTACATGAATAGTGCTGAGAAAGGCAACTACCTTGTGGAACTGGCCATACCAACATTCTTCTCACAGTCAGGTTTCCCTACTTCTATAATACATGCGCAACAGAAATGAATTTTAAGTTAGGCTCCCACAATATACAGTGCCATGTTATTCTTCATACTACTACTCTTTCTACTCTTCATATAAGGATACTTATATCCCACGAAAACTGCCTCTCTAAAAATAGCGATATCTGTACACATGGTGGGTTGCAGACATTTCGCACATTTGACAACTTAACCTCCCATCATATCCCTGAACACATACCAAAGAGCAATTGGGGACAGGAGGATAGTGTCAAGAGAAGCCATAATCTCCTGTCAGTGCACATGAAATGATAAATGGAATGCCCACTGGAAGACCAGTCCCTTATCATAACAAAGATAAAAGGTACTACAGATGCTGGAGAATCCGAGATAACAAGCATGGGGCTGGATGAACACAGCAGGTCAAGCAGCATCATAGGAGCAGGAAAACTTGACGTTTCGGGCCTAAACCCTTCATCAG
>JAHRHZ010000035.1:26955475-27001375 GCA_024137785.1 Ginglymostoma cirratum
AGGAACAAAAACAAAGTTGCTGGAAAAGCTCAGCGGGTCTGGCAGCATCTGTGAAGGAAAAAACAGAGTTAATGTTTCGGGTCCTTCTCAGGAAGGGTAACCAGACCCAGAACGTTAACTCTGTTTTTACCTTCACAGATGCTGCCAGACCTGCTGAGCTTTTCCAGCAACTTTGTTTTTGCTCCTGATTTACAGCATGCACAGTTCTTTCGGTTTTTAATGTTTAATTTAGAGCTATATTGAATTGGGGTACTCTGTAATCTGGCATCCAACATTCTCAAAACATTTTGAAATACTACAGAATTCTGAAAATAAGCGCAAGAATACTGTAATTATCCAGCTTTCAGCAATTTATCCCAGTTAAGGATGGCCTTAATGAGTTGCAAAAAAAAATTCTACAAGGCATTCATTTTATTATACCTTTTATCTTATAACTGACAGATTCTAAAATTCGATTCCATAAGTTCTCTATTTTTGTCATGTATAAACAGTATACTCACACTCCATTTTACATGAATAGTATAAATAGTTACTAAAAAATGAAAATGCTGGAAAAGATCAGCGGGTCTGGCAGCATCTGTGTGGAGAGAAATCACAGTTAACATTTCGGGTTCAGTGACCCTTCTTCAGAACTGATGGTAGCTAGGAAAATGTTGCAGAAGATAAAGTAGGGAGAGGGGGTAAGGAGTAAACGATAGGCTGAGATAGAGCTCAAAGAGACAGAAGTAAAGTTGGGCAGACAAAGGAGTGGCTAATGGTCAGCCTAGGAGAATGAATAGCTACTAATCAAGACTATTAGCAGCAAACAATGGTTTGTGTGTAATAGCAGACCATGTGATAACAAATAAAAACCAAAAGAACTGCAGGTGCTGTAAATCAGGAACAAAAACAAAGTTGCTGGAAAAGCTCAGCAGGTCTGGCAGATTCTGTGAAGGAGAAAACAGAGTTAACGTTTCAGGTCCAGTGACCCTTCCTCAGAAGTTCTCAGGGTGCAGACAACTGGAAGCTCACGATATTTTGTGCAGACAGGACACAGGTGTTCTACGAAGTGGTCACCCAGTCTTGGCTTCATTTTCCCAATGTAGAGGAGACACATTGTAAATAGTTGTTCCTGTACTGTCATAGCCGCAAAATTCTGAAACTTCCTACTGAATGATCGTGTTGAAATACATCCATCTCACATAGATTGGATCAAAAGAATGGCTCACCATCACCTTAAAGGCACCCAAGACTGATAGTAAATACTGACCTGATCACTTGCACACAAGTCCTGAGCATGAAACATAAATAAAAGTTGAGTATTGGGTTTGGATATTTTTCAAAATAGAACATAGTAGTTTGGAGGAGACTTGGTTCATAGGTAGGGTAGTATGTTCAGGAGGACGGTGATGACGTGGGAACCAATGGGAGCCTGATTGCACGCAATGAGATACAGATTAACTTGAGGAGCAGAGAAACAGTTCTACTCCTCCTGGAACACGAAGATTGCTGGAAAACCATATTCTTATCTCCTTTCAGCTTCCAGGTTTCCCAAAGTTCCAAATCTGGTGCAAATAATAAATTTAAAGCACAGCTAAAATTTTAGGCACTCTATTATCATATTTTCATGACAGATCTGCCTATTGAGACCAGAAATTATGCCCATCCTTGCCCCTCCCCATATGAATATGTACGACTTAAAACTGAAAATGCGTACACTGGGATCCCAATTCTCATTACAAATTTATAACAACTTTCTTTTCTCCTCCTCCACTACCCCCTCCCACCTCAACAAATGTACCCTTGATAATTAAACTCTATGGTTTATACCTAAATTAGAGCCAGGAGTTCAAAACTATAGTGCTGATTTTTAACTCATTCTCCTTTCCCAGTCAGCTTCAATGAATTTAGTCTTACTCAGTAATTCCCCATTTCTTTTACGCACAGGAGATGCAGGCTTGGCAGCATTTGTGGGGAGACAAACAGTTAATGTTTTTCAGTCCGGTATGAATCATCCAGCATGAGTTTCCCCAGCATTTTCTGTGTTTATTTCAGACTTCCAGCATCCACGGTATTTTGCTTTTACTTGAGTCCCCATTGCCTCTTTAACATTGTGCAGTCAATATGGTCTGGTATTCAAGTTCATGTCCAAAGTTTTCTTCAATATTATTTTGTGGCAGGTCTCACAGAGGCTCGCTTGATCTTACCAATGTGATTTTATAACAGGCTGTTGTTCTGTGACCCACCATCCTATCAACCCTCTCAGTCACAGTCAGTTGTCCCACTTGCTGCTCACATCAACAAAATAAAGCTGCCCTTTCTGCTTCTTGACACTCATCTGAGCCTTCCCCCACAGTGAGGCCTCAGGAGTGAAAAGCAGATGAGCATGAGAGGCTGGAAGGAGGAAAGGTTGAGACGGTATAAAGGAAGGTTGAGGTGGCAGGAGGGAAGCTTGGCCAATGGGCAGAAGGGTCAGTGAGCGTAAATTGAAAGAGTTAGCATGTTTCTTTTCCATTTTTAATTTTTTAAAGAAGTTATTTGTTTATAAATATTGAAGTTTTCAATGTAAAGTTTCTCAACATACAGAGTAATATATTAATCATTTTCAGACAAAAAAAATCCTACAGAAGACAACTGCAGATTTTACATTGGTTAGGATGGGAAAGTCTGATTTGCTTAATATTGCTTCAATTAAAATTGCACTGTTCAAGACTGAAACTAAAATATTAAGTGAGGAGTTACCGCACTCTGATTTCTAACATGTCTAAAAACTAACTTATCAAAAGGTCAATGTATTAACAAGCTATGTAACCGTTCAACAGCAATGAATATTTTAAGCAAAAACTCAGTATCACCCACTAGTTTTCTCTATGACATTCCAAAAGTAAAGATAGATGCTGCAGGCTGTTCAAAATGTAGAAAATAAGGCATATTTGTTTGTAGTAAAATTACTGCACTACTGGATGATTCTTTCAAGCAAATAGTCTAAGTTTAAAGTTTTGGCAAAGATCTGTAGCTCAGGTTGTGGGTGAGCTTGTTGACTTGCTCGCCGAGCTGGCTTGTTCTCGTTAAGACGTTTTGTCACCATGCTAGGTGACATCAGTGGAGCCCCCAATGAAGTGATGCTATTCTACTCTGCTTGGAATTTATACTGTCTGGTCCATTATGATGAGTAGGGTCATTTCCGGTTTTGATCTGTATGGGTTTGTATATGGGGTCCAATTCTATAGGTTTGTTGTTTGAATTATGGGTGGAGAACCAGGCCTCTAGGAACTTGCGTGTGCGTCTATGTTTGGCTTGGGCTACTATGGTTACCTTGTCCCAGTTAAACTGATGGCCTTCTTTGTCTGAGTATACCGCTATTAATGAAGAGTTTGTCATGCCGTTTTGCTCCTAGCTGATGTTCATGTATTCTGATGGCTAGTTTCCTTCCTGTCTGTTCGATGTAATGTTTGTGGCAGTCGTTGCATGGTATTTTGTAAACCACGTTGGTTCTGCATGGTGTGGGAATGGGATCTTTAATCCTTGTAATCGTTTGTCATAGAGTGGCTATGGGCTTTTGGGCTACCATGATTCCTCGTGGTCTTAGGAGACTTGTTGTCAGTTCTGATATGTTCTTGATGTAGGGCAGTGTGGTTAGTGTTTTAGGGCATACGGTGTCCTCCTGTAGTTGTCTGTTTAGTAGGCATCTGTGGATGAAGTTGCAGTGAGGAGTGTGGCAGTGTGTCCTGGCCCGTTGAAATACTGTCCTAATACAGATTTGTTTATGGATGCTGGGGTGGTTGCTGTAGAAGTTGAGGATTTAATAAGTATGAGTTGCTTTTCTGTATACTGAGGTTTGGAACTCCCCATTGGTCACACGTTCAACTTTAACATCCAGAAACCGAAGCTGATTGTTGTTTCCTTCTTCCCTTGCGAATTTAATCCCAGCAAATACACTGTTGATGAGGTGATGGGTCTCCTCTAATTTGTTGCATTTAATAATGACAAATGTGTCATTTGCGTATCGGATCCACAATTTAGGTTGAATGCAGGGGAGGGTGGCGTGTTCTAGTCTTTGCATGACTGCTTCTGCAATGAGTCCTGAGATGGGTGACCCCATTGGAGTACTGTTGATCTGTTTGTATACTTGACTATTAAAGATTAAGTTTATGGTGAGGCAGAGGTCTAGTAGTTTAAGTATGTTGTCATTGCTGATGGAGCTGCAGGTCTGCGTTGCTGCTTCCTCTAGTAATGTGGCCACTGCTTTTTTGGCTAGTGGGATGTCTACTGATGTGAATAAAGCTGTGACATCAAAGGATACCATAATCTTGTTGTCACTGATTTTAATGTTCTTGAGGGTAGCAAGGAAATCTTGGGTTGAGTGGATGGAATGGGGTGATCCATCGACTACGTGTTTCAATCTCTGTTGCAGGTCCTTGGTCAGTTTGTGTGAAGGTGTGCCCTGTAGGGAAACAATGGGTCTGAGGGGGATGTCTGGTTTGTGTACTTTAGGAAGTCCATAGAAGCGGGGGGTGTTTGTGCCTTCTAGTTTCGTTCTCATGTAGTCCGTCTTGGGTATCTGCCCTGCATCCTTTAGTCTCTTCAGTATCTGGGTGATCCTATTACCTAGCTGCAGTGCTGGTAAGTGGTTGTATCTGCAAGCAATGCCTGTGTTTTCTTAACGTAGTCCGGTTTGTTCATAATGCGCTCTTTAATGGCTGGGAGGATTATGATATTCTTGTCTTTCTTGAGTTTATCTAGTGCTTTTCTCTCTGATGTGTTCAGGTGTCCCCTTTGTTCCTACTGTGTAGTGTGGGGATTATAGTTTGTCGGATGGTTTGTTGTGTTTTGTCCATGAGTTTAATGTCTTTTAATATCGTCTCCAGGGCGGCCACGAAGTTTGTTCTGTTCACATCTTTGTGGTTAAAGTTCAGTCCGCGTAATAGGACAGCTTTCTCAGTTTCTGACAGTTCTCAGCTGGATAGGTTTCTTGTCCATGTGTCCGATTTGTTGTTGTCCTTGTCTTTGTGGTGGATCAGTTCGGTGAGTTTCTCCTGTAGCTTGCATCTCTTCTTAGATTTGGTTTTGTGTTGATTGACGGTGATGATCTGTTCTAGGATTGTAGTCCACTGCTGGTCCGTAGTGTTTAAATACCGTCATTTTTGGCGGGATATTTCCTTTTGGTGCCTGTGGAGTCGGTTATGGGCATCATTAATTATTGCTTGGCTGCCACAAACATTACATCAAACAGACAGGAAGGAAACTAGCCCTCAGAATACATGAACATCAACTAGGAGCAAAACGGCATGACAAACTCTCCTTAATAACGGTATACCCAGACAATGAAGGCCATCAGTTTAACTGGGACAAGGTAACCATAGTAGCCCAAGCCAAACATAGACACACACGGAAATTCCTAGAGACATGGTTCTCCACCCGTAATGCAAACAACAAACATATAGAATTGGACCCCATATACAATCCCATACAGATCAAAACCGGAAATGACACTGCTCACCATAATGGACCAAACAGTATAAATTCCAAGCGGAGCAGAATAACATCGCTTCATCAGAGGGTTCACTGATGATGTCACCTCGCATGGTGATGAAATATCTGAACGAGGACAAGCCAGCTCGGCGAGCAGGTCAACAACCTCAAATAGTCTAAGCTCCTTTCACACAATGGATAAGCCATTATTGCAAGTCTTAAACGTACAGACAGAATTTTTTTTGCACTGCATGGGGGCACCTTCGAAATTGAGTATCTATCACACCTGCTGCTCCTGCCATCAAGGCAAATGGCTGGATCAATGCCAATCAAATAAGCGTTAACTGATAGGCTTCTTGACCTGACCACTGCCAAGCCTGAGAAGGCTTGCCTCTCCTGAAGCAGCAAGCCAGTCAGAGGTAACTCAAAGAATGAACAGGAAATCTGGAAGAATTTGTTCAGTTATGATCTCAGCTAACAGTGATACTGGACATGTCAGATCGCAAAGCGAAACCTGGCTTGACAAATCATAAGTTCGATGTTTTTGCAATTTGGTTACCATGGTAGTCAGTCACTCAACACAGAGTCATAGAGATGTACAGCATGGAAACAGACCTTCCAGTCCAACTCGTCCATGCTGACCAGATATCCTAAATTAATCCAGTCCTACTTGCCAGCATTTTGCCCATATCCCTCCAAAATCTTCCTATTCATATACCCATCTAAATGCTTTCTAAAACGCTGTAATTGTACCAGCCTCCACCATTTCCTCTTGCAGTTCATTCCATACATGCCCCATCCTCTGCGTGAAAAAGCTGCCCCTTAGGGCCCTTTTAAATCTTTGCCCTCTCATCTTAAACCTAATCCCGCTAGTTTTGGACTCCCCCACCCCAGGAAAAAAGACCTTGGCTGTTCACCCTCTCTACGCCCCTCATGATTTTATAAACCTCTATAAAGGTCACCTCTCAGCCTTTGACGCTCCAGGGAAAATAGCCACTGCCTATTTAGCCTCTCCCTATAGCTCAAACCCTCAAACATGGAAACATCCTTGTAAGTCTTTTCTGAACCCTTTCAAGTTTCACAACATTCTTCCTATAGCAGGGAGACCAGAATTGCACACAGAATTCCAAAAGTGGCCTAATCAACGTCCTGTACAGCCACAACATGACCTCCAAACTCCTATACTCCATGTACTGACCAATAAAGGCAAGCACACCAAATGCCTTCTTCACTATCCTACCTAACTGTGACTCCACTTTCAAGGTACTATGAACCTGCACTCCAAGGTCACTTTATGCAGCAGCACTCTCCAGGACCTTAGCACTGAGTGTCTAATTTATCTAAATTTATCTATTACCATTTATCTAAATTAAATTCCATCTCAGCCCATTGGCCCATCTGATCAAGATCCCATTGCACTCTGAGGTAACCATCTTCACTGTCCACTACACTTGCAATTTTAGGCATCATCTGCAAACTTACTAACTATACCTCCTACGTTCACATCCAAATCATTTTTACAACTGATAAAAAGCAGAGGACCTAGCACTGACCCTTGTCACACACCACTGGTCACAGGCCTCCAGTCTGAAAAACAATCCTCCACACCACCACCCTCTGTCTTCCACCTTCAAGCCAGTTCCGTATCCAAATGCCTAGTTCTCCCTGTATTCCATGTGATCTAACCTTATTAACCAGTCTACCATAAGGAACCTTGTCAAACGCCTTACTTAAGTCTATATAGATCACATCCATTGCTCTGCCTTCATCAATCCCCTTTGTTACTTCTTCAAAAAACTCAATCAAGTTAGTGAGACATGATTTCCCATGCACAAAGCCATGCTGACTATCGCTAATCAGTCCTTGCCTTTCCGAATACACGTAAATCCTGTCCCTCAGGATTCCCTCCAACAACTTGCCCACCACCAATGTCAGGCTCACTGGTCTACAGTTCCCAGGGTTTTCCTTACCACCTTTCTGAAATAGTGGCACCATGTTAGCCAATCTCCAGTCTTTAGCACCTCACCTGTGGCTATCAAATATCTCAACAAGGGGCCCAGCAATCTCTTCCCTACCTTCCCACAGAGTTCTATACGCACAAGAAAGTGCTGATGTACTTTAACAAAAGAACAATGCTTATAACAAGCAAAATTTAAAAAACGATGTGAAAGAACAGTTTTATTACAGATGTCAGAAATAGATATTTAACCCTTTTACCACCAACAACAAACTTAGATATTCAAAATACAGTGGAAGGTCACCCTGTACCCATTTTATGGTTCATTCTTCAGTTGGAACGGCTGCCTGAATTTCTTTAAGGTAAACTTCTGCATTCATGTCACATTATCTTGATGAGTCAATGTCTCACTAACTGATTCTTAAACAACTGCTAGCATAGCTTACTTAACTGTTAATATGGATTCTTTAAATTCTTTCATTCTGTTTCTGGAGTTCTCGCTTATTGACAGCAACAAAATTCTGAACCTTGGCCTTCTTGTTTGCGCTAGTTTTCATTGTTTATTCGGCATTCTCCAAAAAGCATTTTTGTTCAATTCATGTTTGTGCTAAATCATCATGGGATAATGGCACGCTTGTCAGAATATCAGAAGTGCAGACTTTTAGCTTTGGTTTATTCATTTTTATTTAATTGTATTGATACTGTGGCTTTAAGAGGTGTATTTTGTCTCGTATTTTTTTGAAGAAAGGTTTTGAGTCAGAAGTGACGAGTTGTCTCTTCCAAGCCAATAAAGTAATCAGCTTGTGAGGCCTTTCTTTTTGAAGTTTTAACAATAGAAGCAGCATGAATAGGTGGCGTCAGACTCCCACAGAACCAGGGTTTTAGTTTAGCTTTGAGCTGTAGGCGTTTTGAAGTTAGCTGCGGAAGCTGTGATACATTTCTCCACCATAGCAAAAAGCTGGAGTTCTCCCTCTGCTACAATTTATTCTCTGTGTTCTCTTCTCCTGATTTGGAGAAACACTGCATCTGAGAAAATCTATTTTACTGAATTTGCCTTTGCCAAGGGTGAGTTTATTGGATGTTACTAAATTGGAACAGTTGCTGTTTATTAGTTAACAATCTATTATTCTGTTGAGTTTTCCAATAAAGTTGAAGTTGTACAAATGTTTCTTTCTTTTGTTTGTATTCTATCTGGTTATAAAAATAAACTGGATATAAGAATAAACTGGGGGCAGTTTGGTGGCTCAGTGGTTAGTATTGCTGACTCACAATGGGAGGGACCCAGGTTCGATTTCAGCCTCGGGTGGCTGTCTGTGCAAAGTTTGCACATTCGCCCTATGTCTGCGTGGGTTTCATCCGGGTACTCTGGTTTCCATCCACAGTCCAAAGATGTCTTCTTCTAAACATCAATAAACACAGGAACAGCCTTTCCTCATACAATAGCCTCATCATCTCAAGAATGAATCAAGTGAGGATCCAGAAGAGATTTACCAGGATACTGCCAGGCCTGGAAGGTTTCATTTGTGGGGATAGGCTGGAACTTTTTTTTCACTGGAGCCTGTGAGGTTGAGAGGTGACCTGATAGAAGTTTCTGAGACCATGAGGGGTATAGATAGAGTTAATGGTAAGTCTGTTTTCCATAAGAAGGTGGGATTCAAGACTAGGGCCCACATTTTTAAGGTGAGAAGAGATTTAAAAAAGACATGAGGAACAAATGTTTAACACAGAGGGTGGTTCGTGTGTGGAATGAACTTTGTGCGGAAGCGGTGAATGTGGGCACAGTTAAAACTTTTAAAAGACATTTGGATAAGTACATGAATAGGAAAGGTTTGGAGGGACATAGGCCAGGAGCAGGCAGGTGGGACTAGTTTAGTTTGGGATTATGTTTGGCATGGACTGGTTGGACTGAAGGGTCTTTTCCATGCTGTATGACTGTATGTGCATGTTAGGTGGATTGGCCATGGTAAATTGTCTGCAGTGTCCAGAGTTGTGCAAGTTACGTATGCCAGCTGTGGTAAATGTGGGGTTATGGGGATAGGGTGGAAGGCTGGGTCTGGGAGGGATGCTCTTCGAGGGTTGGTGCGGACTTGATGGGCCAAATAGCCTCTTTCCACATTGTAGAGACTCCACGATTCTAAAAAGTGTGTTTTGCTCACAGCCGAGCAGTGCATTCAGTCGAATTACATCTGGAACACAGTACTTTACACCTTTAAATAAGATCAAAGTTAGGATCTAGGCTATTTCCTTGACATATTAGAAGAGTATTTGACAATTCATTTAAGCTTCCTCTTTGCTCATTTCTGTGTATATGTTTAAAACAACTGAAAAATGTGCAGACATTAGGGGCACCCCGATGGCAAAAGCAACAAATTAATTCTTTTATCCTAATCATTAAGATATTCTTGACAATGATTTCCAATCATGGTCTTTAAAGTTTGATGCCATCTTCCCAAAGCTCCTTGAGATTGTGGATGATAAGCTGATGAATTCTATTCCCAAGCTATTTATTATTTGTTGGAATATTTGCAAAAGAGAATTTGAACCTTTGTTACAGAGATAGTAGGAACTGCCGATGCTGGAGAATCTGAGATAAAACGTTGTGGAGCTGGATGAACACAGCAGGCCAAGCAGCATCAGCGGAGCAGGAAAGTTGATGTTTCGGGTCGAGACCCTTCTTCAGAAATGGGGGAGGGGAAGGGGATTCTGAAATAAATAGGGAGAGAGGGGGAGGCGGATAGAAGATGGATAAAGGAGAAGATAGGTGGAGAGGAGACAGACAGGTCAAAGAGGCAGGGTTAGAGCCAGTGAAGGTGAATGTAGGTGGGGATTTAGGTGGGGGACAGGTCAGTCCAGGGAGGACGGACAGGTCAAGGGGGCGGGATGAGGTTAGTGTGTAGGAGATGGGGGTGGGGCTTGAGGTGGGAGGAATGGTTAGGGAGGTGAGGACGAGGTGGGCTGGTTTTGGGATGTCGTCGGGGGAGGGGAGATTTTGAAGCTTGTGAAGTCCACATTGATACCCTTGGGTTGCAGGGTTCCCAAGCGAAATATGAGATGCTGTTCCTGAAGCTTTGCGGTGGCATCATTGTGGCAATGCAGGAGGCCCAGGATGGACATGTTGTCCGAGGAGTTGGGGGGGGGGGGAGAGGGGGGTGAGCTGAAATGGTTCGCAACTGGGTGGTGTAGTTGTTTGTTGCGAACTGAGCGTAGGTGTTCTGCAAAGCAGTCCCCAAGCCTCCGCTTGGTTTCCCCGATGTAGAGGAGGCCACAACGGGTACAGCAGATGCAGTATACCACATTGGCAGATGTGCAGGTGAACTACTGCTTGACGTGGAAGGTCTTCTTGGGGCCTGGGATGGAGTTGAGCGGGGAGGTGCAGGGGCAGGTGTAGCATTTGCTTCCATTGCAGGGAAAAGTGCCAGGGGTGGTAGGGCTGGAGGGGAGTGTGGAGCGGACAAGGGGGTCACGGAGACAGTGGTCCCTCCGGAAAGCAGGTAAGGGTGGGGAGGGAAAAATGTCTTTATTAGTGGGGTCAGATTGCAGATGGCGGAAATATCGGTGGATAATGCGTTCGATTCGGAGGTTGGTGGGGTGGTATGTGAGGACAAGAGGGATTCTGTTTTGGTTATTATAGCGGGTAGGGGGTGTGAGGAATGAGTTGCGGGAAATGCGGGAGACACGGTCAAGGGCATTTTCGATCACTGTGGAAGGGAAGTTGCGGTCCTTGAAGAATGAGGACATCTGGGATGTTCGGGAGTGGAATGCCTCATCTCGGGAGCAGATGCGGCAGAGGCGAAGGAATTGGGAATAGGGGATGGCCTTTTTACAGGAAGGTGAGCGGGAGGAGGTGTATTCTAGGTAGTTGTGGGAGTCAGTAGGCTTAAAATGGATATCGGTTTCCAGGTGGAGGCCAGAGATGGAGACAGAGAGGTCCAGGAAGGAGAGACAGGTATCAGAGATGGTCCAGGTGAACTTAAGGAAGGTGTTGGTGAAGTGGATGAACTGTTTGAGCTCCTCGTGGGAGCATGAGGCGGCGCCGAAACAGTCATCAACGTAACAGTGGAAGAGATGGGGGATAGGACCAGTGTAGTTTTGGAAGAGGGACTGTTCCACGTATCCTACAAAGAGGCAGGCATAGCTTGGGCTCATGCGGGAACCCATGGCCACCCCCTTTGTCTGTAGGAAGTGGGAGGAATTGAAAGAGAAGTTGTTGAGGGTGAGGACAAGTTCAGCTAAGCGGATGAGGGTGTCAGTGGAGGGGGACTGGTCGGGCCTGTGGGACAGGAAGAAGCGGAGGGCCTTTAGGCCATCAGCATGGGGAATGCAGGTGTATAGGGACTGGACGTGCATGGTAAAAATGAGATGTTGGGGACCAGGGAATTGGAAGTTCTGGAGGAGGTGAAGAGCGTGGGTGGTGTCATGGACATAGGTAGGGAGTTCCTGGACCAAGGGGGTGAAGATGGAGTCCAGATAGGTGGAAGTAAGTTCAGTGGGGCAGGAGCTGGCAGAGACAATGGGTCGACCAGTGCAGTCAGGTTTGTGGATTAACTAACTTCTTCACTAACACTTTTGCTGTAAACTTTCCTCAAAAACCGCGTCTCAGAAAATCCTATTAAAAGATCCATAATTGTTAAAAGGTACTAATTCCCACTGCTTGTTTTAGTTAGGAGTCCTACACAAGTTGTTAAGATTCTGCTGTATGGTTCTTTGAAAGCTGGTATCAGAGTTGAAGCCACAGGTCTCATTTCAGTTTTCACCTTCTCCACGTTCAGAAAAGTTTCACCACATCTTTGTGTGACTCCTGGCTGATTAAAATATTTTTGATTCTCTATCCTATGTTTTCCCAATGCTGAAGTGACTTGCCATTAGAAAGTTGTGGCCTCATCAGCTGGTATTTGAGGTGGTAATTTTTAAAGGCATTTCATTAAGACTTTGCCTTTAAACATATAACACTTGGTAATGGTTCTGATTCAATTTCTGAGTAGGCTGTTAGATACAGCTCTCTGAACCTTAAAACCATCTGCTGCATTTCCATTAAAAATGGGCTAAATGTGTCAACCTCAGATGGATTAAATTTGTCAAACTCATTCTCTTTACCTTACCCTGTCCTTACTTCTTCCCAAGTTTATATAAATAGAGTCAGATTACTCAATTTTCACATCATCTCTATCATTTCTTTACCATTTCTCCTTTTTTCATCCAGTTCTATGAACCTAAGATTCAGTCAGAACAGTATCAGGAAACAAGCCAGGATGTTCCACCTGCAGCATCTCAATTTCTTTTGCTTCCATTGATTGTTGCAATACTTTTGAGGCCGATATTTTTGAACCAGCCAAGCCGTTCTTCATGATAAAATCAATTCCTTCTGTAGGGATTTGTTGTACTACTTCAGCTACATCATATCTACTAAGATAGCCTTTAATTCAACTTTATATAACAGGACAGGTTTGTAGCCTTTCTTAAAAAAAACCATTCGTGGGATGTCGGTGTTCCTGGATAGGCCAACATTTATTACACTTCCCTAGTTGTCCTGGAGAAAATGGTTGTGGGATGCCTTCTTGAACCACTGCAGCTTTGGGATGTAGGGACACTCCAGTACTCCAGGAAGGGAGTGCTAGTATTTTCACCCAGTAGCAGTGAAGGAACCGCATCATTGCTCCAAGTCAGAATGGTGTGTGACATGGAGGGTAACTTGCAAGTGGTGGTGTTTTCATGCATCTACGGTTCTTGTCCTTTTAACTGGCAGAATTCATGGGTTTGGAAAATGTTGTCAGAGGAGACTTGGTCAGTTACTGCAGTACATTTGGGACACAACGAAGTCACTGTACATTAACAGTGAAGGGGTTTAATGTTGACAGTGTGACAGGATGCCAATCAAGGAAGCCGCTTTGTCCTGGATGGTGTAAAGCTTCTTTGGTGTTTGAGCTGCATCTCTGTGTATATTTCCATTTAATATATCTTCCTTCATTAACCCCTTTGGAAGACAAACTGTATCATCAGCTAGCATCAGGGAGTGACTTACTCCAGCATCTCTCAATATCTTTATTCTTTTCCTTCCTTGATCAAAATAATATAGAAATAGCTTTAAATTAGAATCCAGTGGTTTGATTCTGTTTAGCAATAATCAGAGAACAACTTACCTGACTGTCCAGAGCCCCTACCCATTCCCAGTAGGTTCTGAGGGAACACCCTACCAGAAAAAAAATGTCAAACCATTCTCCAACAACATTTGATCACTCTCATTTGTGATTATCCACATTCCATGGCTTTAGTCATCACTTGATATCTAGAATTAATCTATTGAAGTTATGATCATAAAAAAAATCACAAAATGCTCCAAGTACACTATCTGTGGACATTTATTTTCCTTTAAAGTACTCAATACTATTAAAACGAAATCATTGGAAATCAACAGAAAATAAAGCAAGCTGAAACAAAAGCTTTATCAGCCTCGATACAATCAAGAGAAATAAAACTCATCCCAGTTGCGAGTGTAGTTGTTCAACATAGACAAATCACAACCAGTATTAGTTGTATTGGTTAAGGCAATCAGTATAATGTTATTATACAGTGATGTACTTTTTAAGTGTTCCGCTGGCATTTACCGGTCCCCCTTTATCCATTGTTCTTCACATCCACTTTCCCGCATTTCCCTGTAATTCTTGATTTTCCTACTGATCAAGAATCAATCAATCATTTACCTATCTGTCTGTGTGTGTCTATTTATGTATCTCAATCTTAAATACACACAAGGAATTTGCTCTCACAGCTCCCTGTGATAAGCACTTTCAAAGACTCTCAACTCTCAGAGAAGAAATTCCTCCACATCTCAACCTTAAACTGGTGCCCCTTTATTCTAAGACAATGCTCTCTGGATGCAGACTCTACAACGAGGGAAAACATCCTCTCAGCATCTACCCTAACAAACCCTTTAAGAATCATTCTAATTCTTCTTAATTCCAAATCAGTGGAGTCCTAACCTAGTCACAGAGTCATACAGACTGGAAACGGTCCCTTTGGTCCAACCAGTCCATGCTGACCGTAATCCCAAACTAAATTAGTCCCATCTGCCTGCACTTGGCCGATATCGGTCCAAACATTTCTTATTCATGTACTTATCCAAATGTTTCTTAAACGTTGTCACTGTACCCACATCCACCACTTCCTCTGGAAGTTCATTCCACACACGAATCACTGAGTTTGAAAAAACTGCCCTGCATGTCTTTTTAAAATCTTTCTCTCTCACCTTAAAAATATGTCCCTTAGTCTTGAAAACCCCCACTCCAGGAAAAGGACACCTGCTATTCACCTTATCTACATCTGTTGTAATTTTACAAATCCTACGCTCCAGTGCAAAAACCCCTGCCAATCTAGCGTCTCCTTATAACTCAAGCCCTCCATTCCCAGCAACATCCTGGTAAATCTCTTCTGAACCCTATCCAGTTTAATAATATCCTTCCTAGAACAGGGAAACCAACAGGACACACTATTCCAGAAGAGGCTTCATCAACATCCTGTATTACCTCAACATAATGTCCCAACTCCTATACGCAAAAGGTCTGAGCAATGAAGGCAAGCATGCTAAATGCCTTCTTATCCACCCTATCTATACGTGATGCAAACTTCAAAGAATTGTGTACCGGAACCCAGAGATCTCTTTGTTCTCCAACACTACTCAAATCCCCTCATTTGTATAAGTCCCGTCCTTTGTTTTACCAAAATGCAATACCTTACATTTATCCAATTTAAACTCCATCTGCCACTCTTCAGCCTTGAAAAAAAGCTTAGATTCTAAAGGCCCTCTGCTTCTTCCTGTCCCACAGGCCCAACCAGTCCCCTTCCAATGACACCCTTATCCGCTTAGCTGAACTTGTCCTCACTCTTAACAACTTCTCCTTCAATTCCTCCCACTTCCTACAGACAAAGGGGGTGGCCATGGGTACCCGCATGGGCCCAAGCTATGCCTGCCTCTTTGTAGGATACGTGGAACAATCCCTCTTCCAAAACTACACTGTCCCTATCCCCCAGCTCTTCCTCCGTTACATCGATGACTGTATCGGTGCCACCTCGTGCTCCCACGGGGAGCTCGAACAGTTCATCCACTTCACTAACACCTTCCACCCCAACCTTAAGTTCACCTGGACCATCTCCGATACCTCACTCTCTTTCCTGGACCTCTCTGTTTCCATCTCTGGCAATCACCTAGAAACCGATATCTACTTCAAGCCTACCGACTCCCACAGCTACCTAGAATACACTTCCTTTCACCCACCTTCCTGCAAAAATGCCATCCCCATTCCCAATTCTTTTGCCTCCGCCACACCTGTTCCTGAGATGAGGCACTCCACTCCCAGACATCCCAGATGTCCTCGTTTTTCAAAGACCACAACTTCCCCTCCACAGTGGTCGAAAACACCCTCAACCATGTCTCTTGCATTTCCCGCAACTCATCCCTCACACTGCACTCCCCACAACAACAACCAAAACAGAATCCCCCTCGTCCTCATGTACCACCCCACCAACCACTGGATCCAACACATCATCCTCTGGCACTTCTGCCATCTGCAATATGACCCCACCACCAAAGACATTTTTCCCTCCTCACCATTATCTGCCTTTCGTACGGACCGCTCACTCCACAACTGCCTCGTCTGCTCCACACTCCCCACCAGCCCCACCACACCCGGCACCTTTCCCTGCAACCGCAGGAAGTGCTACACCTGCTCCTACACCTCCCCCCTCACCCCCATCCCAGGCGGCAAGAAGACCTTCCACATCAAGCAGATGTATCTGCTGTTCCTGATGTGGCCCCTCTTGGGGAAACCAAGCGGAGGCTTGGAGACTGCTTTGCTCGGTTCGTGACAAACGACTGCACCTCCCAATTGCGATCCATTTCAACTCCCCCTCCCATTCCTCAGATGACATGTCCATCCTGGGCCTCCTGCAATGCCACAGTGATGCCACCCGAAGGCTACAAGAACAGCAAATCATATTCAGCCCGGGAACCCTGCAACCCAATGGTATCAATGTGGACTTCACAAGCTTCAAAATCTCCCCTCTCCCGACCGCATCCCAAAACCAGCCCAGCTTATCCATGCCTCCTTAACCTGTCCGTCCTTCCTCCCACCTATCCACTCCTCCCACCTCAAGCCCCACCCCCACCTCCTACCTACCAGCCTCATCCCGCCTCCTTGACCTGTCCGTCCTCCTTGGACTGACCTATCCCCACCCTAACTCCCCACCTACATTCACCTTTACTGGCTCCATCCCCATCTCTTTGACCTGTCTGTCTCCTCTCCACCAATCTTCTCCTCTACCCATCTTCCATCCGCCTCCCCCTCTCTCTCTATTTATTTCAGAATCCCCTTCCCCTCCCCCATTTCTGAAGAAGGGTCCAGACCTGAAAGGTCATCTTTCCTGCTCGGCCCGCTGTGTTCGTCCAGCTCTCCACCTTGTCATCTCAGATTCTCCAGCATCGACATTTCCTACTACCTCTGACTAATTTCAAAAAGCTTAGATTTCAAAAGGCAGAACATAAATACAAGGAAAAGGCAGGGAAATGAGATTTGAGTAGACAGCTCCAGTTAGAGAGCCAGTGATAGGACAGGTACATTTTACTGGCTGTCCTGCTTTTGTGCTGTGTTCTTTCGCAGTCACAGGCCCTTTACCTACAGCATATCCAACAACTGACTTTACATGGGAATGACTGAACAATAGATTTTCAGGTTAACTGCTGAAATGTTGTGGAATATAGAAGCTGTATCTGAAATATTAAACATTCCTCATCTAATCATAAACGCACAAGAAGACCACAGAGTGCATTTTATTTTATAGGAACCAGAAAATACTTGAAACATTCAACAGCTGAGATACTACTAATCATAGAATCCGTAGAGTGTGGAAACAGGCCCTTCGGCCCAACAAGTCCACACCAACCCAGACCCATCCCCCCATAACCCACCTAGTCTACACATCCCTGAACACTAAGGGCAATTTAGCATGGCCAATCCACCTAGCCTGCACATCTTTGGACTGTGGGAGGAAACCGGAGCACCCGGACGAATCCCAGGCAGACACGGGGAGAATGTCCATGTGGAGATTGCACAGTCACCCAAGGGTGGAATCGAACCTGGGTCCCTGGCGCTGTGAGGCAGCACTGCTAACCACTGAGCCACAGTATCGCCCAATAAATCATATGCAGCTTCATTATCCATCTGTACATGAAGAAGTATAAAGTCAAGTTTCTGCAAGGCATTTTTTTTCCTTATAAACAGATAAATGAGATTTTTGGCAATTGTAGGCTTTTGTTATATGTTGTTTATCACTACACTGAAAGAACATGCTTTGTTTTTCTTGGCTTTACCATTCCTTGATGAGGTACATGAGAAGCACCAGAAGGAAATTAAAGTTTATCCCCCGACCTTCATTGCATAACAGGATGCATTACTCAGTCATCTATTTTTGACAATATTTAATATGCTTTAATATAGAGCTAACAGTGGAGTGAATGTTGTTCTATAACATCAGCATTTTTAAAATCCATTTACAATATGCTTAAATCAATAGGAATATTTAGAACTGCAATCTGGCTCCTGATAAAATATCCATTAGTAAATCTATATTTTCGAATAAGTTACAACTTATCATCTATATTAGGCTGTAAGTGTAACGTTTGACTGAAAGAAATAACTTACTAAAATGTTCAAATCTTGTTCAATATTGCAGTCCATTCACAACACACCTCATATTACAGATAAAATGGCTATATGTCTTACCATACAGTAGAGCTGCTCTCTTTTTAGAGAAAGATGACTGGTAGTTGTTTAACCCGAGGGTCACCATGCCTCAGGTGAGGTTAGAAACTAAGAAGGAAAACCTTACCTAATTTCCAAATTAACGTTTGCTTCAAACATAGTTCTGTTCTGCTCACCACTGTGTAGCTCTACACAATGCGAGAACTTAAGGCTAACTTGTACTTTAAATCTTAGGCTGGACCCAATTTTGGAGTAAAGGTGTTGTTTCTTTATTCTTCTGGCTACCATTACAATCAAATACACAGGGATAACTTAGCAATACTCTTTGATTATCTCATTTCAAACTTCAATGGCATTGATTGTATTTTTACTTGCTAGATCTTGATGTGAAGTAAGGGAAACTATAATGCGCAGATTCTTAGAACTGTCACTAATTACTGCATTACAGACAAATAAAGCCAATTACAGTTAGATGTGATAAATACCATCATGTAACAATATCATGCCAAAGCAACAAAGAATTGAATTAAATGAGAATAATTTACAACTGGCCAATTTTACCAAGTCTAATATTCCACAGCAGAAACAAAGATGACATACAAAATGTATACAGGCACTTCTAAGTGTGCCAATAACGATTGCTAAAAGGTCCAAGGTCAGAATCTGGTTCAGTGTTTTGCCTAGATAGGATGAGAGGCTATGATAACTAATCCCACAGGTAGCAAACTGTGTTGCACTAGATGGAGAGACACAATATGCAACCAGAATTTCACCAGCTATGGCATTCATTCATATGGATGGGGAGCAATAATGATAAATTGCATATGAGAATTAATGGTCAGCAACAAAAAATGGTTTATAGAAAAGTCTTTATAGGAGGTACCTTAGATTCTACCTACTATGCAGCAAGGGAATGAACAGAAGACTGCAAGCTCAGGATATTCTTGCCTTAAAATGAATGTCTGTCATATTAAATAGTTAAGAAAAAGCAATACATATCCAATATATTTGATTGCCCATTTCTAACAAAAAATTATATCGAGAGATATTCAGTGCACATGTTATACTAAGCTTATTGGCTGTTCCCTAGCAATTGACTCTGCTATTTCACTGCAAACATTCATTTATACAATGTATAGACACTTTTAATATTGAAAATGAATAAATCTGTCTGAAAATGTTACGCTTTCATATATAATGTGGTAGCATGCATACTGTTGTAATCAAATCCTACTAGATTTGTAGATTTACTAAATGCTTGGACAATAATGTGTCACATAAAAAAAACCCTTGCTCTAATAGCAGATACTACAGGTCATTATCAGTTAAAAACCCTTGTACTTTTTGAAAAGGCAGAAAATGAAATTCAAGTTACAAAGCATTGAATTTAAATAAGATTGCCAAAAAGAACACATCAAAAATTAATTTAAAAGGTGAATGTTCAAGTCCTAAACTGTGAAAGTGAGACCTTCCTCAGACAGCTAATCTATTCTGTAATTTACCGATATTGCCCAGTGGTAAATGCTCCAAGGATTCAACAATGGCTAATGATTTGGAGTAAGTTGGGCTACACGGTACTGCTAGGATAACTCTTGACAGTCAGTAGGTCTTAACATAAACACAGCCACTTTGTACAGTTTTGTTTTGCTGATTCAAATTCGAAGATTTATTACAGTTCTTAGCTTTGTCTATTCTACAGGAGAAAGCCCAAATTTTAGATGAAAAATAAGATTAGCACTAATACTGCTCTGTGATTATTCAAATCAATATGTTTCAAAGAAATCAAGCTAATAATACATTTACTTCACTACCTAACAAACAAAGCTGAGAATGTAATTGATTAAATTCACTGCTTAACACAAATTGAAAAACTAAAGGGACAGAAGCACCTGTATGTAAGTTTGACAACTTGATACCTGTCGTTCCAAGGCAATTCTCAAATAATTTTTCACACATAGGCAAACACAAAACACCACTCATTGCAAAGTTTCCCCTTCTAACAAGCAGAAAAGCCTCAACATCGGTAACATATTGACTCATGTTTAAACATGACATTCCATCAGTAAAACTTAATATCACAAGAAATTATCAAGAAGATAAAAAACAATTGGAGCAGCTGAATGGTGGGTCAAAATAGGCCCAGATATTGAGCATCAAACTTCATCAGAATGAAGCCAACACTGCAGGAGGAGGAAAAATAGATAAAGGTTGCAAATTATTGTCTGCAAATAAGTTGTGAGACAACTGAAAGAGCAACTGAGTCCACAGGGAGAGGATGACTGGGCCTCAGGGTAAGTACTCAGTAACACAGAGGATTGTGAATAATGGGTCAGTGGGGGAGGGGCTAGAGCTGATCACAATCTATAGTTAGAGGGAAAGATTAGTGGGCAAAGAGAGTAGGCTCTGAAGACTGGGAATCTTGTGTCTGTGTAGCATCATTGTTCTGTCTACAGATTTTATTAACCCACCTTCATTTTTAATTGCCTCACTATTGTTTAGGATTGATTTCTCTGGAATTGGTTGCCCCAAGGCAAGACAATGTTGGACCAAGGATGTGACCAGGTATTAATATGCCACTTACCTGCATATTCAAATAGTCTAATACCTCCTTGAGATGTGGCTAAAGAACACTTCTTTTTTATCCTAATTCAAAAATTGCAGATTGCACGTGCACGTGCACGTATCACTTGTCATTTTGGGCCCTATAGGAGGTCTCTGAGAGCCTGAAATTAACCTTAACTCTATCAGACTCCACTCTATCAGACATCCAGAGATCCAGCTGAGTTGCAGGCGTATTGCATACCTCAAGCACGATTTTATATTCTAATTTCATTTGATATTTGTTGAATTATTTGGAAATTAGTGTCATCATTGCATATCCAGGCTTTTATATAAAAGAAAATTCTTCATGATGTTGTTGATGTATTCTTTTGCAAGTTGGAACGTGAAGATCTGGGAGTGTGCCAATATTTGCAATGCATGGCTCAAACAGAAAACTTTGAAATCCATGCAGTACCAAATCAGATGAAGAAAATGATGGTCTGTACTAAACATTTCTTCCAAATAAAAACAGAAAGAACTTTAAGGTCAGAGGAAATCTTCCCTTATCAAGAAACACAAGATTATCACTAAGCATACAACACTAGTTAACACTATAATTTATAATGTGAATTTTATTTGGATCATTGAAGAATGTTCAGCTTCCTGTTCCACATGAGTGTGCATACAAATCAATTCAGAATAATGCACTTCATTCTAATTCACAAATACCTCCGTAATCAATATTCAGTCAACTACGGCTACACCTCCTTCATGCAAGAACAGACTTAGTGACTTGATCTTTACCGTGTGCTGCCACAAACTTTCACTAAATCAGTATACCCATGCACAAAGTTATAAGGATTATGGCCTTAGCAATAATTATGCTTTAGTCAAGTTACTTCCAGACCATTTATATACACTACATAGGAAATCCTCACAAGACTGGCAAATACATCTTTGATCATGAAATATTCTTGAGTTTCACCACAGACACGGCCAATATAGTGATGAATCCCTATCGTGGAACATAACCAGTAACCAACAAATCACCAAAGTATGATTTCCTGTATTTTCTAGCCTTAGTCATAATTGGATAACCTTCATACAACTACATTTGCAAAAGACAAAAAGTTAATAGGTTTTAGTCATCTTACTATTACCATTAAAAAAGTTATTAGCTTTGCATGTTTTGTAATTTTGCATTACAATAATGCAGCAATCAGCAAAGACAGCATTTAAAGAGTCAAAATTTACAAACTGTCATTTAGAAAGCGTGATGGCTACAGTAGCATCATGCTGTAATCCTCTACTGACAGTAATCTGGATGCTCAATGAAAAGTAGTCCAAATCTGAGGATTGATCACTTCTGTACTTTTATAAATATAGATCTTATTGTTTTGAATTAATGTCAGTTCCTTGTTTTATGATTAAATATTATATTTTAACCACTAAAAAACTCAACTATACTTCAGTGTGATTGCAGTAAAGTACAACCTTATCATGAAGTGGGATTCCACATAAAGCAATACAATACAGGAAGCAAACCACTGGAGGCATGTAAGGTTCTTCTTGAAATTTCACATTCACAATATTTTTTTAAGAAGTGTTTTTAAATATGGAGCCAAAACAGGAGGCAGATTAGGACTTTGTAGCACTGCAGTCTGATTAACACTCCATTACCTCTGTTTCCTGGCCTGTTGCGACTCCTGGAACGACTGCGTTGTCTCTGAAGGCGTGACCTGCCCAAAAGTCTGTAGTAATAGGATGGACGTCCTGAGGTTTTTCTGCTGTTAACTGACATTTTGTGAACTGTTTCTTCGTCAGTAATTTCTTCAATCTGTACAAATCAAATTCCTCAGTGCTGCGAGCCCTTCATTAGGATAAATACGAACAGCAATGTTCCATAACAGGGCTTCTTTAAAGTGCAAGCTTGTCTAAGCTTGTTGCTAGTCATACTCCTGCACTGTGAGAAGATAAGCATTTGGAAACTGTATGCAGTTAGCATTCTATGGACCAGAGAACAAAAGTTGAGCTTTATAAAATCCTGAACTGGAGTTCTTCCATTCATATTATAATAGCTTATACTATTATAAAAGAAATACATCAGACATTCATATCCTATTGCTAAGTGAATTGTAAACAAATTATTGTACAAATTCAATTTTACCACCATCTACTAAAGCATAAGTAAAAACATAAACTCAAGCTACTATTCTACAAGCAGTTGATCTGAAGAAATCTATTCCAGGTTTTCAAAAAATACATGGGGCCCATACTAAGTTAAAGGCAGTACGGAAATGAGCCAATCAAGTTAACATTAGAGGAGTTCGGGGCAAGTAGGCAAGTTCACAGCTGGACAACAGATGAATCCAATTTAAACTTGAATTAAAGGTGAACTTTGGAATATACTCAACCCTCGGCACTGATTCTCAGATTGAGTCATGAAGTTTTATAAGTAAATCAGGAAGTACAGCATTCAATATGACTTTATTTGCTTTGTCTGTAACAGTACTTAAGTTGAGACAGGTAAACCCTGCAAACTTATATCAATGAAGGAGGTATCATACTTCAGCTACCCATTTTCATTTGTATGCTTAAGTTTATTGTGTTATTTTAATCCCAGTAAGTCACAGAAACCTCATCACTGGATAAGCCAAATTTTATTTTATCAGGGAGCTAACATAGATGTGTGCTAATAATAAAGGAAAAATGAACATTTATGATAAAAGTAGGTAAAACCATATCTAGTGGCTTCAATAATTGGAAATAACTGTTTACTAAAATTGATATTTTTTTTCTTTGCACACGTAAAAATTAATGCTAACTGTTACGAGGCATGAACATTGACAACATACGGCTGAAAAGTAAGCATTTCAAAATCTGCAAATGACTGGTAAACTCTACTCTTTATTTAGAAACATGCAAGTAAAATACCAATAAAACTAGGAAGATATATTTGGTTGAATAGCTGACCTGTTGCCCGTGGAAATAGGATTTTCAAGAAGTGTCAGTCCTCAAAGACTGAAACTGTACATTTACACTTTTCACGAAATTTCAATTTGGGAATGTTTGCGAGGCTTAAGTTTTGCCTCAGGTCAGTAAAATAGTGTAATTTTAAAAGCAGATTAACCACAGCATATACAACAGCAAGGAATTGTATAAACAGCAAGGAATTCAAAACAGGTAAAGGCCAAAATTTTATATTTCCTCAGAGTCCTTTCACTCTCCTGTGTATTGCACAAATCTAATAGACACTGTCAGCAGCTGGCTCCAGGATAAGAAATTCCTTTGAAGCTCAAATTGTTTTCCTATGGCTATCAGTTTAAGTCACCTGCAATTAACATTACTTGAAAATTATTTTAAAAACTGAAAAAGCCTACAGTGATGTAATTAGAACACAATCAGCAGCATATATTCTTAATTTCATTAGCTTTCTCTATCTACACTATTTATCTGCCTACAATTTTCTGACAAGGTGCAGATGATTTTTAAGAGATTGATCAATAACTGCATAAATTCATTCACTTTGCACAAAATATTCTGAAGTACATACACAACATAACTTCTTTTTTAACAAAGTAGCTAATATTACCAAGGTGAGGAATGATAATGCAGCGAATTAGAAACAGTTAGCATCAAACTCTCTATCACATAGCACAACCAGGGCAAAGTAAAAAGCGCCTCCAATTCTACCCAGTGTCTTTTTCCTCCAACCTCACTGCAGCGCAACTTATTACATCAGCAAAACCTTCTTCATTTTCCACTATAGCTATCCCATTGGCCTATCCAAGTACTGCTGCTGATTAATGCTGAATGATGGTTAGTTATACTTTGTTAGTTGGTTATACTTTGTACTGACGAATTGCATTGAGATTACCGAGATTCACACCAAATTGGATGGTAGAATAGTAGTCAAGTTTTCTGTACGTCTTAAACAAGGCAGAATTCTGTTCATCACTAAAATATATTTCTGATCCTGGCTAACATCCTTGGGGAAGAATAATTTTTCAGCACTTTCCCCAGCCTTTTCAGTGAAGTTCTCCAAGAGGGGGAGGTGCCAAAATCATGCTAGTGAGAGATCTGATACACTGTAGTTTGCCAGAGGTTCTCTATACAGTCAGTTATACTTTTAGAAATATGGGCATTTTTTAAAAAACAGGTGTCAATCTGCGTGCAGTCAATCATTTGGCAATTGACTGCAAAAGTCATGTTCACCATTTAAAACTTTAAAAAGCTTTTGCCACTTATAACAGGTCTGGATACCCAAGTGGCAACTTTTTAAAGGCAAGAAGGGATGGGCAACAAACGCTGGCTCATTCGGGACTCATGGAAGACTAAAAAATGTAATGGCACAAATAACAGAACGCATATGAGATGAAGCACTTTCATAATTCACACACCATTTCAAAGCACCTCCTCTTATGTGGGCAATATCCTCATCATTTTAATGTGTAAATGCAAGAAAGATCATGGAAAGCAGGGAGAAACCAGTGCAATTTCACCAGAAAGTTTAGATATATTGATCTGGATTATGACAAGGAGGAATGAATACTGCACAAACTAAAGTGATTGTTCTCAGAAGCAATTATCTTTCTTTTATGTCAGTAACACAGTAACTCAAGGTCACACAGTCATCCCAGCTTGCATTCATGTCTCAAGAAGAAAGTCCATTTGTACATCAAAAGCTGCAAAGTCCTTTTTAAAAATTCTTAATAACCAATATAAACAAATTTACTTAAAGGTTAACAGCACCTTCAAATTCTGCATGAGATTTTCTACATTTTTTTCTGTAGCCAATGAATATCAGACATCTCAAATTATCAAATACAAAGAAATAGCTGCTCAATAAGTATGTGTGCTGGGAAATTATGAAATATAATTTTATTAGTATTTTTGTAGGTAATATATGTTCAGTTTTTCAATACCTGGAAGAAGCGTACCTGGTATGGTATTTGTGACAGGTTAGAAGTGATTGAAATTTCATCCATAGCTCTCTATACAGTACATACACTCTGCAGTATGATGTTTTTGTTACTAGTAGAAGAACCTGGGCTACATTCACAAACAGTGCAAACTTCTTCAGGTTGTTCCTAATGAGTAAGTTTATGATCCAAACAATATTATATCTTGGACACCGAGATCTTCCTAATGAGTGGTAAAATGACAATTGCACTTCAACTTTTCAACATTTACAACCCACCTATTTTCCACCTGAAAGAGCACTGTATATTTTCAAAATATTTGGCACTTACATCTGACAGTCAAGCAATACAGAAAAATGAAATCCAGTTTCCTGCACCTAGAAAAGATTTAAGAACTGTACTAGATAGGCAGTTCAGCAGCCAAATACATCAGTTTTCTTTATGCTATATTACAAGTCTCAAATCAAGAAACATGAGTGCACTTCTTGGAAGAGCACAAATGAGTCACAAAGAAAATTTGAAATGACTTGTTCAGACCTCTATGTTACCCTGTGTTTCACTATAATATTAATTATACCCTTGCCAGTTTTGTAGCAAAATATAATGTCGTTTTGACTTTCAGCTATGTGATAATGAACATATAATTTGTCCCCATCTGATTGTCTGTGTTAAGATTTTTGCAGAGGTCTGTGACACATGATTTTTATTTCCATCAATGAAGGGACCGTATTACTCACATTCATTCAAAGGTAGCTTTGTGTAGCAATAGTTCTAAGTGCTAGGCTTGCATTACAAGTTGGTCTTCCAGAGTTTCTTCATAAATCCAGAGAGCAAGGGTGCATTTCTCTATTGAATCAAACTCCTAGGTGACAAAAAGTCATTCATTTGCTTAAGCTTCTTGCATTCAATCAGTAGTATTGCAGAAGTAAAACAAAGAAAACTTTAAAATCTTGCTGATTTCTCTACAATGTTAGTTAGGAAAGAAAGATTTATGTAGAATCTTTCTTAGCCTCGGTATAATTAGCCTAACTTTTAAAGTACAGTCAATATTGTAATGTGCAAAACATGACAGCCAATTGCAGACAGCAAGTTTGCACAAAGAGCAATGACTGGATAATCTATTTTAAAATTTTGGTTGAGATATAAAGATTCCAGAACATCAGGAAGAAATCCCCTGCTATTCTTGGAGAAATGATTTTTTTAATGTATTTGACGGGACACACAACATGTCAGCTGAAAAAAATGGGTATTTGTATGTTCAATATTCTAGACTGGGATCCACAACCATCTGATTCAGTCCAAAGTGACTGAGTCACACTGATGCCAGAGATGTCATATATCCTTCATTACTTCCCTAGTCAGATATAATACTCTTTCTCTGAAATGTACAACAGCCAGTTTGCTCACTTGGGAGCTCCTGTTAACCACTTCCATATGCGAGACTTGGAGCTGCACATAATTTTAAGAGAAGTAGCCAGCAATGCTATACTAATAAAATAAATCAGTGGATTCCAGCAACACTCTACTGGTGGAATGTCAAATGAGTGACACTACAACAGAAATGATATAATTAAGGAGCACCTGGCTCTCTCAATTTCACACATGGAAAGAAAGCAGCCAGACATACAGCAAACCAAAGCATTTCTGCACATGCTACTTAACTAAGACATTTAGCAGTTTTTTTCTTTTACCAACATCAGTGATATTTTGTATTTTGATTTATTGATCAGTGAATCCACCTTTAGAATAAGTAGAAGGCTCATAATGATGTTGGGTTGAGTACAAGTTTTGACTGAGCTGGTAGATAATGTCCGCTCCTTCCAAACTGCAAAACAAAATGCAAGTGTACAATACATATTTTGGAAATTGTATTTCAAAATAGAGGCAGATGAATGTAGATGCATTCTATGAAGGTAATTTTTTAAAACAGATCAGGAAGTCATTTGGACAGTGAAATAAGTGCATTTGGACAATGACCCAAACTGAGCTCCAGGTCACTGTCAACTGCTTCTCAAAGCATATGGAAAACTAAGGTCCTGCTCCAGTCCCTACAGCACAAACATCACACTTCGAGTAAGAACAACAGCTAAATCCTGGAAAATGAGGATAATTCTGTGCCTTGCGAGAATTCTCTTGACAAAAGCAGACTTAGCTGATGAACTTCACTATTACCTCCAAGGTGCCAGCTCAACATTTGTCTGACTTAGAAAAACAGTATTTGAGACCAGCATCTTAACCTCGAGATTAAAGTCACAGTTTATAGGGCAGCAGGCTGCTATTTCCTTTGGATTCTTGGTCAAACTACACAAGCACCTGAAAGCAATGGAGATATACCAGCAATGGCGGCTTCACAAGATCCTGCAAGTCCTTTAGCATAAAAGGCAGTCCAAAACAGCATTCTCTCCGAAGCCAACTTGCCCACTTTCGAGGCAGTAACCACTTAAAACCACCTCTAGTTGACAAAACACATGGTTCATATGCCTCCCATGGACTTCTGAAGCAATTGTTCTACTCAGAAGTTGATCTCAAAGGGATTCTCCCGGGACACAGCAGAAGTTAGGAATACCCTCAAAGCATCCCTGAAGAGGTCAAACATTCCTGAGCTGTGACCAATCAAAATGGAAAATGTTCATCTAGAAGGCATCAAACACATTGACAGACTTGGTAAGTACCATGTTGCACCAAAGACAAGGTGTTGAAGGGATTGCGTAACCTCCAAACAATCCATTTATTCAACCTTTCATCATCATCTGCCCCATATGCAGCAGAGTCTACAGTCTGCACAATGGTCTTATCAGCCCTCTCAGAAGTCAATGAATTGGAGCACTCGCAGTGCCTTCAGATGGCTACCAACAATATCAAAAGACTTCCTAAAAAGAATAAATCATCATATGACAAAGAAAAGGAATAGAGGGATACGTTACCAGGACAAGAGGAACTAATGTGGAGGAAGGCTGATGTGCAGCGAGGTTGAATGTATTCTTTCTGTGCTGTAAAATACTGAAGTGAATCATAAAAGACACCAATTTATTATAAGTGTTCGATGAAATGAAGAAAGGAAAGTATGGCGAAAATTACAACTGAAGGCATAATTCAGCCTACATAGCAAGTTGCACATGCCTGGAGTATTGCATAAGTTCAGCGGAGGTCAGGGATGACACTTAATTATAATATCATTTTGACCACACAAACCACTGGGGGCACAGATAGTCTGTCTTTTGCCCAGGCCTTAGGTCTAGTGGAGGTTATCAAATTCATACAAACAAATCAGAGGCAACAGCAGGCCACTAAGACTCCTCAAGCCTACTCCACCATTCAATAAGATCATTGTTGATTTAACTATAAATATCCACATTCCTGTCCCTCCGAAGTACCTTTTATCCTCTTGCTGATTCCTTGACAAATCACCTGTCCCGCTATTCTTGATGTGTTCTAAGGAATTACTTAGAGTCATAGATATGTACAGCACATAGGCAGATCCCTCTGTCCAACTCATCCATGCCAACCAGATATCCTAAATTAATCTAGTCCCATTTGCCAGCATTTAGTCATGTAGGACTGCAGAAATTCTTTAAAAAAGCAGATGTTTATTACTCAAAACAAAAACAGAAAACAAACTCGAGAAACAGAAGATCACTTGGACAATTCTTTAAACACATAGTAAAATAATGTTTCCAACCTGTTTCTAAACAGCATCATAATAAGACCATTAGAAACAGGAACAGGAGTAGGTCATTCTGTCCCTTGAATCTGCTCTGCCATTCAATAAAATCACAGCTGATCCAACATTCTTTATGCCCACTTTCCTGCATTTGCCCATAACTCTTGATCAAGAAGCTATTTATCTCAGCCTTCAATATATACATGGACTTTGCCCCCACAGATCTCTGTGGCAAGGAACTCCAAAGACTTAAAACCCTTCAACAGAAGAAGTACCTCCTGATCTCAGTCTTAATTAGCTGCCTCATTTTCTTAGACTACGTCCTCTGGCCTGAGACACTTCCATGACAGGAAAGGTCCTATCAGCCCCTTAAGAATCCCATACATTTCAATGACATCACTTCTCATCCTTTAAAACTCCAGTGAGTAGGGTGCCAACAAGTTCACCCTTTGCTCACAAGACAATCCACCATGCTACAAACTATCCCAGACAACGTTCTCTGAATTGACTCCAATGAAATGATTCATGTCCTTAAATAAGGGAAATACAACTGCTCAAAGTACTTGAGATGTGGACTCACCAGCATCTTGGACAGTTGTAGTAAGACTTCCCTCCTCTTACACTCCAAACCCAAAAAGTAAGGGCCAACATTCCATCAGCCTTCCTGACTACCTGCTGCACCTGTGTGCCACCATCAAGTTATAAAGATTTCAATCCAGAGAAATTAAGCCTCAACAATCAAATCTGTAAGTTGTATCTGATCTGTATTACTTAATTTTTGAAGAAATTTTACATGTTTTTATATATTTTATTACCATTTGTAATAGTATTTTGAAACTGCAGGAATAGAACAGATTTTGTGACTTACCAGATGCTGACCAAATAACTGGCTCCTTCTCCTGTAGCAGAGCAGCAATAAATTCCTGAGGCTGGAAAAGTTTAGGAAAAGCAAAAACAACAGAACATCTATTTGTCTTCATCCCCTGTATTCCCTTAATTACTTAACTCCGCCACTCTACTATAAGTTGCACACAAGTGCACTTACTTGGCATCCCCAGCAAGTTCCAGAAAAGCACAGCAACAAGTTAGTTTTTAAATAAGCATTAATAACATGTTCTCATGGTAGAATTTTGGTCAGTCTAATTTGATCATCTGTAGAACCTAAGAGGATGTTTGTGAAGTGATGCAGTAATCCTTTTGGATAGATTCATGCACTTATTGTGCTCCTCCACATATGGCAGCAAACGCCTTCTACAAACAACTTAATGATAAGCCAAGCAGGAACAGAAAATACAGCACATCAATGATCCAAAGTGGCCGGAATCCGTGGAAGATTACCTAATAAAGTCCAGTGTGAATAAGATATATAAGTAGGGGGGGTTAATGATGCCCTAGCAATCTCACAGTGTTTCAAACAGGGTGCAGTGAAGTTAGGTATGACACAGACTGTCACATGATCATGGGGGTGTTCATTAAAAAAACCTCCTAATTACGCCATTTTTCTGAATTTTTCTAAAGATTTTAATGGAACTTTCAAACGCCTCCCAAGAATACCCTTTGTATTAAAGAAAGTTGTAAACTCTTGGAATATTAATAGACTGGTCAGCTGGGCAGAAAAGTAGCAAATGGAATTCAATTTGAAGAAATGTACGATAATGCATTTGGACAGGACAAATGAGGCAAGAAAATAAATGATTAGATTCAGAGAAGTGCAGAGAAACAAAAGGACTTTGGACTAAAGATCTACGGTAGCAGGTTGGAAGATAAGGTGATCACAAAAGTTTACAGGGTACTTTTTTTTAACTGGCTAAAGCTGAGATTACAACAACAGAGTGGTTACTATAGGTCTGTAGAGAACATTAATTAGACTGTAAATAGAGTACTCTATGCAATCTTGTACACTGTTTGACAGGAGAAAAGTGATCATACAAAAGTGTAGAAAAAGGATTTACAAGGACGATACCAAGAATAGAAAATTTTAGATATGTGGAAAAATTGGAGAGTTTTTTTTAAATTTGAAACAGATGAGATGGAGGGGTGATTTATTTGACATAGAAATATGAGGACATCAGAAAGGAAGCACCTTAAATCAGGTCAATAAATCAGGAGATATAGATTTAAAAGCAAAGGATTATTGGGGAATTGAGGATAAATGCTTTTCACCTAGAGGATGGCGGGATCTGGAATACACAAGCAGTGACACAGACAGGAATCCTATCACATTCAAAATAAAACACATGGATATACACATTAAGGGCCACAGCCACCAGGGATATGGAACAAAAGTTGGCAAGATTACAGTTGTTTTTTTTTCTGCCAGCACAGACATGATAGATCAAATAATCTACTCTTGTGCTGTAAAGTTTCCTTTTTTTCCAATAATTCTATAATGCAAGCCTTCACAAAAAGACACTGCCATAATCATGACTAATTCTTAACAGTTGTTTGTTGTACAGATTAGAAACTCTTCCATTAAACCTTTACAGATTTGCAGTTAATTTATATTAAAGGGGCTATTTGAAACTACAAATAGAATAAAATTATTTTTCCCCAAAAAAAATCTTTTGAAAAATGTCCCGATTTAAAAATTTGAGTTACAACAAGACCAAATACTTTAAATAATATCCCCCGTCATTAGGTTATAGCACAGTAACTGCTTTGTTATTCCATGTACACTAACAGGAAATTGTTTACCAATGAACAATAAACCGCCACATTATGCAACCTGAATGGTTATTCAAAGCTACTTTTGCACCAACACAATAATATCAACTAAAGATGCTCGATTCTCCAACCACTCTCAGAACTTTCCATTATAAGGTTAAGACCTCCAATTATTCAAATACTTATGGCAGTTCCATTAGTTGTGGTTGGTTTCTATTTAATGATCATTTTTACTTAAATTATTAATATTTTGATATCCTTGGAAACCTCTCTGTTCCATTATGTCACCAATGATAAAGTGTGCGTTTTAATTTTGTACTGGCTCATACAAGCAATGGACACTGCAACTTTGGAGTGGCTGAAGCGATGCCATCAATACTCAGGCAAATATCAATGGGAAGGAGGCACTCTTAATTATATGAGCATATGAACAAGGGACAAGAACAGACCAATCAGCCATTTAATAAGATCATGGCTAATCTGATTTTGATCTCAAATCTATATTCCTGCATATCCACAATGATTTTTCATCCCTTTGGTAATCAAGAATCTGTCTACCTCTGGCTTAAAAATACTTAAAAGATTCTGCATCCACTGCCTTTTAAGGAAAGAAATTCCAAAAGCACTCAACCTTCTGAGAGAAAAAAATGGTTTGTCGTTTCTGTCTTGAATGGGTGATCCCTTATTTTTAAATTATGACCCCTAGTTTTAGACCTTACCACAAGAGGAACCATCCTTTCCATATGTACCTGATCAAGGCCGTCAGGGTATTTTATGTTTCAATTAAGTTATCACTGACTCTTCTAAACTCCAGAGGATACAGGCCTAGTCTATGTAGCCTTTCCTCATAGGGCAATCCTCTCATTCCAGGCATTGATTTGGTAAACCTTTTTGGAGCTGCTTCCAATACATTAACATCCTTCTGTATGTGTGGTGACAAGGACTGAACACTTGTGGCCTCACCAATGCCTTGTATAGCTGAAGCATAACCACCTCCCCCAACACTTGCATTCAAATCCCCTCACAACAAAACATAACATTCTATTAGCTTTCCTTAATTATGCCTTATTATGTTGTTCATTCCTATGCACTAATGGTACAAATCCCAGAAGTGTTTTACTGAAGTGTCCATTCAGTTACTGAGAACATTGACTGGTTGCCAGATAGATGTGAGCCATTGCTGAGCACAGTCATGCTTTCAAACATGCAGTCTCAGCTGAAGTTACAAGATAATGATCAAGAACAGGAGTTCTTGCTTATTTCCCCCATCTATCTAGTTGAAGGATGTCAAAGATAATTTTAGCACTCCCAGGTTTCCTTTAGTTAACTTAAGACAAACCAAAATTTAAACTTGGAACTTTACTACATATCTGCTTTAGGAATTTTAAGTGATAACATAATAAAACATATACCATATGTTGGTGGCCCTCCTACGTGTGATCTTGAAATCACAATGTTTGCCATCGTAAATAGATAGCTTAAGGGCAAGGTTATCGTTGGACTTTATTGATTTAAAGGGGTGGCTCACGGATTAGTTACCATTGGTAATATGTTCTAGGTATTTATTGTGGACGCCCTATTTGGGCTGCTTTCAAATCATTCAACAATTCTTCAAAGTGCTTTTTAAATATTTCTCTTTGCTGGAGACCCCTGAAATTGCTGACACACTTCCAAAGACTCCAAAATGATGTCAATAAATCAATGTACAGCAGTGCAAATAACATTTCTTTGTAAACAGCAACAGAAATATTTGCCTAATATTATCTCTCTTTAATGCAAGAACAATACATTTATCAGGAAAATATCATAGTGCGTTGTGGGTATGAACAATTTTTTGTAAAGCAGAAATGTTATATACCTAATTTACACTTTCGAATTTGCAAAGCTCAGCGATCAAACAATAAATAAATTAACTGGTTTGACCACGTTTACCTAACAACAACATGCTTCATGATCTGGCAAAGTACAAAATCCACCTTAACCTTTGATTAGTTCATTTGGAAGATTATGAAAAGCCCTTCTCATTTTCCACATCTGCTGCTTTAGTTATTTGAATTACAAGATACAACGCCATAGGAGACCCTTTAACTCCCCTCAAAAATGTGCTTCATTCGTAAAATTTATTAAAATAATTATGAAAACATTTGAACCATCAATTTACAAAATTTGCAGTAATATTCAACTTATCCCCACACAGCATGTCGCCTCAATATGACTGTAATTGATTTATATTTACAAAATACTTCCGTATCAGGTGTACAGCCCAAGGGCAAAAAGAAATGCTATAGAAGATTTACATCTATAATATAACCTAATACACCATGTGCAATGGCTTTGGAGATTACAACGTAAATTTGACAAACATGAAAATTTGATGATCCTAAGCCCCTCACTTGAAACTTGTGATTCAAAGTATATTTCAATAAGTAATCTTTCAAAGAATTAAATGTTCACTAAATTTTTACATTGACTTCAGGGAGGTCTCACATTGAAGGCCAATCCAAAAGATAAGATCCCATGGGATCCAAGGCAAGTTGTCAAACTGAATCTAAAACTTGTTTACAAATAGGAGGCATACAGGTTGGGTTGTTTTTGTAACTGGAAGCCTGTAATCAGTGGTGTATCACATAGACTGATGCTGGGACCCTTGTTGTTTGTTACATACATTAACAAGTTGGATTTGAATGTACAAAGTATAATGAGTAAGTTTGCTGACAGCATGAAAATTGATGGTGTTGTTGACAGTGTGAGGATGGTCTCAGCCCAGTGTCTGATACTGACCAGCTGTTAAATTAGGCAGAGCAATGGTGGACGGTATTTGATTCTGATAAATACGAGGTGATGCAGTTTAGGACATCTAATAAGAGAAGGATATATACAATGGACAGTAGGTCTCTAGGGAAAACTGAGGGACCCTGGTGTACAAGTCCATAGGTTCCTGAAGATGTCAGCAGAGGGAGACAAGGATGGTGAAGAAGGTATATGGGATGCTTGCTTTCACTCACCAAGGCATTGAATATAGGAGTAAGGATGTTTCGTTCCAACTTTATAAAACATTGCTTAGACCACAGATGAAACATTCTGTGCAATTCAATTCTGGTCACTAAACTATCAGAAGGACTTGATTGCACTGGAGAGGGTAGAGAGGAGATTCACCAGGACTCTTGTTTTCCTTTATTCATTCATGGGATGAGGGTGTCACTAGCTTGGCAGCATTTATTGCCCATCCTTAATTGCCCAGAGGGCAACTGAAAGTCAACCACTTTACTGTGGGTCTGGAGTCACGTGTAGGCCAGACCAGATAAAGATGGCAGTTTCGTTGCCTAAAGGACATTAGTGAACCAGATGGGTTTTTCCTGACTATCGACAATGGATTCATGGTCATCATTAGATTCTTAATTCCAGATATTTTATTGAATTCAAATTCCACCATCTACAGTGGTGGGATTTGAACCCCGGTCCCCAGAATGTTATCTGGGTCTCTGGATTAACAGTCCAGTGATAATACTACTAAGCCATCGTCTCCCCATGAATGGGAATATTGATCAGCTGTTAAATTAGGCAGAGCAAGGGCAGATGGAATTTACTCCAGATAAGTACTAGGATGTTACCTAGGATGAAAAAAAACTCAGTTATGAGGACAGACAGATAGACTGGAATGTTTTCCTTGGAGCAGAGGAGGCTGAGGGGGGATCTGATTAAGGTATACAAAATAACAAGAGGCACAGACAGGGTAGATCATGAGAACTGCTACCCCATGACTAACTTATCGAAGACCAGAGGGCATAAGTTTAAGGTGAGGAGCAAGTGATTTACAGGAGATGTGAGGAATTTTTTTGTACCCAGAGGGAGTTAAATATATGAAACATACTTCCTGAGAGGGTGGTGGAGGTAAGTACTCTCACAACTGAAGAAGCATCTGTACGAGTACTTAAAATGCCTGGGCATAGCAAACAACGGGGTAGCGTAGTTTGGTGTTTGTTGGTCAGCACAGACACGCGGGCAAAAAGGTCCTGTTTCTATGTTGTATGACTCTCTGGTCATGATATTTTAACATTATAGCATTTACACTGCACATACTTTATTTGGCACCATTTCAAAATGCATTAGAATTTGTTATTTTAACCATTATTGTACATAATAGTCACAATCCCACGGACTGAATTTCTAGGAACTTAATTTATTAAACTGAATTTTCTATTTGTAAAGACACGCACAAAGTGCATGTAAAAAAAACTATTTACAATGGTTGTTCAACTGAAAATGGATTGTCTGACCTTCCTTTAGAGTTGCAATTCTAAACAGACCTGCTTTCAAGCTCCAGGGCAATTCCTCGAGTTGCAAGACAATTCAAGGCCTGTCTCAAATTCATGAAATTGCCTCGAGAGTTAACATCTTGAATTTACTTAATAAAAGGTGGCACCAGGAAGCATACAGCAGCTGCTGACTGTTATGTTACAAGGAGGCTTCTTTAGTGATTGTACATTTGCCCTTGAAGTATTTAAGGTACACAAACAAGTTCACATTCACCATTTTAAAATGATTTTTATTCTAAATATCAGAGTCTGACTATACCATACCTTTCTTCTCTGCAACGGTGTCATTAATACAAACAAGTCAAGTAAATGACCTCACCACAAAATACAGTGTGTGTTCTGGCATTGTGAATTGACCATAACACAACTGACGAATAGAGGAACGCTATTTCTAAAATGCGTTGGCTGTAGTGCAATTCCATCCTCCCACCATTGGTGAGCTTTCTGAAAACATCAAAGTGCTATTTCAACCCCCAAATACAACATTTCTCCTTCAACCCAAGGACCAGGGTGCAATAGTAGCTTTTAAAGCTTATTATTTAAGGCACATGTTGCAGTCACTGAGGGGGATAGGGATAGTGTTCTTCAATTTTGGAAGAGCTTTAACATCAAGAATGCAATTGACATTATCGAGCAGGCCTGTGGTGATGTCAGTAAGGACTGCTTGCATGCAGTTTGGTGGAAACTTCTCCCAGATTCTTTTCAAGATTTCAAAACCTTTGATCTGTCAGAGGAGCTCCCAAGAATCAGAGAACATTGTGTTGATCTTGCAAAGCAAGTTGGATTTGAAGAAGTGGAGAGTGAGGATGTTGAAGAGCTACTTGAGTCCCACTGTGAAGATCTCTCTCTACTGATCTACAACAACTTGTCACTGAGGGGGAAGTGGAAGCTGGAGATGAAGAAGACGAAGTCCAGGATGCAGCACCATGACAGCTTTCCACTTCTGTTTTGTCTTCTACTCTGAGGAAAGTTGAGAAGAATTTGCAGCTCTTAGAGGACAACAATTACAATGCAGAACGCAGCAGGGTAGCAGTTCGTGGAATAATATTTGGCACCCTCTGAACAGTTTCTTCATGAAAGAAGAAAAAGGGCAAACCAACAACAACTGGAGTTGTTTTTAAGCCAACCCCAAGAAACAGTCAGAACACAATGAACCACGGCCATCCACTTCTGGATTAACTATTTTTCACCCTAACCCTGCAACCACAACTGCACCTCAAGGTGATGATGATGATGAGGATGATGATGATGATGACGACGACAACGACAATGACAGCGATGACAACAATGACAATGATGATCCTCAGCCCTTGCATTAACAACACAGCAATCTCAAAACCTCTTCCCCCAAGTCATCTTGACATTTTTCAAGGTAAGGTGTTAAATTTACTTCTATTTCATTATTAGATATGAATTAAACACTTATTCAAACTGTGCTATCCTTTGTGTTAGGCTTTTGAGTGAGTTTTGAGCAATTTTGAGTGATTTTTTTGGTGGTCTGCCCTAGCCCGGCTTTTCCCATAGGCTCCATTATTTCTATACTGTGATTTCGTATAACACCATGTTGCACAGGAAAGCACCCACTGTGCTGTGGCAGAACCAACTGCACATTGTTCCTGTTACGGGTCTGTATCCACATTTTGTTAGAAACTAGACAATTATGATCAGCTTCTGAGTCAACGGGGAGTTTCACCAGTGGCTGATCTGCTATATTTTCACTGAGTTGTGGCTCCATGCATTTTTTTTGAATCAGTAGTTGAAAGAAAATCAGTATATCACAGGGCGAGAACATACAAATGCCTAACCTATTAATGTAGTTAAACGTGATATCAGTTTTTTCAGGGTATGAGGACAATTTGAGCAACATAAAGCACAGCTCTAGTAAAATTCCAGTTTGAAAATATTTGCAGATTTATTGAGTATATGTAGTGGTACAATAACCTAACTGAATAGTAAAGTGCATTGTACGAAGCTTTGTCTAAACTCTGCTCTACAGTAGACATACTTTGATATTTAGTTATAAAATAACAAATCTAGAATACTGTGCCCTTTTAAATTATTGCACAATCAAGTACTGCGTGATCCTATAAATAAAAAATATGTAATAGTCATACAACGTGAGTAGACAGACTATTTACAGATCAGGTGAAATGTTTGTGATTTTACAAATACCAACTTCTGCAAATTTAAGTTACACAATCGTGTTAACATTTTTGACTCAATACTTTGATTATAATTCCCTTCCTTTAATTTCTGCTCAATTGCTTTGGTCCTATTTGGAGTTGGAAATAAGCATGGACTGTTAACACTGATGTTAAAGGAGATAAAGAAACAGGTGGGCAAAAAAGGATGTGGACGGCTAATAGCAGCACGCAAAATAGCTTACAATAGAGGCACATAACTGAATGAAAAAGTTAGATACTTTTCTTTTCAGCCCTTGACATTAAGCACATCTAAATGAACTGCAGTTAGGAAATTTTGCAGGTAGTGCATTTTCCTTCCTTTAATGTAAATTAGAAGAACAACCAGTCAGATCTGTGTGCAATCTTACACACCAAATGACATTTTTTTGTAATCTGTCAATGTGACACTTCAAACCCAGGTGGTGTGAGTAAAAATCTACCTGATAAGAAACTAATGACAAAAAGAGAAGAGGGTGGGATTTTAGTGGTCTACCTGATGTGGGCTATGGTGAGATGTATGGCAGAATCAGATAAGAGTCTCAACACTGAAAAACATCTCACTCCAAATTATACTTTCCACAAGCAGTAGGTGGTGATATGAGCCAAATGATAGAGATTAACACTTGTTAAAGCCAAACTAACCTTTTTAATATTCCATTTCCCATTTTACAAAACTCACCAAACAAGCTAGATATCAGGAAAACTCAACAAGAAAACAAGAGCAGGTAGCTAGTGGATTTAGCTCATCCAGTTGCTCTGAGTGACCTCCACACTGCCAACCTATCACAAATATTCTGCCATGTCTTCTATTCATTGGCAGTGCACTTTGGAAGCACATGCCTATTTTGCAGGGAGCACCAGTAATTAGCATTGAAAGGCTGCAGTCAGACCACACTGCACGCAAGGACAGGCACCCAGCTAACCTACAGGACTAGGTTGAAACTCAGGACTCACTTTTTGTCCAAGTGCTTCCTCACTTCACACCTACCTGCATGCTCATAGCATCCCCATCTTAACCTGCATGTCAATTAATGCAATCATAGAAATAGGCAGTTGCCTTTCTGCACAGCAGTTCTCATTCTTGGGGCACACATCTTGATGTATGGCAGTATGCTATGTCAGTTGGTTAGCTCAATTGGTTAGATGGCCAGTGTGCAATGCAGAGTGACACCAACAGCATGGGCTCAATTCCCACACCAGCTGAGGTTACCATAAAGGACTCTCCTTCTTAAGCCTTGCCCTCACCAGAGGCACAGTGCCCCTCAGGTTAAACCACAACAATCATCTCTCTCTCTCTCTCTAATGAGAGAGCTGTCCTTTGGTCTGGTAAAACAATAATGACTTTACCTTTATGGGATTGGTTGGTTCAGGTGGCTGGATGGCTGGGTTTGTTATGCAGAGTGATGCAAACTACATGGAATAAATTCCCACGCCAATTTAGGTTACCATGAAGAAGTCTCCTTCTCAATTTCTCCTCTCACCTTAGGCATGGTGACTCACAGGTTAAACCACCACTATTGTATGTCTCTCTCTCTATTAAGAGAGGAGTTCTATGCTCTGGTAGGGATATGCTGACTTTACCTTGCTACATCAAGTTCACACCAGTCCCATGTGTTAGCAGCTTATATGGTTAATACATTGCATGTGCAGCAAGTAGCAGCCATATGTTAAACTCCTAGGTCTGTTGCGCTCACTGAAGTCCCTTATCAGTCAGTGTGTCCTGGCACAGTAAGACGAAGGTAGCCTCCCTGATCAGACAATGGAACTGGCCACGGTCTGGTGCCAGTCAGGGTGTTCGTGCTCAGAGGTCCATGCCTCTGCAGTGCAGGAAGTAGGTCACGGTCAGTCTGTGCATAGCAGCAAGTCTGAGGGTTAGGGCTAAAGCAGTTGAGGACAAACACATGGGCCAATCAAAGATCTGGGACATTATGCTCGAGGATGTCCCATTATTTCGGTTGAAAGGGTGGGCTACAGTCAGTCATTGGGTCCATTCATAGAAACTAAGAGGGCAAGTAATGGAAGCAATTGCAGCCATTATTGTGGGACTAAGCCTCCACAGCTGAGCCTTCAGAGCTGAGGGGCTATAGTCTCAGGGAAGGAATGCAATGTAATTATGAAGGGGGGGTCCAGCGGGGCTTGCCACCGAGTAATATGGTAAAGCATGGGTGAGGAGAGGATAACTTAGGGAGCAGGGGTCAAAGTTCAGGGCACTCTGGCTTCAATGGAGATGGCGGGGGGAACTAGAGCATGATTACTTCATACTCTACGGGCTGCGGGGATTTTATAGAAAGGTAGCCTGGTGTAGGTACATGTAGATAGGTTGGATCGGGACTTGGAGTGTGAAGCCTGTGAAGTTAACAGATTGGGTTACTTAGGAAAGGAGTTTATGGATATTTGGGGTTCACTGGCACAATCAGACTGAGGCCGGAAGCCACTGGCATAGGAGCACTAATTGTCACCTTCCGTCGTGCTAGTAATTGAAAGTGAGCAAAGAAGAAGAAAATATCTGCGACCACACTCAGAATGAGCAAGGTAAGCGACTCTACCTGTGAGGGAGTGAACTCCAGCAAACAATGATCAAAGGGCTTTTAAAGGGAAAGGACGTACATCACAAACACATGCAATGACAAACAGACTGCCTACTCCATGGACATCTCCATATTTCAATGTCCACCACCAAGAGTGGCTCAACATCAGTACTACTGGGCAAGCTGGTCAGGTCCTACAGAACACAGCTGCTACGCTGGGTGTGCAGCAGGTGGTGAGGGAACCAATAAGAGGGAAAAACATACCTGACCTCATCCTTACTAATCTGCCAGCTGCAGTTGCCTCTGTCCATGACAGTATCGGTAAGAGTGACCATTGCACAGTCCTTTTGGAGACAAAGTCTCGCCTTCACATTGAGAACAACCTCCATCGTGTTGTGTGGCACTATCACCATGCTAAATGGGACAGACATTGCACAGATCTAGCAACTCAAAACTGGGCAACCATGAGGCGCTGTGAGCCATCAACAGCAGCAGAATCGTATTCCAGCGCAATCTGTAACCTTATGGCCTGGCAATATCCCCCACTCAACCACTACTGTCAAGCCAGGGGATCAACCCTGGTTCAACGAAGAGTGCAAGAGGGCATGTCAGGAGCAGCACCAGGCATACCTGAAGATGAGGCATTAACCCAGTGAAGCCACTAACAGCGAAAGCAGCAAGTCATAGGCAGAGCTAAGCGATCTCACAACCAACAGATCAGATCTAAGCTCTGCAGTCCGGCCACATCCAGTCGTGAATGGTGGTGGACAATTAAATAGCTCACTGGAGGAGGAGGCTCCACAAATATCCCCATCCTCAATGATGGAAGAGCCCAGCACATCAGTGCAAAAGGTAAGGCTGAAGTATTCGCAGCAACCTTCAGCCAGAAGTGCCAAGTGGATGATCCATCTCAGCCTCCTCCAGTAGTCCCCAGCATTATAGGTACCACTCTTTAGCCAATTCCATCCACTCCACGTGATATCAAGAAACTGTTGGCCACACTGGATAGTGCAAAGGCGTTGGGCCCTGACAACATTCCGGCAATAGTACTGAAGACTTGAGCTCCAGAACTTGCCGCCCCCACCCCCTAGCCAAGCTGTTCCAGTACAGTTACAACACTGGCATCTACCCGACAATGTGGAAAATTTCCCAAGCATGTCCTGTACACAAAAAGCCGGACAAATCCGACCCAGCCAATTACCGCCCCATCAGTCTCCTCTCAATCATCAGTAAAGTGATGGAAGGTGTCATCAACAGTGCTATCAAGCAGCACCTGCTCAGAAATAACCTGCTTAGTGATGCCCAGTTTGGGTTCCGCCAGGACCACTCAGCTCCTGATCTCATTACAGCCTTAGTTCATACATAGACAAAACAGCTGAATTCCAGAGGTGAGGTGAGAGTGGCGGCCCTTGATATCAAGGCTGCATTCGACCAGTGTGGCATCACGGAGCCTGGCAAAACTGGAATCAATGGGTATCGGGGGCAAACGCTCCAGTGGTTGGAGTCATACCTGACACATAGGAAGATGGTCGTGGTTGTGGGAGGCTCCAGGACATCTCTGCAGGAGTTCCTCAGGGTAGTGTCCTGGGCCCAACCATCTTCAGCTGCTTCATCAATGACCTTCCCTCCATCATAAGGTCAGAATAGAGAATGTTTGTCGATGATTGAACAATGTTCAGCACCATTTGTGACTCCTCAGATACTGAAGTTGTCCATGTTGACATGCAACAAGATCTGGACAATATCCAGGCTTGAGCTGACAAGTGGCAAGTGACATTCGTGCCACACAAATGCCAGGCTATGACCATCACCAATAAGAGACAATCTAACCACTGCCCCTTGATATTCAACGGTTTTACCATCACTGAATCCTCCACTATCAACATCCTGGGGGTTATCATTGACCAGAAACTCAACTGGATTCACCACATTAACTGGAGTGGCTGCAAGAGCAGGCCAGAAGCTGGGAATACTGCGGCGAATATCTCACCTCCTGACTCCTCAAAGCCTGTCCACCATCTACGTGGCACAAGTCAGGAATATTCCCCACTTGCCTGGATGAGTGCAGCCCCAACAACACTCAAGAAGCTTGACACCATCCAGGACAAAGCAGCCTGCTTGACCGGCACTAAATCTACAAGTATCCACTCCCTCCACCACAGATGGTCAGCAGCAGTGGTGTGTACTATCTACAAGATGGACTGCAGAAATTCACCAAAGATCCTCAGACAGCACCTTCCAAACCCACGACCACTTCCATCTAGAAGGACAAGGGCAGCAGATATATGGGAACACCATCACCTCCAAGTTCCTCACCATCCTCACTCGGAAATATATCGCCGCTCCTTCTGTCGCTGGGTGAAAACCTGGAATTCCCTCCCTAATAGCATTGTTGGTCAACCCACAGCAGGAGGACTGCAGTGGTTCAAAAAGGCAGTTCACCACCATCTTCTCAAGGGCAACTAGGGATGGGCAAGAAATGCCAGCAACACCCACATCCCACAAATGAATTTTAAAAAATTTGCACCTCCTTGGCATTAGGCATGCCAGAGGTAAGTTGACCCTTCTTGACTTGAACTTCCAGGGTTGGAGGTGTTGGTGGACAGGGTGGAGGTGGAGGATCCAGACACCTCTGCTGAAGTTCTGAGTGCTTCCTGGCACTGCCCTGTTTCTTTGTGAGGCAGGAGTCAAGGTTGCTCAACCCCTGCCATTATGCTTTCAGTCCTAAGGAGATATGGAGTACACGTGTGTACACCTCTCCAGCAGCCCTGATGTTGCTGGGCCTGGCTCTCCATCGCAGCTACCAGCCTGTCCATGGCAGCCAACTGGTTACAGAAATCATTGGTGCAGCCTCTGGGCAATTAGGGCCATTGCATCCCATATGCCTGTCTGCTGATGCCGTTCCGCCTTCTACATTTGGGTGAAATCACTGATTGCCAACAGGATCTCCTGCCTGAAGGATGAGCAGTCCCCCAAGCACCACAGAATCTCCGGCAGTCCTCCAAGCACTGGCTGCTTAGACCATTTCTTCTTTGGACAGCAGTGTAGATATAAGGAGCCCTCCTGACTGTATACCCACATATTTTATGCCCACAGTCTCTTTGTCTACTGTTTCCACCAAGCTGCCAGTATGGGGGCTGGTGGGGATTGCAGGAAACAGCCCTGCTAATGCTTCCGTATTCTGCTACATGGAAGATGAGGTTTCTGGGGAGTTAGGTGTTTCTCCACAGAGGTTGAGGAGAGACTAATGGAACCTGTAAATCAAAACAGAAGACACTGCGGCCAGCATTTAGAAGTGATGTGCAATGATTGAGAATGACAGCGAGGTTAATGCGAGAGTTGCATTGAAATAAAGACTAATACTTGTCATTATGCGGGGCATGGATGTTGCTGCATCCGAAGAGGAGCAAACCCAGCTTTCTGATGCAATAGCCAAAATTGTCTCATAATAGGTGAAGACATGGATGTTGGGCACCCTTCCATCCAGAATGGGCTCTCTTTGTTCTTTTCTTCTCCTGTAATGAGCAAAAGGGGGCCACCACGTGAGATTAGAGGGGGTGGAATGGCAGTAAATGCTAGTGTGTATGGAGGAAAGGTGAAGAAGTGTACTGAAAGACTAAGGTGAAAGCATGGACAGCGTGCAGGGTTATCGTTGTGGGAGACTGGGATGGAGGGGGGGAAGCACAAGTGAGTGAGGAAGGTGTTTTATGCAATAAGGAGATTGGCAGAGCATGGCTCTTGGTGGGAGGTGAGTGATAGAGTGGGTGTGAGGTGGCAGAGAGGAGAATGTGGCACTTAGCCTGGCACAGCAGACGTCAATGATCTTCTCTGCATTACTGGCCAATTTTACACACCCCAGAGGCTTGGTTGGTGACCTCAGACTAGGCTGGCGCAGTTTGGAAGTACAGCCTCCTTTGCTGGTCTTTTGAGAAGACCACCCCATCTGCCAGGATCTCTAGGACTCTGGTGGAGAAATGTGGTGTCATCTTCCCTTTCACGGCATGTTCAGATTTTGTATATCAACAATCAGAGCAATTTCGGAAAGCCTGTATTCATTCAGTTGTACAACAGGTTTTAAAGATGGCACAAATGCACTGGATACTGGTCTTTGAGCAAATATCCACTGAGTGGTGAGTTGCTCTGGAAACAATGTTTAGAGGTGTCATTTGGGCGGTGTAGGTAATTAATGTGACAAGGTTGGTAAGATACGGCAAGAAAACCCAGAAGGCTGCGCAATGAAAAACCCTCCAAAAATGTGATACAGCTCAGACTTAGCCAAAAAAGATTCAACCCAGTGAAACAAACCAACACCTTCCACCCCAACCTGAAGTTCACCTGGACCATCTCCAACACTTCGCTCTCCTTCCTGGACCTCTCTGTCTCCATCTCGGGCAACCACCTAGAGACAGATGTCCATTTCAAGCCCACTGACTCCCACAGCTACCTGGAATACACCTCCTCCCACCCACCTTCCTGCAAAAATGCCATCCCCTATTCCCAATTCCTTCACCTCCGCCGCATCTGCTCCCAGGATGAGACATTCCAATCCCGCACATCTCAAATGTCCTCATTCTTCAAGGACCGCAACATCCCCCCCACAGTGGTCGAGAACGCCCTCGACCGTGTCTCCCGCATTTCCCGGAACACATCCCTCACGCCCCGTCCCCACAACAATAACCAAAAAAAGAATCCCCCTCGTCCTCACATACCACCCCACCAACCTCCGGATCCAACGCATCATCCTCCGACACTTCCGCCATCTGCAATCAGACCCCACCACCAAAGACATTTTTCCCTCCCCACCCTTATCTGCCTTCCGGAGGGACCACTCCCTCCGCGACTCCCTTGTCCGCTCCACACTCCCCTCCAGCCCCACCACACCCGGCACTTTTCCTTGTAACCGCAGGAAGTGCTACACCTGCCCCC
>JAHRHZ010000035.1:27001775-27141635 GCA_024137785.1 Ginglymostoma cirratum
GAAGGGTTTAGGCCCGAAACGTCAAGTTTTCCTGCTCCTATGATGCTGCTTGACCTGCTGTGTTCATCCAGCCCCATGCTTGTTATCTCGGATTCTCCAGCATCTGCAGTACCTTTTATCTCAGAAACAGACTACTGTTGGCAGAACGAAGTATATACAGTGTCCACTTGCAATGCCACCTGAAAGGAGCAACTATGTACATCACAACTTTTAATCTCTATTACAATGCGAGTGTTGTCTTACAAAAAGTTGTTTTAATGCTAGTGTAATTAATCCGTTCCAAATCATTCTTTTGATTATTGGGCATTTGAAATTATTTACTGAAGAAATTACATTTTGTATTTTACGTTGGTATCACTATAATTATCAGATATGCTACTGTTGTGCTATTTACATTATGTCTGTCATGGTTCTGAAATAAATTACACAACTAACTGTTATGTCATGTACTCTGGAATACATTAAATAGCTAAAAGCATTGTGACAAGGTAACAGTGTTTCTCTGTGCTCTTTACTAAGACTAAACTAAGACTCTAGCCCTTTTGTTCAAGAAACCTTTGTCTGCAATCAATCACTTTCCCAACAGGAAGAGCATATTTAAAGTGAACAGTCCTACTGATATTATTTAAGGGACTTGAAACAGGGTACACAGAGTTCAATGGCACACTTTAAACATAGACCACCATTTGAATTGCCATTTGTGCGCAAGTTTTTCTCATTTATACTCTTTGCCTTCAATTTCAACCCTCACCTTTCCCTGGAGAAAATATTGCAACAGGAAATTTCATGACTGCCAAAGCCCTATTACTAGCCTTCTCGTATATTGAAAGATTTATTATTTTACAAATAAGCTGCAGAATCACCTAGTACTTTAGGCAACAATCTTTAAATTTGATTAGCTGCTTGGTTGCTGACTTTTACATTGCAGCTGCCACAAAATTTAGGGAAAAAAGCTTCCGCCTTCACGAACCAGGACATTCCAAAACACTTTATTAGCTCATGACGTACTTTAGAAGTGCAACCATTGTTATTTGCAGGACAACATGACAGTCAATTTATGAATAGCAAACAGAATGAGATGCATCATTTCAGGTCTCTGGTTGGTGAGCAAGAAAATGCAAGAAGGTCCATCCAAGGCGGCGCCGAGAAGAAGGCTTTGTTAAGGACACACAGGGACAAAGTCCAAGCTTTAGAATGGACACAATCTGCAAATGACTCATCTATTTGATCCTTTAAGCACCAGCTGCCAGCACATGACAGAACATGCAGATCATGCATTGGATTTATCTGTCATCTCAGAACCCAAAAAACTGGAGTTGAAGCAAGTCATCTTTAATCCTGAGGGACTGATCAAGAAGGAAAAAATGTTGTTTGAGGGAATAGTGTTGAAAAGGGCATGGGGTAACTGCTCTGCTTGCCTCCAAATCATAAACAAAGGCAAAGGCTTGATTTAACATCTCACGTGAAAGGTGGAATACTCCCCCAGTATCACAATGAAGTGTCAGCGTAGTGTTCTCAAAAACTGGAGTGGGGTTTAGACCACAACCATCCGGGTGAGATTTTCCAAATTCTTTGAAAAAGTATGTATTAAACTAGACGATATTAATACATTTTAAATAAATTGACTTTTTTGCAACTTGGGCAAGCCAAAACCCATATGTGTACTACTGCCTTCAGATTCAAAATTACGTCTTGGTCAATAATATGAATGACTGTCAAAAACATATTAGCAAACCAGGAAATGACATCACTGAGCCAATCTGACAAGTACCAATGAAACTAGTTTCTGTGGTTATTTTCAATGGAACTAGTGTATGCTTAAATAATCTTACACTAACTTTTCCACTTTTGTTCACTAATATGTTTTTACATTGGTATACGGCAGTGCAAGAACAATGCAGAAATCTCAATGTCAGTGCAAAATCAAGCTAAGCAGATTTTGTTCTAGAGCATGTCAAGATTTGATTCTTTAAAATTTGTTTTTATCATTACTGCAAGTCTCCAAGGAAGAAGCAAACACACTATTCCAAGGTGACTGTGAAATCATAGTATCATTACCGTATATACACATTTGGCGCTTCCACATAGTCAGATATACACATTTGGTGCTTCCACATAGTCAGAATCCCAGTTAGCCTAGATGAGAAAACTACCAGATTTACTTTTCAGCTACTTCATAGTGAGACTGGCTGCATAAATATGAGACAGCGGGGCATTGAAGTCACTCTCCTGAGACACGGCCTGCACTAAAAAAGCAACTTATGTTTTCGATCTACCTCCCTGGTATTACATATATGATTACATTAAAAGATTATGCTTTGGGACCATTTTTTTTAATGAAAGGGTTATGTGACCTGTTTTGCAGTCTCTCTAACTGCAAGCATGGGTGCTTCGATTGATAGAGATGAAAGGAAGGCTTAAGAGTGTTTAACCAGGAAGAAAGTGCAAGGAGTTATGATTAGTGGCAATGAAATAACTTTCGTGTAAACAGTGGAGAATGTGAGTGGTAGAAAAGTGTTGGAAGTATCAGATCATATACAGTCATGCTTCAAACAATTGAACTACTCCAGACGGAAGAATTGGGAGTTAAGAATAACTAACCAGCATTTTTACCTGAATGAAAGGTTAAAGTATCATACAGAAGATGCCATTTTTGAGATGAGGTTACAGGATTCTCCATAAATGTTTGCATATGACAAACTGCCAGTTGTTTTGTGTGGTCAGAGAGGAGGCTAACTCTGACAGCCAGATACTCGACCACAATAGTGTCTAGATGAAGAAATACACTGAATTTCAGTGTCAGTGTACTGCTACAAATGTCAGTCACATGTCCCAAAACTGGTGGATCTTATCAAATAGCATGTCCATTCAGTCGTTCACGACAAACAAGATAGTGACAGTGCCCAACTAGACGATACTTGCAGAGCTCAAAACGGACTGCTCAACATCATATGTGATTCTGTGTTTGGACAGCATCTGCTAAATAATCTAGAGTGTGCAAAGAATCAGGCTAACAGCCAATTTAAGATTGTTAGCTCAGCTCACAATATATGGTATACTAGTTTGTACTGGAAAATATATTATTACAGTACATTGTTACCTATGTTACTATTGCAGACAGAAAGAACACACACACACACACACACACATTGTGCCTGATTCAACTTTAACAAAGTAAGTGTCATTAATTCCATGTTTCATTCCTCAGGGCAATATCTTGACCAGTCAGCATGCCTGGTTTAAATTTAAATGAAACTTTGCAGTTTACTGCCATTCATCGTATATCTGGTGCATTCTCTATTGCAATGCCTTTCAGAGTCCACATCACAACCAATCAATACTCTTTTCTCATATAGAATAACATGTTGCTTCCCCTCACATTCATATTTTTGAACATGTGCCAATGGATGGAAGATGAAAGCTTCAACAAAACATGTCTTTTTTCAACAATCCTCAAGTTCTGCACTATCAAATGACCATCCTATTCTATAAAAGATAACAAAGGAAAGAGTATGGCCTATTAAGGTATTGAGTGGTATTTTCTGCATGGAGTTAGAGAACATAGGTGGGGTTCTAAATGAATACTGTGTGTTGATGTTCATTTTGAGAGAGACGATGTGGGTACAGAAACCAAGGAGAAGGAATGTGATATACTTAAAGAAGTTAGCATAGACAGACAGGAGATTCTAAGTGGTCTGGCTGGCTTAAAAACAGATAACTCTCCAGAGACAGACAAAATGCATTGCAGACTATCGAGTGAGGCAATGGAGGAATAGCAGCAACGCTGGCAATAATTTTCAATTCCTCTCTAGCCATAGGTCTATGGTATATATAAATGACTTAGACTTAAATGTTGATGATATGTAAATTGGTAGGGTGGTAAATAGTGAGGAGGATTACCTTAGATTACAGGAGGATATAGATGGAAAATGGAATTCAATTTGGATCAGTGTTAGGTGATGCACTCAGGCAGGACAAACAAGGCAAGGGAAACTTGAATGGTAGGACTCTTGGAGGCACCAAGGATCAGAGAGGCTTTGGTGGGCATGTCCACTGGTCCCTTAAGGTAGGACAGGTAAATAAAGTGGTTATGGCGGTATATGGAATACTTTATTAGGCAAGGCATACAGCTGAAGAGCAGGGAGGTTATGTTGGAACTGTACAAAATATTGGTTAGGCTACAGCTAGAATATTGTGTACAGTTCTGGCATCCACATAATAGGAGGGATGTGATTCCACTGGAGAGTGTGCAGGGGAGATTTACCAGGATGTTGCCTAGGCTGCAGTGTTTTAGTTATGAAGAGAGATTGGATAGAGTGGGATCATTTCCCTTGAAGCAGAGGAGAGTGAGGGGGAAGGAACATCAAATTATGAGGGTCATAGACAAGGTAGATGGGAAGAAAATGTTCCACTTGGTGGAAGGATCAATTACCAGGGAGACAGATTTAAAATAAGGGGAATGAGGTTTAGATGGGATGTAAGGAAAACTCTTTTCACCAAGAGGGTGGTGGGAGTCTCAAATTCATTGCCTATAAGAGTGGTTGAGGTAGAGGCTCCCACAATCTTGAAGTATTTAGATGTATCCTTCGATGCCAAGGCATCCAAGTCTATGGACCAAATGCAGGAAAATGGGATAAGAACGGTTAGATTGTTGTTTATGACTGGTGCAGGCTGGATGGGCCAAAGGGCCTTTTTCTGTGCTGCAGACTTCTATGACTCTAAGATTGCAGTTAGATTCTGGAAAAGTACAATTCTAACTGAATCAATATTAAACAGATCTGATTTTCCCTTACATGTAGTAGCTTTAATCAGCTTGTGTAGGACCTTTCTCACAAGAAAAAAAAATGTATTATACCATCCTAATACAAATGTTGTACATTGCTAAATTACTGTACTCATAAACAAAGCAATGACCAAAATCAAACAAATGTTACCTCTTCCTATTTAGTTCTGCTCATTCTCTTCTGTTTCCACCCTCTTCTACTTTTCACCTCCTCTTCCATTCCCTCTGGCTCACCATTAACTTAGCTTCCAGACCCTCCCATTCATCACTTTCCTCTCTCAAACCCTCATTGTGAGCAAGGCCTCAGGAGATAATCAATAAGAAGCAGGAAGCAACCTACAGAGTGACAGCAGCTTCAAGTCCAGGGCCGCAGGGAAAAAAGACACATCCTGAAGAGGGAGAATCAGGAAAAGTGAGGGACCACTCCAAGATGGTACCAGTTGGGTCACATAGCAACACGAAACAATGTTAATGCAAATTCACAATACTGCATGTGAATAACAGCTTTATTAGAAACACAAAATCAAATCAAAACAACTTAAAATAATCAGAGATAAAAGGTACTGCAGATGCTGGAGAATCCGAGATAACAAGCATGGGGCTGGATGAACACAGCAGGTCAAGCAGCATCATAGGAGCAGGAAAACTTGACGTTTCGGGCCTAAACCCTTCATCAGAAAAATAAGGCATTTTAAACAAATTCTCAATCTCTACAGCGATCACAACACCGATTCAGTAATAGACATTATGATTTTTGTGGTCATTCACATTAGTGACCAAGATGCAACTTAGTGACTTAGTGACTGAAGGAGCATTAGGTAGACTAACTTTGGTCGAGCTCAAATTTCTGTAACATCATGTCCTGTTTAAAGTGTATAATTCAGAGTTTGTGAATACCAAGCTGTTAATGCTAGTGAGTTTCTATCAAAAATAAATTGCGTTGGTGATTATGTGACAGGAATATCCCATACAATAATTATCTTTTCCAAAGTGAACATTCAGAACATAAGCGTATAAACAAAAATCATTTTGGCTGATCAGATTAAAATGAATTTTCCTTTTTTTCCTGTACATGAATCAATGGGAAAAGAATAGTTCAAACATCCATGCTGTCATTGGTCTTTGATTGTTGCAATGTTACTTCTCTGCATAGTATAAGTGGCATCATTAATTATACAGGACTAATACAATTAGAGAGTCTTTCCTTCTAATATTAACTGAAAATAATCATAAACATTTCATCACATATTGGGTCTGGGTTTACTGGTCAGGATTGTTTAATCATGTTTACTTTAAAAAAAAGCATTTTTGCCATGATGTTGCTGAAAATGTGAGCTGAAAGCAGAACAGAGCATAACAGGACACCTGGGACTTTCTTTCTCCCATCATTCAAAGTGTATCTATCAGAAAGATAATGAATTAGGGTCAAATGAGGTCTGCAAGAGAAATAGGGAAGGAAAGAAAGAGTTGATTAAGAAACAGAAAAAAAAAGAAAGAAAACATTTGTAAAAATATGAAGTTTATGATTTTTAAACCTTCTTCAAGCAACTCATGCCATAAAAGAACAGGACTCAGAATTTATCATTCTTCACTTACCCAGCAAGGTGAGTTGATTGTCAGTAATTAACAATTATCATGCTATTAAAAGTATATTTTTACCTTGTTCCTTACTATCTGTGCGCTGTCTTTACTCGCAAACGCAACATGATAAAATTAAGAGATAACAAGGTGTGGAGCTGGATGAACACAGCAGGCCAAGCAGCATCACAGAAGCAGGAAAGCTTGACGTTTCGGGCCTAGACCCTTCATCAGAAATGGGGAAGGGGAAGAGGGTTCTGAAATAAATAGGGAGAGAGGGGGAGGCGGATAGAAGATGGATAGAGGAGAGGATAGGTGGAGAGGATACAGACAAGTCAAAGAGGCGGGGATGGAGCCAGTAAAGGTGAGTGTAGGTGGGGAGGTAGGGAGGAGATAGGTCAGTCCAGGGAGGACGGACAGGTCAAGGGGGCGGGATGAGGTTAGATAGGAGATGGGGGTGGGGCTTGAGGTGGGAGGAGGGGATAGGTGAGAGGAATAACAGGTTAGGGAGGCGGGGACAAGCTGGGCTAGTTTTGGGATGTGGTAGGGGGAGGGGAGATTTTGAAGCTTGTGAAATCCACATTGATACCATTGGGCTGCAGGGTTCCCAGGCTAAATATGAGTTGCTGTTCCTGCAGCCTTCGGGTGGCATCATTGTGGCACTGCAGGAGGCCCAGGATGGACATGTCATCTGAGGAATGGGAGGGGGAGTTGAAATGGTTCGCGACTGGGAGGTGCAACTGTTTGTTGCGAACCGAGCGCAGATGTTCTGCAAAGCGGTCCCCAAGCCTCCGCTTGGTTTCCCCGAAGTAGAGGAGGCCACAACGGGTACAGCGGATGTAGTATACCACATTAGCAGATGTGTAGGTGAACATCTGCTTGATGTGGAAAGTCTTCTTGGGGCCTGGGATTGGGGTGAGGGAGGAGGTGTGGGGGCAGGTGTAGCACTTCCTGCGGTTGCAGGGAAAAGTGCCGGGTGTGGTGGGGCTAGAGGGGAGTGTGGAGCAGACAAGGGAGTCACGGAGAGAGTGGTCCCTCCGGAAAGCAGACAAGGGTAGGGAGGGAAAAATGTCTTTGGTGGTGGGGTCTGATTGCAGATGGTGGAAGTCTCGGAGGATGATGTGTTGGATCCGGAGGTTGGTGGGGTGGTACGTGAGGACGAGGGGGATTCTTTTTTGGTTGTTATTGCAGGGACGGGGTGTGAGGGATGAGTTGCGGGAAATGCGGGAGACACGGTCGAGGGCGTTCTTGACCACTGCGGGAGGGAAGTTGCAGTCCTTGAAGAATGAGGACATCTGAGATGTACGGGAGTGGAATGCCTCATCCTGGGAGCAGATGCGGCGGAGGCGAAGGAATTGGGAATAGGGGATGGCATTTTTGCAGGAAGGTGGGTGGGAGGAGGTGTATTCTAGGTAGCTGTGGGAGTCAGCGGGCTTGAAATGGATATCGGTTTCTAGGTGGTTACCTGAGATGGAGACAGAGAGGTCCAGGAAGGAGAGTGAGGTGTTAGAGATGGTCCAGGTGAACTTAAGGTTGGGGTGGAAGGTGTTGGTGAAGTGGATGAACTGTTTGAGCTCCTCGTGGGAGCACGAGGCGGCGCCGATGCAGTCATCAATGTAACGGAGGGAGAGGTGGGGTTTAGGGCCAGTGTAGATACGGAAGAGGGATTGTTCCATGTAAACTGCAAAGAGGCAGGCATAGCTTGGGCTCACGCGGGTACCCAGGGCCACCCCCTTTGTCTGTAGGAAGTGGGAGGAATTGAAAGAGAAGTTGTTGAGGGTGAGGACGAGTTCGGCCAAGCGGATGAGGGTGTCAGTAGAGGGAGATAGGTCAGGTCTGCGGGACAGGAAGAAGCGGAGGGCCTTTAGGCCATCTGCATGGGGAATACAGGTGTATATGGACTGGACGTCCATAGTAAAAATGAGGGACCAGGGAATTGGAAGTTCTGGAGGAGGTGGAGGACGTGGGTGGTGTCACGGATGTAGGTAGGGAATTCCTGGATCAAGGGGAAGAAAATGGAGTCGAGGTAGGTGGAGATAAGTTCGGTAGGGCAGGAGCAGGCGGAGACAATGGGTCGACCAGGGCATTCAGGTTTGTGGATTTTGGGAAGGAGATAGAAGCGGGCGGTGCGGGGCTGGGGAACAATGAGGTTGGAGGCGGCGGGTGGGAGGTGACCTGAGGTGATGAGGTTGTAGATGGTTTGGGAGATGGTGGTTGGTGCTCGGGGGTGGGGTCATGATCCAGGGGGCGGTAGGAGGAGGTGTCAGAGAGTTGGCGCCTGGCCTCAGCAATGTAGAGGTCAGTGCGCCATACTACAACTGCGCCTCCCTTGTCCGTGGGCTTTATGGTGAGGTTGAGATTGGAGTGGAGGGCTGCACGTTCCGTGGGGGAGAGGTTGGAGTGGGTGAGAGGGATGGAGAGGTTGAGGCGATTGATGTCTCGACGGCAGTTGGAGATGAAGAGATCGAGGGAGGGTATGTCCAGCTTCACACCTTGCTAACTCGGATTCTCCAGCATGTGCAGTTCCTATTATCAATGATAAAATTAAGGAATGGTTATAAGTAAGATCCCATTTATGAAGCTACTAAACAGTGGCACAAATCATCCAAACTCATCTGCACTGTTTTCACACAAAATGTCAAAGGATACATTCTATGTCACATTTATTATATTAATAGATTTACTTGCACCCTGTTTTTAAAAGTAACATTATATCCTTTACATTCTATTTTCCAGTTTCTTCAAAATGCTCTCAAGCTTCAAATTTTACTCTGGTAAATCACAAAACTATATTTTATCTCTACACTTGTCGGGATGATACACTCAGTAAAACAGTAAAAACTCTCAGAACAAATTCAATGTTCCAGAAACATAATTGTTAAAATTATTTTTGTGGGGTTAAGAGCATCAAGACTGCTTGTCCAAATTCTACAAGAATAAAATGGGTTGTTGACACTATACATTCCTTCACCTCCTTGTATGCAATTCTTCTCACCCAGACCTATCAAGTTCTTAGGAGCCAGCAAGCTTTCTCAGGCAGTCCACCAGCAACCACATACTGCACCTGCAATAAGTCATCTGCTCTACCACCTTCATTATACGTTAAAATAAATTGAGACAAAAATAAACTAATAAACCCAACTACTTCTAATAACCTTTCCTACTGCAAGTAAATCTTGCTGCTACTTGTAAAACCTTACAATTACTAATAAATGAGTTTTTAAAAGACAGACCATCAAAATTAATCACCAATCAATGACCTGTTTTCCCATGATATCACATTTGGAGTTCTCTTAGGATGCGTTTGGTCCTGTCTGGAGCCATAGATTGAACTAGCTCCTGTAAACTTGCCAGGACCTCATTTTACTGTGCTGCTTTTACAATAAAGTTCCTGATGCTTTGTGTACTATTTTAAATTTGCTGAGTCCTCCTTGCTGTGCGCTGCTTTTTTAATGACCAATCAGAACGGTTTTCGAGCATCATCTACATCTTGACAACAAATAAGACATATGGTCACACAGACACTAAGTGAGATAAAGGAACCTGTTAATCAGTCTTAGTGGTAGTACTGGTTGTAGTATAAATGTTGCATGACCGTGATCCTTGTACTTCTTGAGATAGTGCCATGGAATTGCTGTTATCCACATGCATAGGCAGATTCAGCCACAGTTTAACATTTCATTGAAAAGAACTACCTCCACTCAGTCAGAACATGCTGAATGCTACAAAGAAGTAGCGCCCTGGATTGGTTTTGCAATGGATTTTTAGCCCATAAGCTTCAAATGCAGAGATGTCAAAATCTAAACTGAAACTAGCCTGCTGATTTTGACTGTGAACTGCAGTGTATTGTGGTGTCTTCACCGCATAAATCATAAATGGGACTGTTATGATTTTAGAAAACAAATTTCCCAGCTTTCTTAAAATTCACACTTCCTACTTCCTGAAATATACAAGCAGATCATTATTGGAAAAATTATTTCTCACAAAACTAGTGTTTTTAAAGGATCCACATTTTTTAATCCATTGACTTCAATTTATTTGGAATCACAAGCTTTCGGATCACAGTTTCTTCATCAAATGAAGTGTGTCACAGGGCCCGGACAGGACCTGTGTCGAAGGGTCACTGGACCCAAAACGTTAACTCTAATTTTTTCTTCACAGATGCTGCCAGACTTGCTGAGCTTTTCCAGCAATTTCTGTTTTTGTTTGTGAAGTGTGTCACAGGTTTGGTCTGTGCTGAATTAGTGAGGGCAGCACTGTAATTAGTCTCTGTGTTCACATTTGGAAAGTTCTTGTTTCTGTCTCCTCTCCAAAGACCCTCTTGTTGAACAGTGTAGATGGTCACTAGGCACAGATGGTTGTACTTAGCATCAGCTCTGGACCCTATGAAGAGTCATTAGGTCACATTTATTTGACATAAAGTCAAACATGGGAAAGGCAACTCAGTCACCTGAGCAGGATGGCAACTTTCAGGAACAGAATATAAATTCCCCTGAAGTATCACTGAAACCCAAGAGAAGCAGAGGAAAGGAGGAAGAGGGCTAGACAGGAGGCATGAAGGCAAGAGAAATGTGGGAATGATAGAAGTCATCAATAATCACTATGCATTAATAACTGAAAACACTCCAAGTGAATGCAGCAGGACTGTGGGATTTTAGGAGTCGGTACAGAGCAGAGATGGAAATAAATGCTCCTCTCCCTCTCTCCATCGCTAATCATGCATCCTCAAAGCTCTCTTCTAGATTGGTTCTTGAGGTGTGGACATCACTGGCAAAGCCAGCATTTAATGGCTTTCCCTAAATGATCTTGAGAAGGTGGTGACAAACTTTTGGTTGCTTTGATGTTGAGCCCCATCGTCTCATGTAGCATTCCTGTATCAACGTAACCTATCAGTAGTTTAATGTAATATCACTAGAAAGTAAAAGGGACAAAATTTTGTCCAAGTTTCCCCAGGAATGGCTGGAGCTGCAGATGTGAACAATTGCTGGCTCCAGCCTGGTAAAAGGCAATGACATAGCTCCCCAAGGCCTGCTCTGACCTTCTTATTGGCAGAGACTCCCTTTTCTTTCTTTCAAATTTTCTGCTTTGTCTTCTCAGCCTCCCTGAAAATATTGAACAATTGTTGACATCACAGCTCAAATTCTCCTGCATTGCAGCCATTTGACCGGCCAAAATAACTGCCCAGCTCTTTCATTGATCGATCCCTTCACTCCCACTCTTGCTGCACCTCCAGAGATAAATCCTGATTTTGGCAGTTTAGCTACAGTTGGAGGGAACTTCTGAGTGGAGGATCAAGATAACAAGCATGGGAGAGACAGAATACATGACTGCAAGAGCAATTCAGTCTCTCCCAAACTCACTGCACTTCTAATCCTACATTCACCAACAGAAGAGTTGTGTAAGCTCCATATCAGTCACAAATGTCTGAATATATATTTCAAACAATGTTATCCTGAGATGCCGATATCAGAAAGTTGCCAAGTGGTGGAAATTTCTCAACTATGCATTTGTTACTCACTGCGAGCCCAGGTGGTTCAGTAGTGCTCCTACCAGCTCCACAATAAAACCATTCAACTCCTTCCCAATTGTCTGACCCTCTCTTGAACATAGTGAGCTGGTCAAGGCCAGCTAGTCACATCAACTGGTATCTGCTTCTGATGCCAGTCATAGATGCTGTTCAGCCAGTGGAGTGATTTGCCAAAGATTGTCCCAATTCAGGTGGAATTTTAATATCATAGCACAGGGCTCAGAAATAAAAGCATAATGTTTTAAATTACGCAGTCACCTGTCTCGCCTGTTTTCTATAATGCAAATATCCAAACTGCAACTATTAACTAACAACATTAATGGCCAAATTCCATTCTTGTCTGTTAAAAAGCACATTCGTGAAACAATTCCATTTCATGTGGGGCATGATCAATTATGCTAATAGAAGTAACAGTTTTTTAAATGGCATCACACTTACAACTGCAAGAAAAAATTAACTGTAAAATTTACAATAAGTAGTTTTAGAATTGACCAGGATCTCTCAGCTTCCTACTCCATCACTGCCACCATCAGGAATACAGCAGAAATATTTGTAGATTTTAGCTGACATGATTTGTAATCTAACAAAAATAGAAAATAGTTAATTTCTGAATCACAAGGTTGAGAGTGAACTGTGCTCATCATTACTGTTTGTACATAACTCACATGTAGTTGCTAATAATACTTCCATCTTGAACTAATATCTATATTTTGTTTAGTTTTACTTTCAGTTTAATGAGATCATGTGGGCAAAATTTATCCTTATGCTTCCTATAATTTATACTAGTGGCCTTCCACTGTCACCATAATTGGCCAGAAGTATGTTTCCTGCATATCTTCTGGGTTTTTTGTATGGTGTACAATATCCAGGATATTCTGAGGTAAGAGAGGGGTGGAATGAATAAAACAGGAAGCAACTTTACATTCTAACGTTATACCGCCCCAGAAAAAGGCACAGACGATAAATGTAAAAATTATAGTGACATGATTTGGTGATTCTGTAATTAAATTTTAGGAATTAAAATACACTCAGCACATAAATTTGCTTCTACATAATCAAGTACAATCTTGCATAAAGGAGCAATATCAGTCACGATGTTTGCACGAAGAATAAATGTTGCATTGCATAGAAAGGAGACGAGATTCCCAAAGAAGCAGTGCATTATGAACACAAGATGGCTAGACTCCTAATTCACTTGAAATTCAAGATTAATTGCCACATCTTTCATTTTAACAAGCTCCAAGTTATGTTTATTACAAATCCAACGATTTTAAAAAAACTTTGTCCTGCAGACCACAAAACAAATTTTTGAAATTAGAAATACAAGTTAGATAACCAATGAATTAAATTAATTAAATGTGTCCATTATGTACTCTTTGGAAGAAACTTCTAATGAAAGCAGATGCCTATCCAGAGGAACATCATAATTTAGAGAATGCAATTTGAACAGCTCTAACATTTAAACCTCACAGGATCCAACCATCACTAGCAAGGCTGGTATTTACTGTTTATCTCTAAATGTCTTCAGGATGGTAATTTTTAAAAATCAATTCATGGAATCTGGGCATTGCTGGCTGGGCCAGCAGGTATTGTCCATCTCTAGTTATCCTTGAGGTGGTGGCAGTGGTGAACTGCCTTCTTGAACCACTGCAGTCCACTTGGTGTAGGCAGGTAGACCCACGACGCCATTAAAGAAGGAGTCTCGGGATTTAGCTTGTGTAATGCTGAAGCAACAGTGATATATTTCCAATTGAGGATGATGACCGGGGTTACAGTATAAGGATACAGTTTAAACAATTTGGGACTCAGATGAGAAGAAATTTCTCCACCCAGAGAGCGGTGAGCCTATGGAAGTTGCTACGACAGAAAGAGGTTGAGCCAAAGTTATCAAGTTGTTGGATATAGCACTTGAGGCTAAAAGGGATCAAAGAATATGAGGCGGATGATCAGCAATGATCACAATGAAAGGCGGAGCAATCTCAAAGGGCTAAACAGCCTACTCCTGCTCCTATTTACTATGTTTCTATGAATGGCCTGCAAGTAGAGGTGTTCTCACGTACATGCTGGCCTTATCTTTGTAGATGGTAGCAGTTGTGGATTTCCAATGTGCTGTCTGAGGAACGTTGGTGAATTTGTGCAGTACATCTTGTAGCTGATACACACTGCTTCTACTGAGTGTCAGAGATGGGGAGAGTGAACATTGCAGGCGTGGTGCAAATGAAGTAGTTGATCTGTCCCAGATGCTGTCAAGTTTCTTTGAGTGTTGTTGGAACCACACTTATCCAGTTAATACTTCATACTCCTGACTCATTCTTTGTAGATGGTGGACAGGCTATAAGGAGTCAGGAAGTGTGTTACTCTGTGCAGATCCCGAGTCTCTGACTTGTTCTTGTCTGCTTAGTATTTATATGGCAAATCAAGTTCAGTTCAGTTCCTTGTCAACTGTAACCCTCAAGATGTTAATAGTGGGGGATTCATAATGGTGACAGCATTGAATATCAAGGAGCAATGGTTAGATTCATTCTTGTTGGAGATGGTCATTGCCTGGCATTTATGTGGCATGAATGTTAGTTGTCACTCCGTCCAAACCTGAACACTGTCTAGGACCTGCTGCATTTTGACATGGACTGCTTCAGTTTTTAAGAAGGCATAAATGATGCAAACCACTTATGAGGTCAAAAGGGTGGAGCTAAAGATGGGTGGAAGATTCATTGATTAAGCAGCTGAAGATAGTTGGGCCACCTTCTTAAGGCACTGAATAAAAGGTGCAATAATGCTTTTGAGTTTATTATTCTGTTTTGTTTTGCCAACAAGTAGCTTAATAATTATTGTCATTCAATTTTTTTGACCCTAAAGGTTGCTGACTGGATTATGTAATAATATAGCAGTAGCATAATAAAATAATATTAATATATATTACTATATAGTACTAGTACAATACAGTATTAATATATCAATAATATTACAGTAGTCACTATGCAGCTTAAAGTATTCCAATGGAATCCTTGGGTTTGTATAATTCTTTAACATGTTTCAAAAATCATACATTTGAGAAATTATGTTCATTCATGCTCTTTACATTAGAAAATCACTGCATATGAAGAATGCCGCATCTCTCAGCTAGTTGAATACATGAGAGAGTAACATACGTACAGAGATATTTTTAGTGGACAGATCGAATCACTGATGAAGTGTAAAGTACATAATATCTCAGTAGAGTGGATAAACTACATAGAAATGAATTAGGGCCAAATCATTTTTTATTCTCTTGATAGCCAAATAATTTTAGCCAGTTATTCGTGTAAAATGGATATTCTCTACCCACATTACATAGTTTATAATTGCTCCCAGAAGACACAAGTCAGGAGTGTGATGGAGTATTCTCTACTTGCTTGGATGAGTGCAAATTTCATCAAGGCAAAGCAACCTGACTGATTGTCACCTTGTCCACCACTAACATAACAGCAGCTGCGCATGCTATATACAAGGTGCGCTACAGCAACTTGTGAAGCCACCTTCAAAATCATCCAGGACATCTAGCGCCTAGAACAAGATCAGCAGATGCATAGGAACTTCACCACCTCCATGTTCCTTTCCGAGCCACATACTGTTTTTGCCTCTTAACAGACCATGCTCAATGCATATATGCATGCAGGTACAGGCCTTTATACAATTATGGCCTTTCTCTAAGCCCCTGCTATATTTATACTACTGTTCTGAGGTCTCACATTTTTGGCACATCAGCTTTGTGTAATTAACTGATGGATGAATTAGTGCAAGTTGACCTCCGAGGATATTAATAGACATCATAGTCCTCTGCATTGGACCAGAGACTAAGTAATTTCTAGGCCAACATCTTTAATGAAATGTGGATGATGCTCACAGGTAATGCTAATTGCTCATTCCCAGCTGCTGCCATGAGAATTAGTGTTCCCATGAATCATCATAGTCCTTGTAGCAAGGCTCCCACCATGGCATGCCAGGGCTTGCCTCCTTTATGAATAATCGTAATCTAATTTAACACATGAATTTTGCAAGATGGGTTATCGGTAACAGTTTGGTGAATGATGAACAAATTGTCAAAAGGAGCAAATTGTCATGAGGTGCAAGGGAAAATCTGACAACCTTCTTCAGACAGGATGTATTGTCTGCATCTGATTGTTCTTTGCTTTCAGCAGCTTCCACTTAATTAATAAATAATATAATTAAAGATGCCTTATTCTATACAACAATGGTTTCGCTTAATGGCACAAATGAATGATAAATGGCAAATGCTTAGCTCCATTAGTGAAGAATACACTAATACGTATTTCAGAGATTTTTCCACTATGATAACCATCCCGGTCACCTGTCTGCATCACCATTTCTGTGGCAGAGATCGATAACAAGTCGATTATTATACCCTTGGAGTAGAATGCTGAAGATGTGACTCGGCTGAAAAACCATCACTACTGAGAAAATTGCTTTTATTATTACCTAGCTGAAGTCAGTGGAAAATGGTCTTTCCTGAGCAGCAAGTAATAGAAAGGAGAAAGACTATTATTTGCTGATTTCAGAAAGTACAGGCTAAAGATCGTACAAATTGATGAAGAGATTTGTGCCTATACCAATCTTAAATTGATTGGTAAAAGTTCATGAGAAACGCCTTGGGTGAATCACCCTCAGCAACTTTTTCTTCCATGGACTCTTGTTATTCGTCTCAGCATGATGGAGCAAACCAGTTTAAAAATTTGTCACTGGTACGGAGCAATTCAGGGTAGAGATTTGAAGATTACAGGACATTAAAGATAGAATCATCAGGTTGAGAAAAGGCTGCAAAAAGAATCTAAATTCAAAGTCTTATCAAAATAGATGTGGAATAAAATACAAAAAGGTAATGATGACAGTAAAACCTTACTAAAATTCCAGTCAACGTTCTGGCAGTTTTAGTCAGCTTGACATAAGAAGGAACAAAAATAAAGTTGCTGAAAAAGCTCAGCAGGTCTGGCAGTATTGGAAGGAAAAAAAACAGAGTTAACGTTTCTGGTCCGGTGACCCTTCCTCAGAACGTAGGAAGGATATGCCTTAGGCAGGTTTACAAGATTGTCTACTAGGAACAGAAAATGTAGATGTGAGACAATGACTTGTAAAAACTGTTAGCTACAATCCAGACCATGCAGTATTATGGCAGAAATTAATGTTTGAAATTAAAGAAGGATGGGTTATAAGATTTCCAACTCTGGTTGGACATGTTCTTAGGACTTCCATCACATCACCTTGCCTCCGGTGTCTGCCCTCACAAACCTACAATTAGTTTATAAAACCAATCCTTGCGGCACGTGGTCTTCTCATACCAACTGGAAAATTAATAGATTCTTCATGTACAGTACTAAAGATTAACTCAAAGAGATTTATAACAGAAGGCAGGGGAGACAGCATCCCAGCATTATATACTGTAGAATTAATTTCCAGTTGGTGATTGACACAAAATTGCAACATTCCAGTTAGTTTGGACAGGTGGTAGGAAGAAAAGATGTGGAGTAATGTGAGAACAGATTAGTTAAATTAGGTTAGTTTGCCTCTATTGGACAGCAAATGCTATAAAGACCTTACTGAGTCAAATGGCTTTACGTCTAGGTTTTGCTAAATGCCAATTTACTATATATAGAAAAATACTTTACTCCTCTTCACACTCAGCGAGTGCATTTACCCAGGCTTTATTAGATGTCCTGCAAGTCCACCTACCCATTCCTGTGTTGTGGGCAGCCGATTAGGTTTGTAAAGGGTCTTGTTAAATGCTAGATAACAGAAGCCAGCTAGGGTTTTGCTGTTGGTTTCCAGTTTTCCGATGCATCAGAGGTGGTCCATTGCCTAGGTCAAGATGCAGATAAGGGTCACCGTTTACACCTCACACTCCTCTCCCCAACACTCTTTTCTCCTACCACCACCCCCTGCCACCAAGGTCCACAGTGATGGCCTAACTGTTATTTATATTTTTGAATTACATTTTATTTTGTTTTTAACGTTGCTGAGTTATATGTCAAAGTGCCTGCTCTGAACTTAGAAGGTCTCTGTCCCTTCAGTTCCAACAACACTACTGCTACTCTTAATAGGAATGGAAAAAACCTGTCTCCAGGCCAGTTAAAGGAACACTCTGGTCAAAATTCTAATGGGTAACTGCTCCCCACACCAGCATGGTTTTAGACCCCAGAAACATTCCCATTCTGCTCCTTGTTCCCAAAGCAATAAGTCAACCATTAGTCTTAAAATAAGTTGCTGAACTCATGGAACAATTCATTTTAGAACCTTAGTTACATCTGATCATTTGTGGCTGAATAAGAGCAGGTGGTTAAAAAATGTTAAGAATTGAGATTCCCAACACTGGAGAATAGCGGAACTTGACATTACCATCAAAGCATTACTTGCAAATTTTATACACAGAAAAATTATTAGTGAAGCGTTCCATTTCCTGACCAAATAATAAATCATATTTAAAGAGAAAAAAGTCTGAAAAGAAGGCCATTAACTCCACTAGAAATATAAATTAGTCATGTGGTGCACAGAATAAACAGGTTGTTTTGAAGGTAAAATATAATTAATTTACACTTTTATTTGGAGCATTGCAGAGTGTTCCTGATTAGGCTGTGAGGGTTAAGAACACTCCTTTCTTTTAAATTTATCCATGTGTGATATTTCACAGGAACACATAGTAGATAGTAGTCAGCAATCAGTTTAGTTGGGGCTTAGGGAAAGCAGAGGTAGGTCTGCTAGGTGCTGAAAAACTGATATGGGACTAAGAACTGTAGCAGAGTTGTGAGAGCAATTTGGGAGAAAACAATGTCTGGCCATAGATAGGACAAAGGCAATAGAGACCATAAGTCCAAGGATGTTCCTGATTTTTAAAACACTAATGGATGAATGGAATGAGGTCCAAGTCTGAGCTAAGAAGTCTAGAGTCATGTGGTTTTAAGGGAAAACTGGAGGATGGTTTACAGAAGGATCCCTACAGCACTTCATACCTCAGAGAGAGCCACAACACTAAGGAGAAATCGATGCAAATTCTGCAGAATTGTTTCATTTTTGGTGATTCCAGTAGGAGAAGCGAATGACCTTAGAATCTCAATGTACAAGGGTACTTCGGATGAAATAATATAGAACAGTAAGTGACCTGTTGAGATTTATGGCTTTACTATTCAGAATTTATGAAATATAGTGTTTAATTAGTAGGACTTGTTTTGTTTAATTCTTATGCAGTAATGGTTTTTACTTAAAGTGTAAAATCTTGCGTATAATTTATTTCAGTTAATAACTGAGGGCTTGACTTCTTTTTTTAGAAAGGTAATGGTCTTCCTTGAGACAACATGACATTTTTTAAAACATCAATGAGCAAATGTTTTCTCAGTTTTAGTTCTCTGCTTCCAAAACTGCATTTATCTGACAAAGATTTGTTATTTCTAGAAAACTTCAGGTATTGTTCAATCACTTAATTAGACATTTTGACATAAGCAACTGTCTTACTTCAAAATTAATTAATGTTTTGTCTTTTATATCCGTTTACAAGTACACAGTAGCGTAATCAGAACCATCCATATCTTTTAACACAGATACAATTGTACATCTATGTATTATTAAATTAAGAATAAATATTAACCCAAATTAAAGATTTGCATTCTCACCCATTCTGAACATTTCTATCAAAATTCCACAACTATGCTTACGGTTACAATAACATACATCTAGATAGTACCAAAAAAAAAGTCACTTTCACTATTAAAAAAACTTAATGACCACCTTATTGCAAAAATTAAATGATCACTAATGTCTTGCACTACCTGATCTTCTGTCCTCAGGAGGTTAAGCCACGTTTAAAAACTCCTTAAACCTCATGAAAACGTACTACATAAATTACCCAACTTATAGTATGTTGACACAGGAAATATTTTTTAGATTACTAATACACACTCATTGACAAATGTTTAAGTGATGTGCATTATGAAACCTATTGCCATGACTACACAAAACTGTTTTACTTTCTTGCAATATCAAAGGTGCTAAATTTAAAACTATTGGAAATTACCAAATTCAACAGTTTGGAGTTCCGAGTTCTGAGGAAGGGTCACCCGACCCGATACGTTAACTCTGTTTTCTCCTTCACAGATGCTGCCAGACCTGCTGAGCTTTTCCAGCAACTTCGTTTTTGTTGTCAACAGTTTGGAGTATGATTTTCATTGTTGTAAATAGTCTCCTTTCATGTCTTAATGCATTGCTCTTTTTAAACAAGCATATCACTTTAATATTTTCAAGATGTCTTCATTGTGATTTTAAAACTGTTTCTTGCAAAATTTTATTTCCTTCTTTGTGTTGTAAAGGAACACTGAAATATCATGCTACTTGTCATGACAATATGCAAGCCACTTACTTTAAAATAACTGGTGTTCATAGCTCCATTCGCAAAATCCCAGATTTTGAAAATCCTAGAAATGTTTCAAGTTCCTTTAATAAATTTATAAGTTATTATATAGCATAATAATTCTCTTTTGGTTTTTATCATTCAGGACAATTTTTGTTGAGGGGTCCTCTTGGGATTTTCTTGGATTACTTTTTTGACTTTTTTTTGGGGGGGGGGGCACCATTTTTCATTCTCATTGACTCCTTTGTTACATGATGCAGTCACATAGCAACGTTACCTTCTACGTATGCATTTGAGCTCTCATAAATTGAGCTGGAATAATACATAAAATTCTTCAATAAATATCAACCTGGCATTAAATTTAAAGTCACATTTCCTAAAAAAACAGTAGTAGAAGACTAAAAATATAAGTTAGTAACAAAAGTTTTTTTTCCAAAATAACTAGCGTATATTTCCACATACAAAAAAGGTACCACCCTAATAACACCTTCGAGATTGGACAGATCACAGCTAACATATTACTATAATATTTTACAAATCTTAAATAGTTTAACAGTGTTCTTTATTATGGCATCTAATGCATTTACCCCTTTCATATGCAGCTTTAAACTTCAAATTCCATGTTCATTTGTGGCCTTCATTTTCCCTCCCAACCGCTTTGCAACCTCCCTGCACCCTCAACCATTCTTGCAGCCCCATGTCTTTTGCCAACCCCATCCATGTCCTTCCAGCCTCCCTGTCTCCTACTACGCCTGGGCAACCATCGTCTACAGCCACATCCACTGCCCTCCCCCACCACAACCAGTTCCCAGCGGAGGGCTGCACGTTCTGCGGTGGAGAGGGAGTGTTTGAGAGGGGTAGAGAGGTTGAGGCGATTGGTGTCATCGCTGCTGCCGCCGCCGTCGCCGTTCCGCCCACCGCCGAAGCCGACACAACGTCCACCGCCGACGCAACTCCGCCCACCGCCGACGCAACTCCGCCCACAGCCGACGCTGCCGACGCAACTCCGCCCACAGCCGACGCCGACAACGCTCCGCCCACTGCCTCCACAGCCAGCAGCTCCAGAGGAGACAGCAACACTGAGCCCTGCCGAGTCTTCACCATCCCCCCAGACCTCTCCCTTACTGAGGACGAACGGTCAGTCCTCAGTAAAGGGCTCACCTTTGTCCCCCTCCACCCACATATCAACGAATACCGCTCACGCTTGGATATTGAGCAGTTTTTCCGCCGCGTCCGCCTCCATGCTTACTTCTCTAACCACGAATCTAACCCTCCCTCTACTGACCCCTTCTCCCGCCTCCAACACAAGCCCTCCTCCTGGACACCACCCCAAGGACTCCTACCCTCCCTCGACCTCTTCATCTCCAACTGCCGTCGAGACATCAATCGCCTCAACCTCTCTACCCCTCTCAAACACTCCAACCTCTCCACCACAGAACGTGCAGGCCTCTGCTCCCTCCGCTCCAAACCCAACCTCACCATAAAACCCGCGGTCAAGGGAGGGGCAGTCGTAGTATGGCGCACTGACCTCTACATTGCTGAGGCCAGGCGCCAACTCTCTGACACCTCCTCCTACCGCCCCCTAGATCATGACCCCACCCCCGAGCACCAAACTATCGTCTCCCAAACCATCCACAACCTCATCACCTCAGCTGACCTCCCACCCACCGCCTCCAACCTCATCGTTCCCCAACCCCGCACCGCCCGCTTCTATCTCCTTCCCAAAATCCACAAACCTGAATGCCCTGGTCGACCCATTGTCTCCGCCTGCTCCTGCCCCAACGAACTCATCTCCACCTACCCATTTTCACCCTCTTGGTCCAGGAACTCCCTACCTACGTCCGTGACACCACCCACGCCCTCCACCTCCTCCAGAACTTCCAATTCCCCGGTCACCAACACCTCATTTTTACTATGGACGTCCAGTCCCTATATACCTGTATTCCCCATGCAGATGGCCTAAAGGCCCTCCGCTTCTTCCTGTCCCGCAGAACTGACCAATCCCCCTCCACCGACACCCTCATCCGCCTAGCCGAACTCGTCCTCACCCTCAACAACTTCTCTTTCAATTCCTCCCACTTCCTACAGACAAAGGGGGTGGCCATGGGTACCCGCATGAGCCCAAGCTATGCCTGCCTCTTTGCAGTTTACATGGAACAATCCCTCTTCCGTACCTACACTGGCCCTAAACCCCACCTCTTCCTCCGTTACATTGATGACTGCATCGGCGCCACCTCGTGCTCCCACGAGGAGCTCGAACAGTTCATCCACTTCACCAACACCTTCCACCCCAACCTGAAGTTCACCTGGACCATCTCCAACACTTTGCTCTCCTTCCTGGACCTCTCTGTCTCCATCTCGGGTAACCACCTAGAAACCGATGTCCATTTCAAGCCCACTGACTCCCACAGCTACCTGGAATACACCTCCTCCCACCCACCTTCCTGCAAAAATGCCATCCCCTATTCCCAATTCCTTCGCCTCCGCCGCATCTGCTCCCAGGATGAGACATTCCAATCCCGCACATCTCAAATGTCCTCATTCTTCAAGGACTGCAACCTCCCCCCCCACAGTGGTCGAGAACGCCCTCGACCGTGTCTCCCGCATTTCCCGGAACACATCCCTCACGCCCCGTCCCCGCAATAACAACCAAAAAAGAATCCCCCTCGTCCTCACGTACCACCCCACCAACCTCCGGATCCAACGCATCATCCTCCGACACTTTCGCCATCTGCAATCAGACCCCACCACCAAAGACATTTTTCCCTCCCCACCCTTATTCTGCCTTCCAGAGGGACCACTCCCTCCGCGACTCCCTTGTCCGCTCCATACTCCCCTCCAGCCCCACCACACCCGGCACTTTTCCCTGCAACCGCAGGAAGTGCTACACCTGCCCCCACACCTCCTCCCTCACCCCAATCCCAGGCCCCAAGAAGACTTTCCACATCAAGCAGATGTTCACCTGCACATCTGCCAATGTGGTATACTGCATCCGCTGTACCTGTTGTGGCCTCCTCTACATCGGGGAGACCAAGCGGAGGCTTGGGGACCGCTTTGCAGAACACCTGCGCTCAGTTTGCAACAAACAACTGCACCTCCCAGTCGCGAACCATTTCAACTCCCCCTCCCATTCCTCAGACGACATGTCCATCCTGGGCCTCCTGCAATGCCACGATGATGCCACCCGAAGGCTGCAGGAACAGCAAAACCTATTCAGCCTGGGAACCCTGCAGCCCAATGGTATCAATGTGGATTTCACAAGCTTCAAAATCTCCCCTCCCCCAACCGCATCCCAAAACCAGCCCAGCTCATCTCCACCTCCCTAACCTGTTTTTCCTCTCACCTATCCCCTCCTCCCACCTCAAGCCACACCCCCATCTCCTATCTACTAACATCATCCCGCCCCCTCGACCTGTCCGTCCTTCCTGGACTGACCTATCTCCTCCCTACCCCCCTACCTTCACACCTTTACTGGCTCCATCCCCGCCTCTTTGACTTGTCTGCCTCCTCTCCACCTATCCTCTCCTCTATCCATCCTCTCTCCGCCTCCCCCTCTCTCCCTATTTATTTCAGAACCCTCTTCCCCTCCCCCATTTCTGATGAAGGGTTTAGGCCCGAAACGTCAAGTTTTCCTGCTCCTGTGATGCTGCTTGACCTGCTGTGTTCATCCAGCCCCACATCTTGTTATCTCGGATTCTCCAGCATCTGCAGTACCTTTTATCTCTTATGTAGATAGGATTGGTTGTGTTCCCCTTCATGCTTTCCTTGCTGCTAAGTCTCAATAACCAGCAGAGGGAGCTTTCTATTTCTTTTGTCTGATGTTTAACTTTTACAGTGTTCAAAAATCTGATGAATGCACCACTCAAATGTGAGATTTGAAGCTCAAGTTTTCTATTTTAACATACTGGCTGCAAAACTTACAATTTGCCACAGCCAAATAAATACTTGGGTCAGTCATAAGTACTCAGCAAACGGCAGCATGTCAACTTTATACTTTTGTAGCTTTTAGTTAATACTTCACTCCTATTTTAATGAGATATTTAACTACTCATTCAATTTCAATGATTCCACTCAATGGATGAAAGGGAGAACACAAGTCATGTACAGGAACTCCACTTGTGCTGTTCCTATGATGGCTATTATGAAACGTGGAGATGTGATATAAAGCAATACATGTGATAACTTTCTTCATTCTTTCTCTGAACAATTACACAACTTTTCATGTTCTGAATTGTCCAAGATTAGAAATAAGGGCAGATGGGTGCTAGCCCATATTCTACTACGATATGACACAGTTCACTGGATAATTAACATGCTGCCCCAAGTCATGCTTCTATTGCATGTATTTTGGCATTTTTGTGGAAGACAACTTTTGTGAAGTATAAATTTAGCTCCTCTTTCTTTTAAAAGTTTAAGGAAAACAATGAATATAATTATGATTGTACTTTCAAATATGACAGTTAACAAGTCAAACATGAGGGGCAACTTTTTCACAAAGAGGGTAGTTTGTACGTGGAATGAGCTGTCAGAGGAAATGGTAGATGCAGGTACTATTACAGCAGTTAAGAGACATTTGGACAGGTGCATGAATAGGAAAGGTTTAGGGGGATATGGACCAAGCATGGTAAAATGGATCTAGTTTAGTTTGGAAACCTGATCGGCATGGACGAGTTGGACTAAAGGGTCTACTTCCATGCTGTATGACTCATGACTCTATTCCATTTTATACAAATTCCCAGGATTCTCACCACCAGCCAGCACTGGCCCCGTTCACCTCACCCCATGTTTCTGACACAACAACAGTGAAAGAATGGCAAAATAGTTCTCTGTCAGGATGTTGAGCAGCTTGGAAAGAAACTTGCAAGTAGTGGCATTCACATGCATTTGGTAACTACCACCTGACCTTCTGGGAGGTAGAGTTCACAAGGTTGGGAGGTACTGCCAAAGGTCAGTTGTCATGTGGCTAGCTTTTGTTTTTCATTACACACTTTTAAATTTAATTACACTACACTTATAGAATATAGAATTTTACAATATGGAAAGAGGCCATTCGACCCATCATGTCTGTACGAGCTCCCAAAGAGCTACCCAGCTACTCCCATTTTCCAGCCCTATCTCCATAGCTCTCTAAACTCACCACTTTCAATTGTATATCCAGCTCTCTTTTGAAATCTCATATGGAATCTGTCTCCACCACGTTCCCAGGCAGGACAGGCCAAATTCGAACAACTCTAAGTAAAGACATTTCTCCCAATGCTGCCACATGTATGTTGTTACTTACATTGTTGATTATTTGTTAATTTTCTATTGGCGAAGCATCCATTCTTTATCTGCCAAAGTTTATCACCCTGCTGGAGTCAGCACAGAGGTCGCAGTGGTGAAAATGGCATACAGGTGCCAGATAAAGATCAGAAGGAAGAATAGAATGTCAACTGAAATGTAAAAGATGAGGGAAATTCTTAGGAAAAATTTGGAAAATGCATAGGAAGTTTTGGTCATTATTTGGTTACGTCACAGCCTATAGGAAGCTGACTTTGATGCCTCTATGACTGCATACACAAATTTATCAAATTGTGATGACTTTCAAACATTTCATTCCTGGATTGAGATGGTCTGTGATTGAGACTCATTTCAAATCACACCATTTGATTTCAAAGGGCGAGGGGGACAGGAGGGCGTGATTGAGGTGAGACAAGCATAGGGAAAAGGGACAAAGGAAAAGAGCTTCTGTCTCTGCGACCGTCCATCAGTTGCAGGGTTTTTGTAAACTGCATGATGAGAGTAAGGAATACAGGGAAGAAGAGCTAACTGACCTCTGGATGGTGGTACGGAAGCTACTCAACAAGATGGAGGAAATAGGAGATACATACTTTTCTCCACAGCCATGAGCATGAGTCTTAAAAGTTGTTACCTGCTTCGTGCTTGGTTTAAGGACATCTTCTCAGGGCTAGAGGGGAACTTGGAGAATGAGGGAAGGAATCTAGTTAGTATCAAATGGTATGACAACAACAACATTGATAAGATAAAAATAAAAGGGTTCTGCTCAAAAATTTGCAAAAGTTAGGTGCTAAACTAAAAAGCACAGTGTCCAAGTAAATAAACTTAGGATTACTACCTGATCAAACTGGCTCATGAGAATATAAAGGCAAGGAGTTAAACGTGTGGCTTAAAGATTGGTATGGAAGGAATGGGGTTCAGTTCCTGGAGCACTGGCAACAGTACTGAGGTACAAGGGAGCTGCTCTTGTTAGACAGGTTTCACTTGAACCATACTGAGATCAGTGCCCTGTCAAAATGAATAACTACGGCTGTAAAGGGGGTTTTAATTTAATTACAAGACAGCAATGTTTGGGAGGAAGGGTAAATAGGCCTACAAAACAAAAAAGGACCTGGCAGCATTTCAGGGTAATGATTTTGTAATACAGCCAGAGTGGACAAGCATTTTTAAAAAAGGCAAATAGGGTCAAAGGTGAGAAAAAAAATGACAAAAAGGCAAAATGAATGACTCTTACTTTCTTCCAAATATTACATGAATTTAATTGAATTAATCATCCAGAGAGAGTTTAATGATTATGCTCCTTTGGCAATTATGGCAATGTGCTTAAAAGGAGATCCATGTCGGGAACTAAACCTGCAGAGTTACGTGACTTTTCGAAAAGACAGGTAAGAATGGAGACGTGGTGGGGTATCTTTATTAGTACACAATGGAATGAGGACAACAGCAAGAAATTATCTTGGATCTGACAGTGTGAACTTCATATGGACAGAGGTAAGAAATAACAAGGGCAAGACAACACTGGTAGGATTACCCCTTTGGTAGGGAAAGTCTACAGGTTCCCCTAACAATACAGTTCTCTAGGACAGAAAATAAATCCTGAATCAATAAGGACATATAAAACTGACAGTATCTATGAATAACTTTAACCCTCATGTAGATTAGGAAAATAAAATTGGCAAAGATAGCTATGAGGAAGAATTCAGAGTCTATTCGGGACAGTTTTCTGCAACGATTTGTTGTGAGTCAAACATAGATCACCAATTGGTGATGTGCAATGGAACTTACCAAATGGGTAAGTATATACTTTAAACACACTGCAGTAAAACAAGTAATGTGTCAAGAGAGGAACCAACCTTCCTCTCTTTGACTGATCTTAATAGATCCTTTTGTCCAACACATCTGATATTTTATGTAATGAAAGAAAGGGAAGTATTGTAATTAAATTTGCAGGTAACACAAAAGTATATCAGAAAGCAAACTGAGAGGAGGACACTCAAGGCATAACGTTCCCCTCCTTGGAGGTGGTGAAAGATGGAGCATAAGGGGAAATAATTAGGTGTGTCCCTTAAAGGACTGCCTCCTTCTTGCCACCTAACCAATTAAGTGCTGGGAAAGTAGATCCATTGGAGACTGTGAGACTTGCTGGAAATTAAGGCTCTTAAAGGCCTCAACCTCCCCAATCACCTTCCCAGCAGGCAAGATTTGTGACTGGGAAGCCAGGGAAACTTGCCTGCTGGGGGAACAAGAGGAGCCATCAAAGAAATGCATGGGGACACGAATGTTGCCTCCAAAACCACAACCCTAAGATACAGAGATAACAAGCATGGGGCTGGATGAACACAGCAGGTCAAGCAGCATCATAGGAGCATGATGCTGCTTGACCTGCTGTGTTCATCCAGCCCCATGCTTGTTATCTCGGATTCTCCAGCATCTGCAGTACCTTTTATCTCTAACCCTAAGATACAGGTTGGCAGGAGAGGGGAAGGTTGAGGGGTGGTGTCAGAGACAGGAAGCATCTCATGCCATTGAATTCCCTGAAGAGTAGGCCTCAACCAACCGTTTGTCTTTAGGACCCAGAAGCTGCTGACCTCTGATTAGCCAGCATATCTGGCAAGCTGGAATGCCACTGATAAGATGTGATCGACTCACTGGTCAGCTCTTAAACAAGCTACTGAAACACACTACAGCTCTCATAATGAGCCAATGGGTCAAGGAGTGGCAGGTGGAGTTTAATTTAGATAAATGTGAGGTGCTGCATTTTGGAAAGGCAAATCAGGGCAGGACTTATGCACTTAATGGTAAGGTTCTGGGGAGTGTTGGTGAACAAAGAGACCTTGGAGTGCAAGTTCATATATCCTTAAAAGTGGAGTTGCAGTTAGGTAGGATAGTGAAGGCAGCATTTGTATGCTTGCCTTTATTGGTCAGTGCATGGAGTATAGGAGTTTGGAGGTCATGTTGTGGCTGTACAGGACATTGGTTTGGGCACTTTTGGAATACTCAATGCAATTCTGGTCTCCCTGGTATAGGAAGGATATTGTGAAACTTGAAAGGGTTCAGAAAAGATTTACAAGAATATTGCCAGGGTTGGACGGTTTGAGCTATAGGGAGAGAATGAATAGGCTGGGGTTATCCTCCCTGGAGTATTGGAGGCTGACAGGTGACAGGTATAAAATCATGAGGGGCATGGATAGGTAAATAGCCAAGATGTTTTTCTTGGGGTGGGGGAGACCAAAACTAGAGGGCTTAAGGTGAGAGGGAAGAGATTTAAAAGGGGCCTAAGGGGCAACTTTTTTCACGCAGAGGGTGGTGTTTATATGGAATGAACTGCCAGAGGAAGTGGTGGAGGCTGGTACAATTACAACATTTAGAAGGCATCTGGATAGGTATAAGAATAGGTTTAGAGGGACATGGGCCAAATGCTGGAAGATGGAACTAGATTTATCTAGGACATCTGGTCGGTATGGACGAGTTCGACTGAAGGGTCTGTTTCTGTGCTGGAAATCTCTATGACTCTCAGTAAAGGAGGCGGTGAGTTCATCGACATCTAACCCATCTGCCCCAATCTCAGACTTAAGGCCAAGAGAGTGTACAAAGGGATGTAAGTGGTAAATAAATTACCAGATGGAATATTATACAATAAGGTTGTCTGCTGTGGACTGAAGAAAAGAAATGCAGAATATTATTTGTATGGAGAAACACTGTAGAATGTTCTAATAGAGAAGGATGTATCTTTAATGAAACCACAAGATGTTCGCAAGTAGGTACAGCAAGTAAATAGGAAGGTAAATAGAACTTCCGCACTTATTGCAAGGAGAATGGAGTATAAAAATAGGAATGTTTTGATACAGTTGTACAAGGAACTTGGGGACACTACACCAAGAGTACTGTGTACAGTTTTGGACTCCTTATTTAAAAAGAATCTACTTATATTGGAGACAGTCAGAAGAATTGCAAGGTTGACTCCAAGGATGTAGAGGTTGTCTTTTGATAAAATACTTACTGGGGTTTAGAATGGAACAAAATATTTTGAGGGGGTATGACTGGATAGATGCAGGGAGGATGTTTCTTTTCATGGTGGAAGCTGGAACTAGAGGCCACTGTTCCAAGAAATTAAGACTGTGATAACAAGAAATGTTTCCTCTCAGTGAACTATTTGATACACAGGGGAATTGAGGGCTACGGACGGCAGGCAAGAAAGTGGAGCAAATGCCATAAGGAGATTTTCTTGAATGGCAAAGCTATATTGCCTGTTCCTGTTTCTCATCTTCTACTGTGCTTAACCATAGCCTCTTTTTAACAGGTATCTAGGACCTTTGTAAACAGGGCAAGCAACTATATACCTTTACCAAGCATATTAAGGAACAGCATTGTGAAAATAGTGAATTGAAGTCAAATCAGGTAGATAAAGCAAAACAAAATGGACAAAAGATTAGATTGAGAGGGAGATGAAAAGATGAGTTAAGTTAGCAATAATAAAGACATTATAAATTAATTGTTAGAAATGGACAAATCCAGTATTTTCTGTGTGAGTTTAGTTTATATCTATGAAATGCATACAGGAACTTCATTCACACTGTTCAATAAATTTGAATTGATAATGAGAACAAGGCTTCTCATTTTCAGGAAACCTATGGTGCAATATTACAACTTTTAAATACAGATTGGTGCTGGCTGGAAATTTCTGTACAATCTGCAAATAAATAATAAATGCAGTTAGTTATTTTCACAGTAAAGTCAGGAATCTTCATTCTAATACATTTGCTAATCTGAAATTGAATGTGCTGGATGGTAACCATCCTAAATTGATTGAAATGCATTATTGGGATCAGAGCAAACATTATTTCCCTTTCCATTTTCTTGCCTAAAGGGTTAAGATGTTTATCTGTCTTGCCATCAGAGTAAGTATTGATTGATGAGCGAGCCAAGAATTTGGGTTTAGTTTGCTGTAGAGATCCTGAATCAGTAAATCACTATCATATGCTCTGATTTCACAAGTTAAAACAGGTTAAATATTTCAAATTAGTTGATAGGGTATTTTACAGGGACATGCAGTTAACAAGAACAGAAAAGTAAAAACTTTAACCAAAAAGTGACAGATTATGCTTTATACTTTGGGTATTCAGGAAAATTAATTAAGCTATTATCAGCAAATGATTTCTAATCTAGTTGACAAACTCTAGGAAACTCTACAGTGACATATCACACCTGTGAAAACTGTATTTCATTATCATTAGCGAGCTGTGTGAGAAGAGAAATGAAAAGTATATTAAGTGAGGATGATCATGCTTTAAGTTTATATGTAAAATATATTGACAGCAAAATCTAAAATAGAAGAAACAAGGCTAAGAGTAAAATAAAGCTTATGATATTAAAACAGTTTTTAACAAGCAGTCAGATACAGTGGAATAAAGTATAATAACTGAAATTCAGAAATTATGTTTATTAAATGGGAAGTGCCATTGTGCATAAAATAGGCCACTAGAAAGACTCCAGGGATAAAGAGATGATGTTGATCAGGGACTAGTGATTAGGTGATACCAACTCAGATTTTAAAACCTTGTAGGGGGAAGGAATGATAAAAATCAGAAGAGAATTTCCAGCGTGAAACAATTTTACAGAGGGTGTATTAGATTCTGGGGATTGATGGTGCTCAAATATTGTAAGGTGACAGGCAGGTCAATGAAGCAGCTGGTATTTATATAAATATATATATATAAATGCATCAAAATTAAAAGCATTTTTACAAGGATTGCAAGTGATTGTTTTGCAATTTATGATTTCATCTATTTTCAAATATAATGGTTAACAGGTAATTTTACTCCTGATAGTGGCAACAGCAGCCATTATGGAGACCACAGAAATGCAAGCTTCAAGCAGGATGTGGTATTGATTTGGATTGATACCACTGAGTACTTTGTGAATAATGATGTGATGTAAGAGGGAAAGAAACTTAAATAACCCCAGAGAAGGAAGCTGTAGCAATCCTCAAAAGTAGCTAGAGGATGCAGAGCATTAAAAATGACGCAATTTAACTGTTCTTCAGAAGTATCGTGTTCTTTCTCAATTTTGATTCATTATGTTCTCAACCTTCTGCTTTAGATCCATTATTTGCCAGATATTTTACAGATCTGAAATAAGGACACTAATTTAAATGTTTTGAAGTTCAAATAGTTATCACAGTAAACACCATATAACTGAAACCAATTGTGTTCCTTACTAGTCCACTTAATTACTAACCTCCTGAAGGGAAAATAAATGTCTACCGCGATGCACAAAACTAAGATACAGGTTTAACACTCATATAGGCACTCCCTGGACTTACTGACTTTAGTCATGTTGCCATTGAAGGCAACAAGCATGTCCAAAATCTTACCAATGAGTAGGAAGGGAAACAGAAAAAGGATGTAATGTCTGCACTACAGTATTATTAAACAATTCACAGAAGGCTGTCAGAGCAACAAAGATGGTTCCTGAAGAACAAGATACCTGTTAGCTTCATATGAGAAAGAATTGCTGTACTCCCTCATTGGAATATATTTATCTTCAATCCAAATTCTACTTGATACAGAACATTAGATTTATTGCTCCTTTTTGGAATTTTCTGTTAAATGGCATAGCCACGTGCTTCATTTTTGGATTCAAATAAGTTCTGCCTGGATCGGTTCCATTCCCAGCACTTGGCTTGATTTCCTTCCTGACTGCCTGCCATTATCCAATCTGTTTCTTGCATTCTATCTGCATCATTTTTGTATACTTAATAAAATGCAAACTGAGAGAAACACTGTACAGATAATTTGCCATTTTGTACATTCAGTTGGAGCCTGAGGAGGGTTAAAAATTTAGGATTTCACAACACCACTGGCAGGAATAATTTGCCCAGTATGATTGGAATTTGCATCCAGTCTAGTGGAGAAAGTACTGGGTCCAAGGCTAGTACTTCAAACCTTAAAAGAAAGAAGACTTATGAGGGCATGAATGCAGAGTCAGTTAAAGTGAATTAGCAAATTAGGTTAATGGAAGGATCAGCAGAGATTCAGCTGCAGACATTTTAGGTGATATTTCAGAATACATAAAATAAATACATTCCAATGAATAAGAACAATTCTAAGGGGGGTGGGACCCACAATCATTGGTTAACTAATTCACATTAAAGATAGTATCAAACTTAAAGGAAAAGCGAAGATTTGCACAAAGATGGATAGCAGGTCAGTATATTGCACAGAATATTTTTAGAAAGTAGACTAAAAGATTAATAAGGATGAAAAATCAAAGCATAAAAGAGAAACATAGCTAGAAATATCAAAAACATAGAAGAGATATGTTGCATGTTTCTAAAGAAAACAGATAAGAGTTCAAGTTCAGTATGCAAATACAATGAGTAATTAGGAAACCTAACAGAATACTACTGTTCATTGCAAAGAGAAGCAAAAATAAAAGTGGGAAGTTATGCTTCAATTATACAGAGCACTGCTGAGCTCATATCTGTACTTGTCTCCTCATTTGTAAATTGGGTTTAAACAGTTGAGGATGTTTACCAAAGTTCATGGGGAAAGGTTGGACAGGCTAGGCTTTTAGACACTACAGTTTAAAAAGTGACAAGCAACTTGACTGAAACGTAATTTTCTGAAGAAGTGTCCTGACCCGCAACGTCAATTTTCCTGCTCCTTTGAAACTGCCTCGCCTGCTGTGTTCCTCCAGCTCCACACTGTTATCTCTGACTCCAGTACCTGCAGCTCTTACTATCTCCATACAAGATCCTTAGGAGTCTTCACAATGTGGGTGTTCAAAGGATGTTTCATCTTGTGGGAGAATCTGGAATGCATTTGTCTTAGGTTAACCCTATATTTTTAAACAAAGAGGAGGAAGAAAAGGCTGTGAGAGTTTGGGACTTTTCTCCTCAAAAGGTGGTGGGAACTGTGTCTTTGAATATCTTTAAGCCATAGATATATTCTTCATAAGAAATGGAGTTAGACAGGAATATTGAGTAAACAAATCAACCATGAATTTACTGAACAGCAGTGCAGGCTGAAGGGGCTGATGTCCTATTCCGACTCCCAATTTGTATGTTTGCAAAAATGGTTTTAAAACCAAACTTTTAAGAAGAACATTTCTAATATGCAGAGTAAAATACAGCCGTCAAAGAAATCTGACCTATGAATGGAATTTCCTTTAATGTCTTGCACTTTCTTCCCCCAGCCGTGAAATCCACAGACTATTCTTTCTCTGTCCCATCCCCAATGACCTAACTTACAGTTCTCAAGTTTCTCCCGACTCCAGTGGATGGCCTCCAGACCACTGGAACTTCTTTCTTTGTCACTAGCCAGCTATCTTTTTGCAGGCTACCTGCAGCATTCAAATAGTAATCCCCTAATGACAAGTAGACCAACTTGTTTGAATCAGCCACATTAGTCTGTTCAGGTGTGTCTCAAAAGATCCACCAAAATAAGAAAATGCTGGAATCTTTTATTAAGAAAGGTGTAGTGAATCACTTAAACTCTAAATGCAAAGAGCCAATCAATGTGGTTTTGAAAACTGGAAATTACACTTGAATAACTTATTGGAGTTCATCGAGTAAGTAACAAGCAGCAGGAATTAGTGGTGATACAGTGGTAATGTCACTGGAATAATCCAGGATCTCAGGTGAACGTCATATGGACATGGGTTCAAATCTCACCATGGCAGATGGTGAAATTTATTTATGGTAATATTTAAATGGAGGAAAGCTGCAACACCAAGGGACTTGGGTACTTATGCACGAAACACAGATTGGAGGCAGTTCAAAAACGGCTCACTAGGATGATCCCTGGTATGGAGGGAATGTCCAATGAGCAAAGGCTAAACAGGTGGGGACTCTACTCAGTGAGTAAAGAAGAATGAGATGGATCTCATTGAAACAGGGCTCGAAACAGTAAATGCTGAGAGCATGTTTCCCCTAATAGGAAAGTCTAGAACCAGAGGGCATAGTCTCAGAATAAAGGGGCATCAATTTGAGACAGATGGGGATGAATTTTGTCTCCAAGATTTGAAAATCTTTAGAACTACTTGCCATTGTGAGCTGTGGGGCAGAATCCTTGTGGACATATAAAGCTGAAACAGTTAGATTTTTGATCAGTAGAGGAATCAAGGGTTGTGGGGAAGGGTCAAAAATCCTACAGAGTGATGCAGCAGGCTCGAGAGGGCCGAACGACCTACTCTTGTTCCTACTTCTTATAGTCTAAACATGGACATTGGGGAACTGGTGCTTGTGCTATACTTAGATTTTCAGAAGGCATTTAACAAGGTATCACAAAGATTACAGTGCAAAATAAGAGCCCAGAATGTAGTGGATAGTGTGGATTTGGAATTAATTAGCTAACAGGAAACAGAGTATGTACAAGTGGGTTATTTTGAGGCTGAGAAGATGTGACAAGTAGAGTGGCACATGGGCCAGTGCTGGAGTCTTTATTAATTACAATTTATATTGATGACATGGATGAAGAAACTGAAGGTATAGTGCTAAATTTATAGGCAACACAAATATGTTATGACTAGGTTCGAGCGACCCAACACTACACTAGTTGCCTATTCCATAGATCACGAATAAAATAAAAATACTCTTCCAGTTACCAAGATAATCAATTAAATACCTAACTAGATCAGATATTAAACAAAAAGATCTATCAACCAGGTTTCTTAATAAACACAATTATGGGATTATTATCAAATAAAAACTTATTCAGTAAAGATGCAATAATTGGTTAACATACAAGAGGTCAGTCATATAGAAGCATAAAAGCTTATCCCTGTCAATATCCCCAAAAACACACACTTAGGGGAAAAAAAAAACAAATTTATCTTTGGGTGAGGTACCTGGGATTTTGGAAAAACAAAGCACTTTGGCCAATCAGTTATTGTTGAAGGCAAAAGGGTAAAGTTTAGGATGTTCTGAAGTCTGCTGCTATCACATTCTGCATGTGTTGCCAAGTCACTATGCACACACGGTTATCTCTGAAGTTTTATGGGCACAGCTTGCACAGAACATACACAATCTTAAGATATTCCTTCAATCAACTATATATAGATTTCACTATAAACTGATATAGAGGGTTGTCGTTTCAGAAATTAACTTGAATTATCTGGGCAGATGTTCATCACTTTCCTCTAACTCAGCTTGTTCTTAGCAGTCTTTCCTCCAAATCAGCTGTTTCTTAGTAGCCTTCCCACCAATTAGCTGGTTCTTAGTTGGTTTCCTTCAACTGAACCAGACAAGACAAGCACCAGTCATGTTTAAAAATAGCCCTAGCGACAAAGTATACAGTTATCACCACTCATGTGACTTCTAGGAAGTCTCGTTAAAAAAATCTGTAATATATACAACAAACTTTGAATGACCTCATTTAAAGAAAACACTCCATATATGTGCACAAAACTTAGAATCAATTCCTTTTTCCACAATCCTCAAGTACAAGTCCTCTGAGCCATATTCAATATAACCTAAAGTGCCTTTGTAATAAGTAGTTGTGAAGAGGACATACGGAGTATGTAGAAGGATATAGATAGGTTAAATATGCAATCAAAATTTTGGCAGGCAGAATATAATGTAAGAAAATGTGAACCTGTCCACTTAGGCAGGAAGCTCAGGCAGGCAGTGATCATGGGGGATTTCAACATGTAGGTGGACTGGGAAAATCAGGTTGATAATGGATTGCAAGGAAAAGAATTTGTGGGATGTCTACGAGAAGGCTTTTTGGAACAGCTTGTGGTGGAGCCCACTAGGAAACAGGCAATTCTGGATTTAGTGATGTGCAATGAGGCAGACTTGAAAAGGCCGCTTAAGTTGAAGGAATCCTTAGAAGACAGTGACCATAACATGAAAGCATTTACTCTGCAATTTGAGAGGGAGAAGCTGGAATCAGAGGAAATGGTATTACAGTTGAATAAAGGCCACCACAGAGGTGCGAGGGAGTAGCAGAGCAGAATTAACTGGGAGAGGAGCCTAGCAGGAAAGGCAGTGGAACAACAATGGCCTGAGTTTCTGGGAGTAATTCACGAGACACAGCAAAAATTCATCCCAAGAAAAAAGAAGCATACTAAAGGGAGAGTGAGGCAACCATGGCTGACAAGAGAAGTCAGGGGCTGCATAAAAGCAAAAGACAAAGCATATAATGTGGCGGAGGGCAGTGGGAAGCCAGAAGATTGGGAAGCCAACACAGACCAACAGAGGATGACTAAAAAATAAATAAGGAGGGAGAAGATTAAATATGAGGGTAAGTTAGCAAGTAATGTAAAAGAAGATTGCAAGAGTTTCTTTAGATATATAAAGGACAAATCAGACGCCAAAGTGGACATTAGGCCACTGGAAAATGACATTGCAGAAGTGGCAGAGGGGAACAAAGAAGTGGTGGAAGAACTGAACAAGTACTTTGCGCCAATCTTCACAGTGGAAGACACAAGTAATATCTCAAAATTTTGAGAGCCGGGAGGGGGCAGAGGTGAGTATGGTGACCATCACTAAGGAGAAGGTGCTAGAAAAACTGAAAGGGATCACAACAAGTTTCAAATATCAAAATGGGATCACAGGAGACACAGTTTTAGAAGCAACTGAGTTTAGCCTGATCACAAGAATGTTTACACTCCAAAACAAATAAAAATCCTTTAATTTTTATTGTAGGATCAAGCGCCGAATGAGAAAAGGCTATTTTCCATTGGATGAATTTTACCTGACAAATATTCCACATTGTCAGGAGATGCCAGTGTTCAACTCTGGAACAGTTTGGTTAAGGGCACAGCTAGTGCATCAGCATAACTCTTCAGTGGTCTGGACCAATAGCATTTGCTGTTTCCAGCGCCTTCAACTATTTCTTGGTATCATGTGGTCAGAAGCAAAATGTCTGAACAGTAGCATCTACAATGATGTGGATTTCAGCAAGAGTCTGAGATGTATCATCCCCTCAGCATTTCCAACTGAAGATGACTGTACATGCTTCAGAGATAGTAGGAACTGCAGATGCTGGAGAATCTGAGATAACAAGGTGTAGAGCTGGATGAACACAGCAGGCCAAGCAGCATCAGAGGAGCAGAAAGGGTGACATTTTGGGCCTAGACCCTTTTTCAGAAATACATGCTCCAGCCTTGTCTTGTGCCTTACATCAGCAGTAGAGAAACTACTGGAGAAGATTGTTAGGAACAGGTTATACATAAAAGAAATGGACTCACTAAGGAGAGTCAGCATGGCTTTACGCAAGGGAGATCATGTCTCACAAATCTGAATCAGTTTTTTGAGGAAGTGACAAAGATGACTGATGAAGGTAGGTTGGTGGCTGTTGTCTACATGGACTTTACTAAAGCATTTGACAAGGTTTGTCATGGAAGGCGGCTTCAGAAGATTAAGTCACTTGGGATCCATGGCAAATTGGTTAAGTTGGATACAAAATTGGCTTGGTCACAGAAGACAGTGGGTAGTTGTGGAAAGGTGTTTTTCTAACTGGAGATCTGTGACTACTGGTGTTCTGCAAGGATCAGTACAGGGACTGCTGCTGTTCACAATATGTATAAATTATTTGGATGAATATACAGGTGGTCTGATTAGTAAATTTGTAGACGATATGAAAATTGGAGGGGTTGTGGAAAGTGAATAATGTTTTCAAATAATACAGCAGGATATAGATCAGTTGGAAAGTTGAGCAGTGAAATGGCAGACAGAGTTTAACCCAAACAAGTATGAGGTAACGCATTTTGGGAGGTCAAATGCAAAAGCAAAGTATACAGTAAATGGCCGGACCCTTAGAAGCATTGACATACAAAGGGATCTTGGGGTGCAAGTGCATAGCTCCCTGAGCGTGGCAACACAAGTGGATAAGGTGGCAAAGATGGTATACAGCATGCTTGCCTTCATCAGTCAGGGTACTGAGTTTAAAAGGTAGCAAGTCATGTTGCAGATGAGTACAACTTTAGTTAGGTCACATCTGGACTATTGTGTGCAGTTCTGGTCACACTATAGGAAGGATGTAGAGGCTTTAGAGAGTGTGAAAAAGAGGATTACCAGGATGTTTCCTGGACTGGCATTTAATAGCTACAAGGAGAGGCTGGATAAACCTGGACTGTTTTCACTGAAGCATCAGAAGCTGAAGGGCAACCTAGAAGTAGTATATAAATTTATGAGAGGCACGGACAAAGTGGATAGTGGGAGTCATTTCCCAGAATGGAAATGTCAAATACTGGGGGCATGGATTTAAAGCGATGGGGAAAAAGCTTAAAGGAAATGTGCAAGAAATGATTTTTAACACCACGAGCAGTAGGTGCCTGGAATGCACTTCCAGGAAGATGGTAGAAGCAGATATAATGGAAACATTACGGTTTTATGGTTTTAAATGGGACACATGAACAGGCAGGGAGTCAAGGGATGTGGACCATGTTAGGCAGATGGGGATCTGTTTGGAATAGTGTCATGGTTGACACAGACATGGTAGGCCAAAGGGCCTATTCTTCTATTATTCTTCTGTTCTATGCACTGATTATATCAATGAATATACCCACAAACAGCCAAAGAAATATGAACATAAATTGCTGGAGAAACTCAGCAGGTCTGGCAACAGGAAAGAAAGCAGAGTTAACATTTCAAATCAAGCAACCCTATTTAGAACTGAGGAAATTAAAATCTTATCAGACCTGCTAAATTTCTCCAGCAATTTCTGCTTTTGTTTCAGATTTCCAACATTCACAGTTCTTCATTTTATAAAGGAAATATGAATATTTATTGAAAACATAGAAGCCCTACTAAAATATTCACACTGGCCTGGGCTCGCACATCTTCATTTAACCCATCATTGGATTGGTAAGGCAAAACTACTGCCTATAGACTAACTCTGATGCTGATTCAATTAAAAAGAAGAGGTCTACTCATTTGCATGCCCACTACCTTCAGGTGAATAAAATTTCAATGAACACAAGACTAATGATGACGGAACTGCAGTGGTAACAAGCAATTCTATTACATGGAAGACAGCACTTCACTATAGACATCATTGCAGAATGTTTCAAACAAACAATCATTCTGGCGATTGCTACATGGTCCTCTTCAGAAAATGCAGCTGGAGCCAGCTCCCCAGGAACCTCTATGCTCTGGGATTTTTAGACACCAACATTGTTTACAGTCTTGCAAATTACAGTTTGTCGGAGAAACAATTTAGGGTGTTCTGTTAGCCCTTCTGATGGAAGGGGTTCTAACTTCCACTATCTGTGACTCTAAGCCTTATCAGGGTAAAGAGGGGTGAGCGATAAATACAGCCCTGCCTACATTCCAGAAACAATTAATTAAACAAAAACTTTGTTCAGTATGGTTTAATTGGTAAACATGCTAATTAACAGGGAACATTAAGTTTGAATAATATGGAATTAGATGTAATTGCTTATTGAAACAGGAAAAATCAAATTAATCACAAAGCATAAGAACTGCAGATACTGAATATTTTAAACAAAACAGAAAATGTCAGAACCGCTCAGCAGATAACTCAGCAACAGATCAAGAAATAAATGGAGGATTCAGATTTGGTCCTTTTTCTGTTTTTGAAAATGTTGACATCTGAAACACTAATTTGACGATTCTTTAGAGCAACAGAAATTAAATTAATAATGCAAATATTATTCTCACATGTTCTGGTGTTTCAAGGAGGTAAAGGCATTGCCAAGAAACTTTATGATCAAAGATGAGGTAACACATCATTCTCAAGTCAAAATGTATTACTAGTTAAATTAATTTTAAAATTTATACCTACATTTCCAAATCCCTCCATCACCTCATTCCTTCCAATTCCTATAATTTCCTCCTCTTCACCAAATGCACCCCTACCCCCAAAAAATAGCTCTTTGAGATATCTGTACTCATCTAATTCTGGCCATACTGGCATTCACAATTGTAAGTGCTTCACTACTGGTGATCATATTTTCACCTGTCTAGCAATGTAAGCTCCTGAATTCCCTCCCTACTATAGTGACTGTAACGAAGTCAGCCAGGTGAACCTCACAGAATATGAGTTCTCTGATTGGGGGCTGTTAGTCTGGTCCAATGAGGGAGCCCTTGCTGACAGATAAAAACAGGAGTGTCAGCCATCCTGTTCACTTTATGAGCTGGATCTGAGGGAGCTGGTCCAATGTTAAGGACTTTCCATGCGTAAATAAAGGGAGACTTGGTGACAGAATGCTGCCCTCTGTGGAGTTATTTCAATGGGGACGTGAATAAAGTACATTCCTGAAGAAACTCGCTTGTAACAGTCTTCTTGGAGTTGGGTAAGCATTTCTGGCAACATGTTGTTATTTGGGAAGCTTGATGTGTTCAACCCTCCAGAAGACCAGGCCCAGTACGTGGAAAGAATGTGGTTTTTTTTTCCAGGCAAATGGCACTGGGGCAGATGAAAAGCCATGAGTAATTCTCCTGACAGCTTGTGGACCTGCAGCTTTTTTTGGTTATTAAGAGTCTAATGTTTCCTGACACATCAGATTCAAAAACCTTTTGACAGCTGACAAATTTAGTTGAGGAATATTACAACCCCAAACCTCCTCTAATTCTCTAATTACTCAGCGATACAAAAGCCAGGGGAATTTGTTCGGGATTTTTGACTGGGTTTAGGCAACTGGCAGAGCCATGTGACTTTGATTTAACCCTGAATGAGATGCTGAGAGACTGATTGGTATGTGGAATTAATGAGGCAACCATGCAAAAGCGCCTATTAGCTGAAGCCCAACTGGATTTCAAACAGGCACTACAACTGGCTTGATTCTTGGAAAATGCAGCAAGTGGTGCATATGAGTTGCAGAGCATTCTGATGGAAGTGGAAACCCTCACTAGTTTGACTGAGCTTTGAGAACATCACTTGAGTGAAGGCAATTGCACAGCCACACTCAGGACATACCCTGAACAGAGTGACTCTAGGTCAGCACACGGCAAAACCCCAAACAAAGCCAAGCCTCAGCCAAATGGTTAAAATTTTTTTAGGGATCCGGGCCATTTTAGTTGCTACCAGTATGTGGACTTGAGACACCAAAGGCGCCCCACTAGACCTAAATGGAGTAAGAATGCACACTGTCTGCTATCCAGGAGAGTGCTCACCCCGGAAAGTACATCTACATCTAGTTGGGAGTAGTTAAATGGCTCAGCAACATTCAAATCAGAACCAAACAAACAACCATCTAGTTAAATGGACACCCAGTTCTAATGGAGCTCAATACTGACGCAGATTGTTGAACCAGTCTTTACCAAAATTCACTCTGGACTCCAACCCTTAAGTTTGCGCAAGACCTCAGCTAGACTGAGAATATGTAGTGGGGAATCTTTACAAATTAAGGGTATAAACTTTGGTTCCAGTCTCATATGTGAAGAAGCTGGTTCAATTACCACTGCAGTTGGAGAAGGTTCCGGCCTAAGCTTGACGGGGCAAAATTGGTTGTGAGAGATTCACCTAGATTGGCTCAACATTTTTCAACTCGAAATGGCTGCCTGAGTGAAGCCCTAATTCAATACTTGCAAGTTTTTCAGCAAAATCTAGGGATTATCAAGGGAGCCAAGGCCACCTTGCATGTTGACCAGGAAGCAATTCCACGATTCTGCAAGACCCACCCTGTGCCAACTGCCTTACAGGCAAAAGTAGAAGCAAAAATCCCAAGTTTGGAATGTGAAGGAATCATCAAACCAGTCCATTTTGCGAAGTGGGCAGCACCGGTCATACCGATTTTTGAAGTCACACAGGTTGATTTGCCTTTCTGGGGATTAAGAGTGAACTGCTTTTCGCAGCTGGATAAATACCCAATCCATCGCATAGGGGACTTATACGCAAAGCTGGCAGGAGAATGTCCTTCATGAAGCTGGATATGAGGCATATATACTTGCAATTGCGGTTAGATGAGGTTTGCCAAAAGTATGCTACAAATAATACCCATAAGGGTTTGTACCAATAAACATGATTGCAATCTGGGATATCTCCAACCTGTACAAGTTATCAGCGAACAATGGAAAATATTTTACAAGGTCTATCCTAGGTCATAATTTATCTAGATGATATGCTAATAACAGGGAACACCAATAAGGAGCACTTAGAGAACTTGGATATAGTCCTTTATCCCAGGCAGGCATACGCCTTAGAAGGGAAAAATGAGTACTCCAGGCACCCCAAGTGACCTGCTTGGGCTACAGAGTTAACAATACCAGGTTACACCCATTGGAAGATAAAATGAGGGCTCCCACGTCTGTACTGGAGCTTAGGTCTTTCCTTGAGCTGGTGAATTATTATCGTAAGTTCATACATAACCTGGCCTCCATCCTGGGACTTTTGCATCAACTCTTATAAAAGGGTCAGCCTTGGAAATGGGCACGTAGCCAAGCTATAACTTTCAAGAAAGTGAAGGAACAGCTATCATTCTCTAAGGTGTTGGCACACTATGATCCCAAGAGAGATCTAGTGTTGGCATGCAATACCTCCCTGTACAACATCAGAGCAGTATTAGCTCATCAGTGGCCCAATTAAGAGTGCCCAATGGCACATGCATCCATGATTTGGCTAATGCAGAGCATAAATACACCCAGATAGAGAAGGAAGACTTGCCCGTCATATTTGGAATCAGGAAGTTCCACCAATACCTTTATAGACGTAAATTTGCAATAATAACAGACCACAAACCCCTACTAGGTCCACTTAAAGAAGACAAGGTACTGCTGCCAATAGCTTCAGGCTAAATTCAGCAGTGGACTCTAACATTAAACGTGCATAATTACAAGTTGAATGCCATCTGGGAGACCAAATAGAGAATGAGGATGCATTGAGCTGCCTCCCACTGGCAGATACACTATTAGTGGTACTGCCACAGCCAGACTCCGCAATAGTTTTAGATTTTCTGGACACGCTTCCAGTCACAGCTGACAACAGAAAATGTTGGACGCAGAAAGATCCAGTCCCAGCAAAACTGAAATGGCTGGTGGTGATGGGGGAAGCCAAAGGGCAGTCACAACTAGAACTGAAACTTTTTTTGGACCTGGAGTGACTAGATCACAATTGAGGACAGAATACCATTATGGGGAGCAAGTGTAATTGTCCTGAACTAAGGTCACCACCACATACTGGCTGAACTCCACCAGGGTCATACAGGGGTCTCCAAAATGACGATGTTGGCGAGAAGTTATGTCTGATGAGGTATGTGGGTCAAAACATAAAAGTATTATGTTTATATGCAGGAAGTGTGGAGTGTGCTGGAAGTTGTACAATAGCATTAACTGACCTAAAACTTTTCATGCACCTATAGAAAGATCAAATAGTTAAAAAGTTAACTTGTCTGTAAAAAAGACAGATAGCATGCGTAAACATATTAACAACAGTGACAAGGATTGAGAGTGATACTTTCTTTTTAAATATATATACTACTTTGTTTCTGACTGGTGTAAACCCACAATGTGAAGGACTCTGAATACAATGATAACAGGGGAATACCAGAAGTTATACTTTTGAAAAAATACTCAGTTTTGCAGCAAGATGACAGGCAGACAGTTGCAGTATGCCCATTTTCCAATAAAACTTCAGTATGTGATGAAAGGATGCCCTTCTATATGAAGTCTTACTTAAAGGTAAGGAAGCAGTTTCAAGTCACCGAAATAGTAGCCTATGGATACAGAGATTTGACGAGTGTATACAATTCGGGATTTATTGAAGAATTTCACTAAGTTAGACCACTGAAATGCTGGCAAGAATATAATTGGTTTAGTAGCATGTTGGAACACATTCTGACCAGAAATTAGTGCTAGTGGTAGCAGTAGTAGTAGTATATGAACAATATCCACAATTCTAATATTTCAGACGCATTAAAGTCTCAGTTAAATTAATTGATGAGGAATGTTATGCATTAATCCACTACTATTGTTAATTTCAAACCCACTGATGAAATGGGTCAAGATGAAAACAGTCTCATATTAATTCACTCTAAAGTTCTGCAGCAGGTGGTCCAAGCTAAATCTAAAGGATATTTGATTTGTCCAACATTTTTTCCCACAAGTCAACACGTCCAAACTCTCATACAAATATATTTACATATGAAAATTCCAGCCATTAATATTGTCACATATTGTCATCCATCCCACAGCCCTTGCTCTTATCAAAGCAAGCTGAAAAGAACCTCATTCTGTTGGACAGTTGCAAAGTCCAAGGCTCCAATTTCACAAAAGAAGTCACATTTATATATGTTTTAGGAAGAGAACTGACAAGAGTGATCAGTTTAACTTCACCTTCGAGACAGCAATAACAGAGAAGGCTGCTCAGGGGTCCAGCGCTTTAGCTTCAAAACAGCAACAATTTAAAGAGGAGGCAAAGTTTAGCAGCTGCAGCTTCTGGAGAACACTTGGTTTGGCAAAAAAAATCAAACTGTCGCATCAGTGAGAAATGGTGGCTTGGTTAGATCATGAGTAACTGCTGCTAAACACTCTGTGCATACTACTGATTTGAAATTATGAGTTGAGTTCTAACACTGAGAGAAGTAGGCCTCAGGAGGGAAAAATATCCAGAATGAAAAGGTGGAAATTGGTGCTTGTGGTAAACTACAGACCCACCATAAAACCCTTGCAAATCTCTGAAAGACTTCTGTTGCCTAATTCAACATATAGTTATCAGTCTGTGAAATACAGCATTTATAAATCATTTATTAATTAATACTCAATAAAGATACAGACTATGTGATGTGTTGTGACTGCAGGATGTAGGAGCTTCAGGATGCTAGAGTGATCTAATGCAAACATGCCTGCAGCTACAGGAATTTCCACTCAGAGTCAGCTGGAGACCGAGCTGCAAACATTTTGGCTCATATGGAGAAGGAAAGTTACCGGGACAGCGTAGTCCAGGAGGCAGTCACACCCCTCATGGTAGTGTCATCCGATGTGGCCAGTGGTGAAATCTTGAGTGTGACTGCAAATAAGATAAGTAAGGGGAGTCTCAGGGCAGGAGCACAGGAGCCTTGGACTTTGCAACTGTCCAACAGAATGAGGTTCTTTTCAGCTTGCTTTGATAAGAGCAAGGGCTGTGGGATGGATGAGCAAACTGGCCATGGTACAGGATGTCTTCAAGCAGGGAGAACAGCAAGGTTGTGATAGTAGGGGGCAGGATAGTGAGGGAGATTAACACTGTTTCCTGCAATGGAGAACACAAGCCTAGATTGTAGCTGACTTCCAGGTACCAGAATTTAGGATATCTGCTCTAGCCTGGAGATGAACTTGTAGCTGAAGTGGGAGGATCCTGTTTTCTTCATGCATCTTAGTGCCAATGACATAGGTAGAGCAAAGGAGGAGGTTCTGTATAGGATGCTAGCTAGGAGAAGCTAGATTCTATTACAAAGCAGAATCTTAAAGGGTAATAAACTTTAGATTACTGAGTCACAATCAAATTGGCATTGGGCAAAAAAGTTAAGCAAGTTAATACATTGTTCAAACACAGGTGTGGGAGAAGTGGCATCAGGTTCATGGATACTGGGGAAAATGAGATCTGTGCCATTAGGGCAGTCTACACCTGGACTATGGCTGGGAATAGTGAGCTGCACAACTGAAGAAATTGAGAGAGCTTTAAACTAAACAGGAAGGATTGAGGGATCAAGCTTGGGCAGGTGTTGAGTAAGGACTGCAACGGCAAGAAAGGACAGAAAGAATAAACCAAAAATAAACACAAAAAAAATCAAAACTAAAAAAGCAAATTACTGCAGATGCTTGAAACCTGAAACAAACGAAGGATGCTGGAAAATCTGAGGTTTGGCAGCATCTATGGAGACAGAAATACTCAACTAGTTGCTGCTAAGTTAACAAACGGACAAAAAAAGGTTTGCATGTAGATAACACTCCTAACAAACTAAATGAATTGATGGTGCACCTTGAAATGAAAAAATGTGATCTTGACTGCCGTTACACTTTTTTTATTATTGTTAGGTAAGAATGGCAGTTCCTTTCCTAAAGACCATTAGTGAACCGGATGGTTTTTCTTCCTGACAATCAACAACAGATTCATGGTAATCATTACGCTCTGAGTTCCAGACTTTTTTTTAAACTGAATTCAAATTCCACCATCTGCCGTGGCAGGATTCAAACCCACGTCCCCGGATTAAGAGGCCAGTGATAATAGCATGAGGCCATCGCCTCCCCATGGACACTGTTGCAGCATGACAAGGATTGGGACCTGAATATTGAGGAGTAGATGACATTCAGGAACAGGGATTTCATTCTAGATGAACTTCATTACGATTTTAAAAGAAGTGGCTAATGAGGTAGTAAATTCGATAGTGTTACTTTTCCAAAATCTACTAAATTCTGGAAGATAGCAAAAATAATCCTTATTTGTAAAGAAGGAAAAGAGGCTAAAAACAGGAAAATATAGGCCAGTTAGCTTGAGGTCTTTCATGAGGAAGGTGTCAAAATCAATTAAGTAGGTCATAGCTGGATACTTAGAAAAACTCAAGGTAATTAGGAAGAGTCAGCATGGTTTTATGAAAGGGAAATCGTGTTTAATTAATTTATTAGAGTTCTTCAAAAGAGTGACAGGAAGTACGCATAAGGAGGAGCCTGTTGATGTACTTTATTTGTTTTCCAGCAAGCATTTAACAAGGTGTCACAAAAAGGTACATTCAAAGTAGCAGCTCATTGTGTAAGGATTACATATTAGCATGGATAAAACATTGGCTGACTGGCAGAAAACAGTGTATGTACAAATACTTCTTGTTCTGATTGACAGGACATGATCAGTGGAGTGTCACAGCAGTCTGTGCTAGGTCCTCAATATTTTATATTCCTACCAATCACTTTGGTAAGGGGAGTGATGGTATGACAACTAAATTTGCAGGTGATACAGCAAAAGGTAGGAAAGTATATTGTGAAGAGGACATAATGAGGTGAAGATGAATTTAGGTTAACTGAACGTGACAAAAATCTACCAGATGGAATATGAAGTGGAAAAATGTAAAGTTGTTCACTTTGGTACGAAGAATAAAGAAAAGCAGAGTCTTACATCAATGGAGAACAACTACAGATTTCTGAAGTGCAGGGGAATTTACGTGTTCTCATGCATGAGTCACAATTCAAGGCGAAAGGAATGCTATGCTTTATTACAGTAGGAATTGAACATAAAGTAAGGATGTTACGTTTCAGTTTTACAGGGCATAGTTGAGACCATATCTCAAATACTACATGCAATTTTGATCTTCTTATTTAATGAAGAATGTAAATGTGTTGGAGGTTTACTGGATTGACACCTCAATTAAGCAAATTGTTTTAAAAGGAAACATTGGACTAGACTAGTCTTGCCTGCACTGGTGTTTAGAAAAGTGAGAGGTGACTTGATTGAAATGTACAAGATCCTGAATGGTCATGACAAGGTAGATAATGAAGTGATATTTTCTCTTGTGAGTGAATTCATCATCAGTAGGAGACACTATTTTAAAATCAGTGGTCACCCTTTCAGGTCAGTGGTGGGAACTGTTTCCCCCTGTGTTGCGTGACTTTAGAAATCTTTGTCTCAAAAGGTAGTGCGGGTGGGGTCAGTGAATATTTTTGAGGTGGAGGCAGATAAATTTGTGTTAAAAAATGGAATGAAAGGTTAGCAGGTGTACATGTAAATATGGAATTCAAACACAGGCAGATCAGCTATGATTATACTGAATGGTGGAGCAGACTCATTTGAATGTTTGCGCATAAAATTTAAAAGAATTAATTGTAGGAGTCAGTTAGCTTAGTTGATTGGATGACTGGTTAGCAATACAGTGACACCAACAATGTGGTTTAAATTCTCATACTGGTTGCCTTGAAGGCCCATTTACTCAACATCGCCCGAACAGACCTCCGGTTGACCCTCAGGTAAACTCACCACTGGTTGTCTCTCTCTAATGATAGAGTAGCCTATGGTCTTCTGGGACCATGGCAACTTTCACTTTCAATAGGATAATACTGAAAGATCCGAGTAAAGAAAACTAAAAGGTAGCCAAGAAAATTAAAAGGGAGGTATGAAGAAGATATTTGGAATGATGGAAAGAAAGAATAAAAATGTCATGACATGGAGACCGACAGCCAAGTCAAATCAACCTCCCTGCCTCTGTATTTGTAACACAGTAAAGCTAAAATACTCAACTGACCCTCAAAACTGACCTTAATGTTTCTTAACCAGATTTTTCAATAACTGATACCAGATACCATGTTTATAGCTTAAACAAAAGATTTAACAATGTATTAATAACACACTAGCTTTAGCAGAGCACCACCTAATTAATGTCTATGATTCTAACTCAATCTCTTTGACTCTAGCCCACCGCTCTCACAAAGACAGACTGACAGACAAACATACATAGTTAAGGGACAAATCAAGGGAAAAATGAATGAGATATAGCTGGCTTATTGAAGCAGACTCTACAATTCCTAATATCACAGGCACATGGAATTGAATCTTGTATGGTTTCTGAAGACACCAATGCATATGGTTAGCTTCCAGCAGGCTCCGTAGAATATTCATTTAATTCTTGTAACTAAGGTTCTATTCTCTGAACTTTCAATAAATTGATAATGAGAGGTCAACCAGGGGGCAATCAAACCTGTAGTTCTGCAGTTGCGATAGCCAAAATCCTTCTGACCTAAACACTGTCCAAAAACCAGTTCAAACTCTGGTTTCTCTTTGTTAAACTAGTTGTCTCCCTACAAGGCCTCTATTACCATTTAAGCATCTGTTGTATGTTTGAGCATAATGCCTCTCTGAAGGCACAGCACCTGCAGAGTACTTTAAACAAGAATCAACTTGCAATTGACTTTTAGGCCTGGCCTCATTAACAAATACCAATGTGTTAGTTCACTTTAAAGAAAACAACAAGCTGCTACTCACTCTAAAGATCACCTTCTGCTCTCAGTTTCAAACCAAGAATGACAAAATTAAAATGAAAATAGTGAAAGTCTTAACAACAAGTAAGCAAGTGTTTAACTTGTAAAAGCCAGGAGGCCTAGGTACAAGTCTGTCCTGCTCCAGAGGTTTGTCTTAACCTAACTGAACAGATTGATTGGAAATACTAATAACTGGTAAAATTCACCAAGGAATTAGAGCTATGTGACATTTGAAAAGCACTAGCAAGGTTAGAGAGGAAAAAGAAAACTGCCTCAAAAAGCAGTCGTGTGAATTGGAATTCAGAATCATAGGCAATACAGGGTTAAATGGCATTTTTAAAAGAAGCTGTATCTATAACTTTGTCAAAAGGAACACTGACATGTACAAAGGGCAGAATATTATTAAAATCATCTAAAGGATTCCAGCAGCTATGCCCCGTATTGACCGCAATTCTGAGCTGATGTGAAGGGGACACTTAGCAAAAACCAGGAGTAGAGGCCTTAGAGGAATTAACAGTATAGATGCTTAGGGGCTGTCTTCCATTGTTAGTGAGTCTAGAATCAAGAGTAGTAAGTGATAACATTGATGATAGCACCAAATAAAAGGTCTGTCATTTAGACTGAGATGTCAAGATAAATTCATTCCCTCACAGTCCTTTACTTTCGGACACTTTACCCCAGAGGGCTCTGGATGTTTAACAGATATGTTCACGACAGAGACAGAATGGTTTTTAGGGATTAAGGGAGTCAGAAAATTTGGAAATAGATTGGGAAAAGAGGTAACACAGAAGTTCAGCTATGATCATGTTGCATGGAGAAGGTAGTTTGGGGGGCCATACAGCTATTCAGTGTGTTCTTGTGTTTGAACATTGGGATTCTTATTTAGATATGCGGATTGGGGACCAATTAGGTTATTGAGGTCTCTGTGTTGTTAACTCAGGGCATGAAGGCAAACGCATTGTAGATTTCTTAACAAGGCAACACAATGGGAGGAGGAAGAATCCAGGCCAACAGAATATTTAAATAAAAAATGAAAGAACTGCTGATGCTGTAAATCAGAAAACAAAACAGAAATTGCTGGAAAAGCTCAGCAAGTCTGGCAGCATCTGTGAAGGCAAAAAACAGTTAACATTTCGGGTCTGGTGACCCTTCCTTAGAACTGGTTTAACTTGTAAAAGTTAACTTGTTCTGAAAAAGGGTCACCAGACCTGAAACGTTAACTCTGTTTTTTCCCTTCACAGATGCTGCCAGATCTGCTGAGCTTTTCCAGCAATTTCTGTTTTGTTTGCCAACAGTGGTTGCCTGGCTTTGGTTACAATCAGGGATACAGAATTATCAGCAAACTTTTCAAAACATTTTCTGAATATCTCAGGGTGAGCAAATATCATGGAATGTACATATATATGGTAATTATATATTGTGTAGATGGAACAAAATGAATGTGAAATAAGCAAAGGCTTAATTTCCTAAAATGGAAATCCTGGTTTGCATTCAATTTGACTTTATTGAAATTAGTAATAAGAGGACTTTCAGCTTTTTAATCATTCTTTTATTTGTATTTTGCTTTCAAACTTATTTTCTTTACTTGTCACTCTCAAAAAAATTGTGAAAGCAATCTGGAGATACAGATGTCACCAACATGTTAACTTTCCACAAATGGACAGTGTAACTCTAATAAGCAAGTAGCAAGTCACCATAAAGACAGCTACTTTTGCACCTCATCTGCACAACTAATATTTACTGGACTTCAACATAAATGATGGTGGTATCTTTGACAAAGAAATGTTACATTTACAGATAATAAGAGCATCTTTAGAGCAGTAATACCAAGTCAAAAAGTATGATCAATTATAGATTCCAAAATATCAAAAAGATAGCTTAACCAACACCAGTATTCTTTCACAAAAAGATTCATTATTTAAGGAAAGCAACAACTGCTGGGTACCAACTTTGTTCGAAATTTGTCAGACTGAAATCAACTGACACACCATTCCAGTATTGCAGCATTCGATAATCATTGAGGGTATACATGTACCTCAACGTAAAGCCACAAAAATATATTCTAATATTACTATACCTATCATCATGATTTGGACTGATTGATCAGAGAATGCTAATAAAATAAAGCAGCATAAGTAAAGATTATGTTTGTACCAACAATAAAATTAAATGCAAGTTGGTTTATAGTAAGAAAAGCAAAACAGCTAGGTTGTTTGTGTGCTATTTAAATACTCACCTATAGAGAATGTTCATGCAGATGACAGGTTATCCAACAATTTCGTGGAACGGATTTTCAGATGAGGGTAAAAGATTGCATCGATGGATGTACAATATGCCGGCATCCGCAAGTCAGAAAATTCATTCCAAGGTAGGGACAAAAAGAAAGAACAGGGTTCTTATCAGAAATGATTCTACAGAAACTACAAAAGATTATAAAGAAGTTTTTTTAAAAAGTACTTTTATTTTCACAAGCAGCAATAAAAAAATTAGGTTTGTTTTCTTCAGAAAAGTAGATCGTTATCACGAAGAGTTACGAATCTTGGTCAGTACAGGAGGCGTGGCATACAATTCAAGCAGGAAGCTGACTGTCCAACAATAATGATTATGCCCCTAGAGATTTACCATCCCAATAACTGAACAAGAATCGCTTTTTAGAAAGCAATAGTCTAGATAAATTAATAATGTATGGTGAATGTCAAAAATTTGTTTTATATATTGGGCAACAGATAAATGACAGATATAGGAGAAAGCTTTGACCATATAAATGCAAGTCTGCATTTACTGCTGACTCATATCTCACTGCACTGTCTATGAAGATAGCAGTTTTGTAGTTCCAGTATTCATGGTTTCTTTTTCAAAAGAAGGGCAATAAAACATGCTTTAGTCATTCTGTAAATGTGTATAAAATTATTAATCCACTGTTTCAGTCACAGAATTGGAGTTTATTTTGTAGCAGTATACATTACTATCATCTGTAACTTCAACATAAATTTCAAGTCAATAATGTTATTTCCAATCCAAGCTACCCAGAAATAAATCCATTTAAGATCAGAAGACAAGAACACAACAAAATACTATCTGGATGAAAGATTTATAAGTGAACTACATTAACAGATATACATGGTTAATTAAATATCTACAGATTTATCCTGCACATGCATTCAATAGCAATGTAATATGCTGCTAATATTTCCCTTAACATTTTCCTGCCACATACTCCATGTAAAAGAATACTAATAAAGAAAATCTACGGCTGCTGTAGAGGATATAACTTGCCTTTTGGGTGCATAAATTGCTAAACTGCAAACACTACTGAGCGCTGGCTTCGGTAATCTGTAACCAAGATGTGGTCCAGGATAATCAAAGTATTCAGTAGCTTTTGTACCCACTGAAGTTTTACTTGCGCATTGTCAATTTACTATCATTGCATACAGTGCAAATTAAGGACTGCTCATTAATCTATATATTACAATCAGAAGATCCTTTTGCATATGCATTCATTAAAAATGATCAACTACAACATACTGGATGGATTTTGCTGTGGTAGCCATGGTGAAACAGTCAGCGTTCACTGTCATCTCTCCACCAAACAGATAGCAACTTCAGGAATTTGTATACTTGCAGAATAACAAGGAAATCCAGGCACTGCTATTATGAAAGCTATGCTGATAAGTAGGGTGCAACGTAGATACTCCCAAGGAGTAATCTCCCCCACAATCAAAATTAGACTAAAAAAAATTTGGCTGTTAAAACCCTTGAAACTGTTGCATCTCGAAGTATACTTAACTGGATTTTTAAACTACTACCAAACTTCACAAACATTACAAAATACTGTTACTGATTTTGAAATTCTGGCTTTATATTTGTGGAATGACAAATTTCTTCATAATCATTAAATTTCCACAAACATTTGAAAACATTTAAAGAGGATTTTTTGATATTTATTTAACTTGAAATAGTTTCTATCACATTCTGAGAATTTAAAATAATTGTCAAGGATGTTAAGTACTTCTAAATTCCTGGTTTGCAATGTGTGAATACTTTAATACTTGACTGGCTGCCGTCCTGCATGCTGACATCACCATTATGCCAACAACAGCAAAATCCTGCACTCAAATGATTTTGCAAAATGTGTGCATCTGGATTTAATCATAGCTTCATATTCTACTGTATATGCAGCACACATTTCTCGTCAAAGAATGACATGCACAAGAAAATACCACATTGGATCATTCATAATTTGAAGTATTCAGCTGGAATGTTTAATATACTTTTTTATAATCATGCCAAGCTGCTCAGACGGTAATAACATACTTAGTAGCAGCAGAACTGAAAATGATACTTTGCAGCAGCTGCCGTAGTTTTATGGCAGGATCAATGTTCTTTTTATGCTGTAACTTTAAAAGGCCACACCAATTTACAGTAGGAAATAAAAATAAGTAAGACAATTTGTGGACTACAGACCAAAAGCACATTTAAGACAAATGACTTAACAGTACTTGACCATAAGACATAGAAGCAGAAATCAGCCTTTTGGTCCATCAGTTTTACTCTATCATTCAAGGAGATCATGGCTGATCTGACAATTCTCAAATCCATTCCTGCCACATAACTCTAAATAGCTTATAAAAAAAATTCCAACAGAACATAATTCCATTACCAAATGGCATTGGACATTTAAATTTCTGTAGCACCATAAATTTCGATGCAGGATAAGCAAGGATCCTGAATTTATGTTCAAACAATGAATCGCCAAATTCCAGTTGTATGATCAACTTTTGTCTGGCCTACGGAGTTATTAAGACAACTTTTGCTACGTTTACACTCATAGAATAGTCTTAAACTAATTTAAATATATAGGAATTAAAATAATGATACTACTTAAACATTAATAATTTATAAATAATGGCACAAACTAGTGGTATTGATAAGCATGTGCTGATGTTAGATTATCCCAAGTATACAGTTACAGGGGAGCAATCTGTGATTGGAACAGACTGTGTAAAGTATTATTTCCCACACAGTATGTACAAATACAAGGGTTCTTTATTCTTCATCCTTTGAGTTAGAAAAATGTATTCATATGCTGGCAGCTAAGTCTGGTTTCATACCAAAATCAGCAACTCTGAAATGTTTAAAAAAGTGATTCAAAACACAACTATTCAATAGCAATATGAAACATATTTTCACTTGTTTATATCACATTCCTGTACTGCAAATGCAAGTTACAATTACAGCAATTTATCTCAAATACATGGATGGAACTGATATAGTACTGTATGGCAGCAAATATTTAATTTTCAATAAAACAAGGAACTGCAGATGCTGGAAATCTGAAACTCAAACTGAAATTGCTGGAGAAACTCAGCCTGTCTGGCAGCATCTGTGAAGAGAAAGCAGAGTTAACGTTACAGGTCCAATGACTCTTCTTCAGAGCTACTAGTGGCTGGGAAAAGGTGGTATATATAGTGAAGACAGGAGTGGGGCGGAGGTTTCACCATGTATGCGCAATCCCTTAACACATTCAGCCCCCATCAGGGTGGTCTTGTAAATTCTCCGCTTCATCCAATCTCCTCCACCTGGCCAAGCTCATCCTCACTTTGAACAACTTCTCCGTTGACTCCTCTCACTTTCTTCAGATCAAAGGAGTGTCCAGGCATTTCCATACGGACCCCAGCTATGCATGTCTCATTGTAGGACCTGGGGAACATTCCTTGTTCCAAATTTACTTGGGTCACTCCTCGCATCTTTTTCTCCTGTACATCAATGAAATCATTGATGCTACTTCCCTCTCTCATCTGGAATTGGAAACAATTTATCAAGTTCACTTTCAATTTCCACACTACTCTTACCTTAACCTGGTCCATCTCTGACTCCGCCCTTCCCTTTCTCAAAATCTATGTTTTCATTTCTGGAGATAGGAGGGCCATTGATACCCACCTACTCCTACAATTAGATGCACTATACATCCTCACACTCTGCCTCCCATAAAGACTATTTTCCACATGAGGGCCTCAGAAACGTCCACCTTTTTCCCTCAACAGGAGGATTCCCTGCCACTGTGGGTTGGCAGGGTCCTCTGATGTGGCTGACCCATTTCTCAAACTTCTGCCTTCACCTCTTTTCTTCGCTCTCACAACACTGAGCTGGTCTCTTTGGTCCTCACTAGCATCTGTATCCAAAGGATGATAAGACACTATTTCTGTCACATGCAGCAGGATGTCACCACCAGACACATATTCCCCTCCCTTTCCTTGGAAGCATTCCACAGATGCATGCTTAGTCTCAGGAAGGGTTACTGGACTCAAAACGTTTTTCTCTTCACAGATGTTACCAAAACTGCTGAGCTTTTCCAACAACTTTTGTCTTTGTTCCTGATTTATAGCATCCGCAGTTCTTTTGGTTTTTATATGTTTGGTCACCTTGATCCCCTCTTCCTCCACTTCCAGCATCTCCCACACTCCCACGGCACCTACCCATGCAATTAAAGGTGTAATATCTGCCCTTTTCCTTCCTCCCTCTTCACTATCCAAGGCTCCAGACACACCGTATAGATGAAGCAATGATTTACTGCACCTCACTTAATTTATGTTACTGTATTTGCTGCTTACAATGTGGTTTCTTTACACTGGGGAGACAGAACACAGACTAGGCAACCATTTTTCAGAGCACCTACATGTTGATGGCAAAAATGACCAAGTTTCCAATTGCTAATCACTTGAGCACATCACCATGTGCCCAGGCCAACATTTCTCTCAGACCTGGGGCAGTGCTCTAGCAAAACTCAGCAGAAACTAAAAGAACAGCAACTAATTTTTCACTTGGGAACTCTGCAGCTTGCAGGACTCAATATGGAGTAGGGCCTGAACACTTTCTTCCATGTCTTTTACCCACCCAAACAACCCAAGCCTTGTCATCATTTGGGCTGCTTTCAGCACAGCCAATCCATTTCACCTGCCTATGGTCTCCATTAACATCTCTACTTTCTCCCTGGCTTACGATTATCCAACTCGTTGTCTACCCAACTATCTTTCTCCCCCTCTGGGCTTCATCTCAACCTCACCCCAAACCCAAACGCCTGTCTTCACCATATATACCATCTTTTCCTAGATGCTACTAGTTCTGAAGAAGTGTTATTGGACCAAAATTTTAACTCTGATTTCTCTCGACAGATGTTATTAGCCCTGCTGAGTTTCTCTAGCAATTTCTGTTTTTTTATTCATTATCAATTATTGCAAGTTATTGATAATAACATTATGTTAATCCAACACTGTGTGCCACACTTTAAAGCAATAATCAAGCCAAAGAAGAAAACATTTCATGCACACAATAAGAACTAATTCATGCATTAGTCACACCTTGTTTACTGATGTCAAAATCTTCTTTTCCTTTGGACTTCAATCTAAAGAATCCGCTAAATTTTTAGATCTTGGAATCTCTCATCTCCATCTTCATTATACTATTGTTTACATTAGCTTTGTGTCTGCCTCTTCAAACAAAATAACCATACGTACTATTCTCACCTCAGAATCGATATCTCAATTTAATTCATGAAATGTGCAGAGTCTGATGAGGAATGACTGACATAATAAACACTTGTTACAATAAATTCAAACATAATTTAATTTTAACTTGCCTTGAATGGGAAATTAGATAAAGAAATCTCAGCCAGAAAATAACTAAAGAAGGAATTCAAAATCATTGGCAGCTAGGAGCATCCTCAAGGCATCTATTGCCTTATGCACAGTACTTGCAAAATTCATGCATCCTGCTGGGCATAATCGGCTCAAGAATATCACATCTTTGAGATCCATAGCAGACAACTGGTGTTCAATAATCCTCTAAAGAGGGGTAAAAATGCCAGTCACTCAGCTATTTTAAAATTAATTTCACAGCAGCTAGCAAATGCATTCAAAATATCATAATAATGACCACGCTAAATGTATCCAACAAACAATCCAATATTACATACAAAGGTCAACTAAATCACATTTCTATGTTTCCTTTGTACCTACCTGACCAATCCATGCCGAACATAATCCCAAACTAAACTAGTCTCACCTGCCTGGTCCTGGCCCATACCCCTCCAAACCTTTCTGATTCATATATCCACCCAAATGTCTTTTAAATGTTGCAATTGCACCCGCATCCACCACTTCATCAGGAAGTTCATTCTACACATGACCGTGCCTCATATCCTTTACAAATCTCTCTCCTCTTACCTTAAAAATGTACCCCCCATCTTGAAATTCCCCATCTTAGGGCAAAGATAACTACCATCAACTCTATCTATATCTCTCATAATTTTATAAACTTCTATCAGGTCGCTTCTCAAACTCCTACGCTCCAGTGAAAAAGTCACAGCCTATCCAGCCTTTCCTTATAACTCAAACCTTCTATACCCAGCAACATCCTGGTACATCTCTTCTGAACCCTCTCCAGCTTGATTATATCCTTCCTATAACTGGAAGACCAGAACTGGACACAGTATTCCCGAAGAGGTCTCAGTAATGTCCTGTACAACCTCAACATAACGTCCCAACTCCTATACTCAAAGGACTGAGCAATGAAGGCAAGCGTGCCAAATGCCTTTTTAACCATGAGGTCTCTATGTGATGCAATCGTTAAAGAATTATGTACCTGCACCCCTAGGTCCCATTTGATCAAGATCCCTTTCTAATCTTGGAAAACCTTCTTCATTGTCTATAATGCCTCCAATTTTGATGTTATCCACAAACCTACTACCCATGCCTTCTATATTCTCATCCAAATCATTTCTATAAATGACAAACAAAAAAAAGGAGGACCCAGAACCAATCTCTGTGGAACACCACTGGTAATAAGCCTCCAGTCCAAAAAGCAACCCTCCACCATTACTGCCTGTCTCTTGCCATTAAGTCAATTGTATATCCAATTGGTACACTCACTGTGAATCCCATGTGACTTGACTTCAGTAATTAGTCTACCAAGCAGAACCTTGTCAAAGGCTTTACTAAAATCCAAATAAACAACATCTATTGCTGTGCCATCATCAATCTTTTTGGTAACTTCCCAAAAAAGTTTGAGAGACACTATTTTCCTCGCACAAAACCATGCTGACTATCTCTAATCAGTTTCTGTCTCAATTTATGTCCATAAATCCTATCTTTTATAATCACCTCCAACAACTTACCCACAACCGAAGTCAGACACACAGGCCTATAATTCCCCAGTTTCTCCTTACAACCTTTCGTAAGCAAAGGTACAACATTAGCCACCATCCAGTAATCAGGCACCTCATCTGTAATTATAGATGATATAAATATTTCTGCAAGGGGTCTCGCAATTTCCTCCTTTACTTCCCACATCATTCTGGGATACATTTGATCAGGCCCTTGAGATTTATCATTTATCCATCTTTATATTCTCTAAAACCTCCTGAACTTCCTCTTCTGTAACATGAACTGTTTTTAAAACATCAAAGTTTATTTCCCTGCATTCTCTAGACTCCATTTCTCTCTCCACAGTAACAACTGATGCAAAATATTCATTTAGTATCTTTCCCCTCTCCTGAGGTTCAACACAAAGACGACCTCCTTGATCTTTAAGAGGCCCTACCCTCTCTCTAGTTACCCTCTTGCTCTTAATGTATTTGTAGCATCTCTTTGGATTATCCTTAATCTCATCTGTCAAAGCTGTCTCATGTTCCCTCTTTACCTTCTTGAGTTCTCTCTTCATAATACCTCTGTACTCTTTATATTGATTAAGAGATTCACTTGAACCAACTTGTTTCTATATAAAAGATTCTCTTTTATTCTTGACTAGAACCTTAATATCTGTTGAGGTTGGTTGGCTCGCCGAGCTGGTTTGTTGTTCCGCAGATGTTTCGTTACCGGGCTTGGTAGCATCCTCAGTGCAGCTCTGATGGAGCATCGGTGTGTTTTCCCGCCTGGTTTTTAAACTCTGGGGTCCGTTGCAATGGATTGCCTCACTTCCAGGTTTCCTCCATAGTGGAATGTATATGGGGTAGAGTTCAATGTGTTTATTAATAGCATGCTTCGTGGAGCGCCATGCTTCCAGGAATTCTCGTGCTTGTCTCTGCCTAGCCTGTCCCAGGATCTTGGTGTTGTCCCAGTCAACTTGGTGATACTCCTTGTCCATGTGGAAACACTCACTCATCTCAATCCACATGGACAAGGAGTATCACCAATTTGACTGGGACAACACCAAGATCCTGGGACAGGCTAGGCAGAGACAAGCACGAGAATTCCTGGAAGCATGGCACTCCACGAAGCATGCTATTAATAAGCACATTAAACTCGACCCCATAAACATACCACTACAGAAGAATCCCGGAAGTGAGGTAATCCATTGCAACGGACCCCAGAGTTTAAAAACCAGGCGGGAAAACACATCGACGCTCCATCAGAGACTGCACTGAGGGTGTTACCAAGCACGGTAACGAAACGTCTGCGGAACAACAAACCAGCTCGGCGAGCCAACCAACCTCAATACCCACAACCCGAGCTACAGATCTACTCCAAAACCTTAGAACCTTAATATCTTTATTCATCCATTGTTCCTCAATCTTAATCGCCTTACTCTTCACTCTAACAGAACAAAATGCCTCTGAACTCTCGTCATCACACTCCTAAACACCTCCCACTTGTCAGACATCCTTTTACTTGTGAAAAGTCTGCTCCAATCAACGTTTGAAAGTTCTTGTCTCATACCATTAAAATTATTGCCCTACTCCAATTTAAAAAAATTAACTTTTTATGGAAGACTTAAGTTTATCTTTTTCCATAACCATTTTGAAACTAATAGAATTATGATCGCTAAACCTAAAATGCTCTCCCACCTTTACTTGAAAACACAAGCTTTCAGAGTCTTACTCCTTCTTCAGGTGTTAGTGATTTCTGGCCATGTCCACCCCAGTCCACCACCAGCACCTTCACATCATCACTTTTACTTCTGTCACCTGCCCTGCCTTATTGCCCAAAAGAAGGTCTAGTTTTCTAGACCTTCTTTTCTAGTAGGAGCATCCACATATTGATAATGAAAATTTTCTTGAGCACATTTGACAAATTCTTCACCATCCAAACCTTTAAGATTACGGTAGTCCCAGTCAATATTCAGAAAATTAAAATCTCCCATTATTACAACCTTATTATGCTTACATATATCTGAGATCTCCCTACATATTTGCTCCTCAATTTCTCTCTTGCTATTAGGGGGCCTATAGTAAAATCCAATCAAAGTGATCTTCCCCTTCTTAATTGTAATTTCTACCCATATATTTTTACAGGACAATTTTTCAGAAATATCTTTCCTAGTTACAGCAATAATGTATGTCTTAATCAAAAACACCAGCCTCCCTCATCCCTTGCCTTCTTGTTTATCCTTCCTATAGCATCTAAAACCCAGAACATGGAGCTGCCAGTCTTGTCCATCTCTCAGCCAAGTTTCTGTAATAGCTATGACGTCCCAATCCCATGTTCTTAAATATACCCTGAGTTCATCAGCATTACCTTGCATTGAAATAAATGCTAGTTAGTTCTTCAGAGTTACTACATACTCTGACTCTCTCTTGTCTTTCTTCTGCGATTGACATGCTCTCCTCACATTCAGAACCTACCCCATCAATCCTTCCATTTACACTGCTACCTAGAATTCCTCCACTCACCTTCTCTCTCAGTATAAAGTCTCCCTTAATAGAATGAACAAATTTCCCTGCTAACATATTGGTCTCTTTCCAGTTTAGGTTAGATCCATCCTTTTTGAACAGGTCTGTTCTACCCCAAAAGACACTCCAATTGTTTGATAACCTGAATCCCTGAACAATACAGGAGCTCTTCAGCCATTGATTTATCTCCCTTAACCTTTTGTTCCTTTCCTCGTTTCAGTTCGGCATTGGGAGTAAACCAGAAATTACTACTCTTAGGGTTTTATTTTTTAATCTTCTACCTAACCTCTTAAATTCACTCTGTACTGATTTAATCTTTTCCCTAAAAATATCATTCCTACCAATGTGTACAATAATTTCTGGCTTCTCAATCTCACCTTTAACAATATGCTTAAAACATTTAGAAATGTCCTTAATCCTAGCACCAGAAAAGCATAAACCATCCTAAATTTACGCTCATTGCCACAGAACCACCTGTCTATGCCCCTGACAGGACAATCCCCTACAACAATAATTCTATTAAATCTTGTCAAACACTGCCAAACATAAGAATCATTCCAGTTGTCTAATAACTGACTGGCCCTTCCATTTGCCTCAGAGAGACTATCCCCTTCAACTGTTCCAAAAACTGAATATCTATTTGATAGAGGAATAGCCACCTGAGACTTTTGAAGGCATTCTTACCTTTCCTGACAGTCACCCATCTATCTATTGATTCTGCTGGGTAATAACTTTTCTAAATCTACTAGCCATCTCACTCTGTCCTTTATATATGGCCATAATAACATTAAGCCTAAAAAGAAGGAAGTTTCAATATCATCTTATATATAAAATATAACACCTTATATATAAAATAAACTACCTTTCATTACCTACAGAAAATGATGTTAAAATTGGAAAAAAATTAAATATATATATCAAACATATAAGAATTTTAAAAATAAAATCAACCACTTAGCTGATTAACTGAACAAAAACAATTCCTCTTCAATAGGACTCTCCGGAGGGAAAGCTTTACTTATTTTTTTTAAAAACTTCAGTTTTTTTCAAGAAAAGAACTTTTGTAATGTAAGAGAAGACCCTCTAAAACACATATAGACTTTTTTATTTCTGAATTAAGAATAATAAATACCTCAGCCGTTCGATTAAAAAAAACTCAGCCATTAAGCTACATTTCTATGACCTTAGAATCCATCTTTGACCAGCAGGGAGAGGCAGTGATGTAGTGGTAATTTCTCTGGGCTATTAATGCAGAACCCCATGCTAATGTTCTGGGGATATGGCTTCAAGTCTCACATAACAGTTAGTGAAATTTAAATTCAACAAAAATCTGGAATTAATAGTATAAAGGCAACCATTAAAAATCTTGTTCACTTATGCTGTTTAGAGAATTAAATCTGCCATCTTTGCATGGTCAGACAATGTGGTTGGAATCTGGGGAAATCAAAAATCAGCAATAAATGCTAACCTAGCCAGCAATGTCCACATCCCATGAACAAATTCTGAATAGTAGCAGCAGCAATCTGAGCTGGCTGGCCACAAATGCTCTACCATCGCAATCAGCGTGACACACTGACATCATGATCTGCCTACTCCGCATATCTATAGTGCATGCTCCACATTTACGACTGAGATGACATTCACGACAAGCCGTGTGTATTTGCATGTAGCACCACAGGCATTTTGGCATCAAAATGGTATCAAAAAGTGTCAAGCAACATCATACTGACCAGGAACAAAAGCAGAAGTTGCTGGAAAAGCTCAGCAGGTCTGGCAGCATCTGTGAAGAAAGAAATCAGAGTTAATGTTTCAGGTCCTGCGATCCTTCCTCAGAACTGATGGTAACTAGGAAAACATTGGGGTGTATGCAGGAGATAGGGAGGGAATAGGGAGTAAATGAAAGGTGGGAAAAGAGCCCAAACAGACAGAAAAGCAGTCGGACATACAAAAGGAGGTGATAACGACTTGGCTACAAGGGTGAATAGCTGTTAATGGGGACTGTTAGTGACTAACAATATGTAGTGTGTAATGGCAGACTATGTGAATAACAAGTCCTGGTGTGTGGGGTAAGGGGCTAGGACATGGGAGAGTCTACGCCCTAAAATTATTGAACTTGATATTGAGTCCAGAGACCTGCAGGATCCCCAAGCAGAAAATGAGGTGTTGTCCTTCAAGCTTGTGCTGAGCGTCATTGGACCACTGCAGCAAGTCTGAGACAGAGGTGTTGGCCAGGGGAACAGGGTGGTGTGTTGAAGTGGCAGGCAACTGGAAGCTCAGGGTACTTCTTGCAAGCGGAACACAGATGTTCTGCAAAGCGGTCACCCAGTCTATGCTTCGTTTCCTCAATGTAGAGGAGACCACATTGTGAGCAGTGAATGCAGTAGATTAGATTCTGGGAAGTGAGGATGAAATGTTGCTTCACTTGGAAGGTATGTTTGAGCCCTTGGATTCTGGGGTGGGAGGAGGTGTCCATTTACCTTCGCTGGTTGCAGGGGTAGGTGCCATGGGGTTGTGAGGGGTTGTTGGGAGTGGAGGATGACTGGATCAGGTTGTACCAGAGGGAACTGTCCCTGCGGAAGGCGGGCAAGGGAGGAGAATGTGTATCTCGTGGTGGCATCTCACTGGAGATGGCAGAAATGGCAGCTGATGATCTTCTGGATGTGGATGCTGGTGGGATGGTAGTTGAGGACTAGGGGAACCCTATCACTGTTGCCCGAGGGAAGAGTGGGGGTGAGGGCAGAAATGTGGGAGATGGGTCAGACCCGGTTGTTGGCCCACCGACAACAGTGCTGGGGAATCTTTGGTTGAGGAAGAAGGTGGACATTTCAAAGGACCCCTTGTCAAAGTTGGCTTCATCTGAACATATGCAACAGAGACAGAGGAACTGGGAGAATGAAATGGAGTCTTTACAGGAAGCAGGGTGTGAGGATACCTAGTCTAGGTAGCTGTGGGAGTCGGTGGGTTTACAGTGGATATTAGTGGCCAATCTATCCCCAGAAATGGAAATAGAGATGTCGAGGAAGGGAAAGGAAGAGTCAGAGATAGACCTGATGAAAGTGAGGGCTGGGTGGAAAGTGGAAGCAAAATTGATGAACTTTCCAATTCCGGACAAGAGAGGAAAGCAGCACCAATGATATCATCGATATTTGAGAAAAAGTTGTGGCTGGGGGCCAGAATAGGACTGGAATAAGGAATGTTTCACATACATCATGAAGAGACAGGCATAACTGGGGCCCATGCGGGTACCCATGGCCATTCCTCTGATCTGAAGAAAATGAGAGGAGTTAAGAGAAGTTGTTGAGGGTGAGGATGAGCTTGGTGAAGCGGAGGAGGATGGTGGTGAGTGGGGACAGTTCAGACCTTTACTCCAAGAAGAAGTGGAGAGCCCAAAGACCATTCTGGCGGGGGATGGACATGTAAAGGAATTGCACATCCATAGTAAAGAGGAGGTGGCTGGATCCTGCAAACTGGAAATTTTGAAACTGGTTAAAGCGTCAGAGGAATCACAGATGTATGTGGGCAGGAACATGTTACGCTTGGGGACCCTGCAGCCTGCAGACTCAACAGAGTTCAATAATTTTCGGGCCTGAACTCTCCCATGTCCTAGCCACATACCCCACACACCAGGCCTTGTTATCACATAGCCTGCCATTACACACGACCTATTGTTAGTCACTAACAGTCCCCATTAACAACTATTCACCCTCCTTGCCACATCGTTATCAACTCCTTTGTCTATCCAACTGTGCTTCTCTCTCTTTGGGTTCTTTCCCCACCTGTCCTTTACTCCCTACCACCGCACCCCTCTCCCCTACCTTCTGCATATAAACCGACGTTTTCCACGCTACAATCAGTTCTGAGGAAGGATCACAGGACCTGAAACATTAGCTCTGATTCTTTCTTCATAGATACTGACAGACCTACTGAGTTTTTCAGCAACTTTTGTTTCTGTTCCTGATTTACAGCATCTGCAGTCCTTTCGGTTTTATCATACTGACCAGGTCATTTATTCACCAAAATCATATTGGTTTAAAGATAAGTACTTGCCAGGTCACCAAGGAGAACTGTCCTGCTTTTTCTCTTGAAATAGCATCCTGCCTTTTATATTTACCCAAGAGCGACGATGTCCTCCCCAGTTTAACATCTCCTCTGTCAGTAAAACAGTCCCTCTGCATTGATTAGATTTCTGTGTCTGGACTTAAACTAGCAACATTCTGACTCAGAGTGTTATCAACTGACGCAGATGACCCTGGTTTAAATTAACTTGCTCCAAATTAAGTATTCAGAAAGAGTGATCACTGTATGTTTACAATTTACTTAATCTTTACATCCACATCCACTGTTTCCAGTAAATCAACTGTGTTAATCATCAAAAGAACTGCATGTCCATCCTACACATATTATATACAATGTAGACTATAAGCCTTCCAAAACCTAATTGTTCAAATGTCAAGATAGAAATCTGAACTGCAGTTTCGGGCAAACCTCCTTATGCACAGGACTGGCAATAGTGATATTTCTCTGAAAAGAATTGAACAAAAACAGTTCATTCCAACTGAACCAATCTCTGGACTTTTCAAATCTCCATTCAATAGGTTCATAAATCATTCCCACTGCATTCTTACATCTAACAGCAAGTTTGATTGGACTGTGCCTGCACTGCCCATTAAAACTGGTGATCATTCTATCAAACTATTCAAAAAAATTTAAAACTTCTAACGTGTGTACAAATTAAATTCTCTACCATAAATTGATGATATAAACACATCCCCTACGTGCTCTCCATCCTCATCTTCTCCAAGGTCATCCAATCAGCTGTCTCTACCACATTCTTCCTTTCCACAAATTGATCAGGTCAAAGTTCCCTCAATATTCCCCACAAAATTGCAACTTTTTCAAACCTCTTTCATTTCTAGGTTTGTGCCCTCTGAATTAATCCAATATGTCCTTCTCCTTTTGACCCTATTCCCACTAAACTGCAGATCTTACACATCAACTTCCCTCCTGATCCCACATTAACCAATATTGTTAATGGTTCATGTTCTTCACGTCATTCTCTTCTAGTTTAAATTTGTTATCATTAGTTTTCTCCACTATCCTTACAAACTATTGTCTCACTTCCAACTTTCCCTTTCTTACCTGGGCATCTCCCGGCTCCATACCCATCTTTCCCTGAATTCTGCATTTGAATCTCTCCAACGAGGTTTCTGCCTTGTCACAGTAGTAAAACAACTTTTGGCAAAGCTACAAATTATATCTTATGAGATTGTGACAATCCTTCCTCATCATTGTCAACTTGCCTGTAACCTTTAACATGGATGAACACTCCTCTTCCAATGCCTCTCCACTGTTATCCAGGTTGGATTGCTGTCACCTCTCTCCATTCTCATATATCTAATCAGAGATAACACATCACTTACAACGGTTTCTCTTCACGCTCTCACACCGCTTTCTCTACAAAGATATATGCTTGACCCTCCTATTTTTCATTTACATGTTCCCTCTTGTTGACATCATCTGAAAGCACACAATGTTATTTTCAAATGTAGGCTCTACTTCACCACTAACTCCCTCCAATGATGCATTACCAGACTGCTACTCTGAAATCAAGTACTGGATTAGCAGGTGTTTTCTCCAATTAAATAATCGGATGAGTTAAATCACTTCTTTAAGTGCCCAGTCCACACTCAGTTCCCTTTCTACCCATTCCATTCCTCTCCCTACCAACAGTAGGCGAATGCATCAGAATGTTCATAATGTTGATGCCATACGTGAAGCAGAAATGAGCTTGTGACCATACCTTCTTGCAATTGCCAAGACTGAAAGAAAAGCAAAATATTGTGGATACAGAAAATGCTTGGCAAACTCAGCAGGTCTGGCAGCATCTGGAGAGAGCAACAGAGTTAATGTTTCAAGTCCAACATGACTCTTGCTCAGAACTCATTCTGAACTTATTCTGAAGAGTTATATCAGATTCAAAATGATAACTATGTTTCTCTGTCTACAGATTCTGCCAGAACTGCAGAGTTTCTCCAACATTTTCAGTGTTTGTAACCGTCAACACAGCCTCTTTTCACCTCTAAGACCACTCCACTGTAGCTCTAACTTGGACAAGTGGATTCACACATTCTGCCATCCACAAATTTGACATCATCCAAAACTTTGCTACTTCAGTCTTCACTTGGACACAATCCTGACATCCATGCTCACTGATTTGTACTGGTTTCTGATCAAGCAATTTAAAATTCTCATCCCTGTTTCTAATTTCTCTAAGGTCTTATTCTTTCCCCATTTCTGTGCCCCCCCCCTCTCTGGTTTCACTGCCTTCCAGAATATCTATGCTCCTTTAATGCTGGCCTCTTAAGCACCCTTGATTTAACTCCTCAGTGCCATCGTCAGTTGCCTATGCAAGGCAATCAAGCCTACAGTAGTGTTACTACAATGGTGCATCTTTTCTCGTAATAATTCCACAGTTGGATCAAGGTCAACTACTTGTTTGCCCCAATTTGTTACATAAAAAGAGCAAAAAATATATGTTCCTTCCCCCTCAATGGACTTAGTTGTAAATGGAAATTTTATTCATTTACGCAAAAGAAGCTGCTCACCAAACTTGAGTTAATTATATGGCTGCGTTCAGTAAGTGTTTCCTTATTTCTAATGTTAGCCTCATTTTGAAATTTACTTTTGAAATGACACAATTCCCTGGTAACAGTTCTTTAATGTCAGGTGCTTTTCTTTAGAAGCATAGTCCAGTTTACAAAATGCATGCTAAGTGTGAAATGCACGTGTATTAAGTAGCTAGTCAGCAACAGATCAGATTATTCACATAATTGAAAAAAATCTTGATGGGTACTGGTGCTCAGGTTATTGGTTACCTATTACTTGGTTCCTAGCAACATCACCTGATTCAGTGAAAAGAGATAGATAAAAACTCTTCCTAATCACGTTAATTTTTTTGAGACTGAAGAACAGCAGTATTTTTATACAGCACTTCTTGTATATTAGATGGAAGCATTCTTGCCTCAGAGCGCATTTCCACACAAGAGTTTAGTTCAGATTATGAAAGAACTTGGCCACAGAATGTAACATCACCTGTTATTGTTCACATCCACTTGAAAATGGATGGCAGCCTGTTACATGTCGTGAGAGACAGCCAAATCAAAGCAGCTTTTCTACCTCTATATTCTGAGCACAGTAAAATTTAAACCTTCAAACAGCCTCCAAATTGACCCCAATCATTCCTAACAAGACTTTTTGAACACCAAATCCCAGAATCTGTGATTAATCGATTCTCGACACCAGCTTGTAGCTTAAACAAAATATCTTAGCAAATTATTAACAATACAACAATCTTACTACAGCAAAATTAAATAGCAAGAAATCTAATTCATCAAGTACAGGAGCAGAGATGTGTTGTTGCAGTTATACAGGGCCTTGATGAAGCCGCACCCAGAATAATGTGCGCGGTTTTGGTCTCCTTTTCTGAAGAAGGATGCTCTTGCTTGCAAGGGAGTGCAGCGAAGGTTTACCAGGCTGATTCCAGGGATGGTGGGACTGACATATGAAGACAGATTGTCTAGGTTAGGATTGTGTTCACTGGAGTTCAGATGAATGAGGAGGGATCTCACAGAGCCTTATAAAATTCTAACAGGGCTAGACAGGGTGGATGCAGGGAGAATGTTCCCGATGGTGGGTGTGTCCAGAACCAGGGGTCACAGTGAGGATCTAGGGTAGAACATTTAGGATGGAGGTGAGGAGACATTTCTTCACCCAAAGAGTGGTGACCCTGCAGAATTCATTACCACAGGAAGTGGTTGATGCCAAAACATTGCATGTATTCAAGAGATGGCTAGATATCGCATTTGGGGCAAATGGGATCAAAAGGTTATGCGAAGAAAACAGGATTAGGTTACTGAGTCGGACAATCAGCCATGATCATGATGAATGACAGAGCAGACTCGAAGGGCCAAATGGCCTCCTTCTGCTCCTATCTTCTATGTTTCTATTCTTTAAACCCAAAACCCTTTATTTTCAGCCCCATTAACACAAAAGACAGACAAACAGTTAAGGGGTAAATAAAAGAAAATAACAGAACTGGCCTGATTACTTAAATGTCTTTACAATGTATTGTCCCACAAGAATCCTGAATGGTTTCTTAGTTAATCTTCCGAAGATGTCAATCAGGGACACCTATACAGTTCAATCAGATGAAGGTAGTAATACATATAACTTAATTTTCTTTTCTCTGAACTTCCAAGAGCTAGTGGTGGGCAGGTAGGGAGCTTTGAAATCTTGATGCTCTATCAACAACAGCCCCATCTTTTCACAAAAAACACAGTTCAAAATGCAATTCAAACTCGGACCACTTCCTGACTGACCAACTCCTCCATGTGGTCCCAGTTAGAATTCAACATCTGTTGTTATCTCATTGTGCATAAGGTCTTTTCAAGACTTGCTGGAACCAATTCCTAGGTACTGATCTCATTAACAGCCAACTTCTGCTTTCTGGTTAAACCTAATACACTTCTGCAGCAACGAAGCATCTGCAGAAACTTTTGATCAGGAACCAACCTGCAATTAACTTCCAGGCTTGGCCTCATGAATAAATAAAAGCTTGTTTGATCGGTTTTCCTTTTAACTCAAGCTGTCCAAAAGTCATCTTTAGCTCATAGTTCCCAGTTCACAACTCCAAACCAAAATTGATTAAGGAATGAAATAAAATTAATGGAAAGCCAGCAAGGGTTCTAACAAGTCAAATTTATTGCAGAGCTGTGCAGCCATTTGAGAAAGGTGATCTTCAGGGAAGGGCTAAGAAATCAATTAGCTACGCATCCTGACACTACAGTAAATGCAACTGGTGAAAACACTGCAGAGGAACAAATCATCTGCAACTAGACATTATCACAGTCACAGTGAAGCCTTTGTGACTGTAATTAATTGTGCTTCCATGTTGCAGAAGGTTGCTAAAATCAGATTGGAAAGATTCAGGTGCTGAGTTGAGAACCTGCTTGCATACTTTGAAGAAGAATGAGAGGCCAAGAAATGGGGCATTAATTTTCAGCATAAAAGGATCCGCAGCAGTTTTTTTTCTGGAAGTGCTGGCAATGATCTTGTAAAAGAGAAGAGTACCTCTCTGTGTCACAATATGTAGTGCTGCAATCATGAATGCTTAGTAATTTCAACTCAATTGAGGAGCTAGATCAATTTAATTTTTACTCGTGATGTAAGTGTGAACTATATTGTTATTACTTAGGAACTTGGATTCAAAATGGAAGAAAAATAAATTTTCATTTTCAGTTGGGTGAAGGCGGCTTTCTTTAAACAAATGTCAAAGTCATTTTGAACAGTGCATTACAGACAGCTTTTCCAAGATTTAATCACCTAACTGGGAAGTTAATTGATGAACTGCTTACAGAAGTTGAACTTTTAACCACATACACAAAGTCAGACAGCCATGGGCAACTAGCAAATCGAGTTCAGAAGAAGAGAAGTCATCCAAGCAGAAGGGCAGTATCCTAGTTTATACAAGTCTCCACACAGAGAGTTTAGTTTATAGAAGTCTCCAGGCTGTAAGATGCTTCTATCTTTATTTAGAGGCTGGAAAGTAGTCTTTAGGTCATCAGAACAGAGAAAAAAAGGTCTTGGACTGCTGAAGCAGTTTAAGTCGTGCTGGAAAGAGTAATTTTAGTGAAAAATAGAAGAATAAGATCGGAGTGAAAATTCTCAGGGATTAAGAAACTGTAAAGAATGGGAAAAGGATTGAATCTTTAATTTTGCCATTTATGTTAATAATTTTCAAAATTGTCACATACATCGCTTTCTTTTTTTGTTTCGTAAGAAATTTGCTTTTTTTTGAAAGAATGTTGGCAGCTCCTGTGATTTGCTCAGTAACTGACAACCATGGTAACCAAAGTACAAAAAATAAACTTTATGATGTTTCACACTGAAAACTAACTTGGTTGGTATTAAAATTAACTGGGGATCATGCCAATTAAAAATATATAAAAGTAGAACATACTGGAAATCTCAGCAAATCAGATATATCTGTCAAGTGAAACAGAGTTCATGTTTCAGGTTGATGAACTTTCATCAGAACTGAACTATTCTGAAGAAGGGTTATCAACCTGAAGCACAAAGAACAAAGAAAATTACATTACAGGAACAGGCCCTTCGGCCCTCCAAGCCTGCACTGACATGCTGCCTGTCATAACTAAAATCCCCTACCCTTCCAGGGACCATATCCCTCTATTTCCATCCTGTTCATATATTTGTCAAGACGCCCTTTAAAAGTCACAAAAGTATCTGCTTCCGCTACCTCCTCCGGCAACAAGTTCCAGGCACTCACCACCCTCTGTGTAAAAATGAGAGACTATTTCTCTCTCCACAGATACTGCCTAACCTACTGATTCTTGAAAAAATTTTCTGCTTTTATTTCAAATTTCCAGCATCTGCACTGTTTTGTTTTCATATGGTACAATACGCATTGTATATTCCGCTCTTCTTATTAGTTAACAATTTTGCTTAACACTTAAAACCAAAGTCAAAGATTAATAAATTGTTATTTTGTCACTGAAGAGAAGAATAATCACATTAAAGGGGGGTACAAAACCAACAATTTTAGGCAAAGTGGAAAAAATTTTAATTTAATTAATACACAAACTACGAATTTTACATCAACTGATTTAACAGGACAATGATAACACTATTTTAAATAAATCAGAGAAAAAACTCATCCAGAGAAAGGAGTATTGGAGGTTAATCAATAAGTAAAATACTTTTTTTTCAAAAAGCATATCATTGGTTGCCTTGAATATTTGAGAACAAGCTGAGAATTATCTAATGTTTTCCTTCCGTTATTAATGTAAAACCAATGAAAAATATTGATCTTAATTTGGTACCTGAAAGTAAGTCTGTCAATCAGCAAAAACCCTAATGATTCTTCCTTCATGGTCATTCTATTTAGAGACAACCAATTAAAACCGTACTATATTTTTTGGATATCTGCCACAAATAATTTTATGATAAGAGTTTATTGTAAGAATCTTCAATCAACTAGTTAAGCTTTTCATACAATAGGATTCTACAGTGAAATAAACTTGGTGAGCTTTTCAAAATGAAAACATCAGTGAAAATCAGAATAAATGCCTTAAGATCATATGTTACCACACCTGTTTTATAGATGCAACATTCAGCACATCGAGTCTGCTCTGCCATTTGATCATTTCTGATATGTTCTCAACCCCGTTGTCCTGTTGTCTCCCATAATCTGCTTACCAGTCAAGAACTCATCTTTGTCTGTCTTAAATACACTAAATGACTTGTCCTCCACAGCCTTCTCCGGCAATGGGCTCCACAGATTCACCACTTTCTGGCTGAAGAAATTGCTCCTGATCTCAGTTCTAAAGGGTCATCCCTTCATTCTGAGGCTGTGCGCTGGGTCCTAGTCTCTCCTACTGGAGAAACATATTCTCCATGTCCACTCTATCCAGGCCTTTCAGTGCTCCAAATCTTAATCAGATGCCCTCATCCTTCTAAAGTCCATTCAGTACAGACATAGAGTCTTCAACTGTTCCTTATGTGACAAGCCCTTCATCCCCACGATCATGCTTGTAAACCTCCTCCGGACCCCCTCCAATACCAGCACATCCTTCCTCAGATACAGGGCTCAAAAATGCTCACAATATTCCAAATGTAGTCTGATCAGAGCCTTATATACAGCCTCAGCAGTATATACTGCTGACTATAACAGGTCCCTGCTCTTGTATTCAAGCCCTCTTATAATGAAAGCTAACATTGCATTTGCCTCGCTAACTGCCACTGAACCCATATGTTAACCTTAACAAACTCCTGAACTAGGACTCCTAAGTCCTTTTGTGCCTCAGATTTCCAAAGCCTTACACCATTTAGGAAATAGTCTGCACCTCTATTCTTCCTACCGAAGTACATAACTTCACACTTTCCCACATTTTATTCCATCTGCCACTTCTTTGCTCACTCTCCTAGCCTGTGCTAGCCCTTTTGGAGCTTCCCTACTTCATCATTAAAACCTGTCTGCACAGCTTTGGGGTATGTGCAGGAAGACGGGATTAGAAACGAGATCTGGGTGTCTTTGGGTTGGCATGGACAATATGGGCCAAAATGTCCCCTTCTGTGCTGTATCATTTCCATGGTTCTTTGGTCCCTCTATGTTTGTGTCATCTGCAAACTTAGCAACAATGCACTCAATTCCTTCTTCCAGATCGTTAATGTATAATGTGTACACTTGTAGTCCCAACATAGACCCCTGAGAAACTCCACAAGTCAGCGGATGCCATCCTGAAAAAGACCTCTATCCCTACTCTCTGCCTTCTGCCAGTCAGCCATTCCTTTATCCATGCCAGTACCCTGCTCCTAAAACCACAGGCACTTATACTATTCAGTGGCCTCCTGTGTGGCACCTTTTCAAAGGCCTTCTGGAAATCCAAATAAATCAAATCTACTTGCTCTCCTTTGTCTAACTTGCTCGTTACCTCCTCAAAGAACTCTAACAGACTTGCCAGGCATGATAAACCTGTGCTGACTCAGCCCTATTTTACAATGTACTTACAAGTACTCCACAATCTCATCTTTATTAATGGACTCTAAAATCTTAACAATGACCAAAGTCATGCTAACCGACTTATAGTTTCCTGTCTACTGCCTCCCCCGCCTTCTTAAACAGGGGTGTTAAATTAGCCATTTGTCAGTCCTCTGAGACTATCCCTGACACCAGTGATTCCTGAAAGATCACCACTTATGCCTCTTCAATCTCCTCAGCTATCTCACTCAGTCATCTGGGGTGTCGTCCATTTGTGCCAGGAGATATATCCAACTTCAGACCTTTCAGCATCCCAAGCACCTTACCCTTAGTGATGGCCACTATACTCAGCTCTGTGCAACTCTTTTGAAGTTCTGTTATACTGCTGCTATCTTCCCAGTAATCTTCACCACTGGGGCTAATGGTCCAATATGGTAGGTGAGTACATGCATTTATCCTTCCAACTCTCCAAAAAGCGCCAGTTGTTGTTTCAGGGGCCACAACTCACACAGGCAATTTCAAATCACAGCTTGCCAAAAATAGGGCCTCAGGAGCTTTGGATCAATAAGCCATGGTGCTTTCAGCTGCTGATTTATTAATGATTTAGGGACAATCCAATTTCTACATTTGTTTTTCAGAAGTTCAGGGATGAATTTAAGTAAATGGACAACAAAATCATGTGCAGTTCAAAACAGGTTGCAAGTTCACAATTAGATCGTTTCACAAAACTGGTGCAAGCCAAACTAGTGTCTAATGAATACAACTGTCCTAATTACAAAAGGGCTGGGGAGTTAGGAGAAGCAAATGTCATAAAAGGAAATTAAATTTGTAAACATGAATATGTTTGTAAATACTTTAAATATACAAACAAGTGCCACACTATTCGCTAGGGTAATCAGTTGCTGTCACTTTGTTGGATCATTGAAACTTGGGACAGATATAGAGTGATCGAGGTCTACTGCACATTTGGCCCATCAAGTCTGTGCTGGTCAAAAACAATGATCTAATTCTTCAAATCCTATTTTCTAGCACTTGGCCCATAGCTTTTGTATGTCCTTGCACAAGTGTACATCTAAATACTTCTTAAACAAAATTTTAATAACAACATAATGGTAGCCTCTTACTTATAGCAGCATAAGGGGAGGCACAGTGACACAATGGTTAGCACTGCTGTCTCACAGTGCCAGGGACCCAGGTTCAATTCCACCCTCGGGTGACTGTCTATGTGGAGTATGCACGTTCTCCCCGTGTCTGGATGGGTTTCCTCCGGGTGCTTGAGTTTCCTCCCACAGTCCAAAGATGTGCAGATTAGGTGGATTGGCCATGCGAAATTGCCCATAGTGTTCAGGGATGTGTGGATTAGGGGGATAGGTCTGGGTGGGATGCTCTTTGTGTCGATGTGGACTTGTTGGGCCGAAGGGCCTGTTTCCATACTGTAGGGATTCTAAGAATGTCAACAAACAGCTTTTGGGATAACAAAAAGTGTGGAGCTGGATGAACACAGCAGGCCAAGCAGCATCATAGGAGCAGGAAAGTTTGACATTTCAGGTCTAGACCCTTCTTCAGAAATCATCTGCAGTACCTATTATCTCTGAAACAGCTTTTGTAATTGCTTTAATAGATTTTTGTGAATTTTTCCTGACACAGGCAGTCTAATTATTTAAATCTGTGAACAGCTGGGGATTTTATAACTTCCTACTTGATAGTTCTACAGACTTCTTTCCTTCACAAGCATTTCTGTCTTCTCAATTTGTATCTGCAGATTAAGTCCCTTGTTGCAGTGAAAACTAAGTTTGGTTGAATTTAGCACCAAATTCAAAATAGCCTTGCAGAATTCAGGCTTCCCGTCAGGTGAGAGTTACATATAAAAACCAAAAGAACTGCGGATGCTCTAAGTCAAAAACAAAAACAGAAGCTGCTAGAAAAGCTCAGCGGGTCTGGCAGCATCCGAGATGAGAAATCAGAGCTAACATTTCGGGTCCAGTGATCCTTCCTCAGAACGCAGTTTTGAGGGCGGGTCACCAGGCATTCCTGCACCTTGCAGAGGTTAGGTCAATTTTTTGCCCTCCTGAAAATACTTATACTGCAACAAACACAATCACAAAGTTTAGAATTGTTTGGTTATTTCAACAAAAATTGAAACAATCCAAATGTATCAAGGTGTCATATTATGAACAATTAGAGTTACATAAGAATATCAAGTTTATATAGAACTGTTTACATATTACTGTTACAAACACCACATTTTATAAGATGCTTGTTTTAGCTTGTCTCTTTTAATTTGGGCAAAATAGAGGAGGAGATGTGACGTCATATGAAATCCGTCCAAAGACAAACCTATGTGACTTGCATGCTATGGAGACAGAAACTCAAGTCCAAACATATGGTGCAAGACCCATATAATAGAATAAGGTTTTGCCAAGCAAAGGAAAAAGGTCTAATATCAGGTCAAGCTCCAAGCGGAGTGCTGAGGCAGATGGACCCTCCATTTGAAGAAACAACATTTTGAGGGAATGAATTACCAAAAGGAGATGCTAGAAAATGCCTTGCTGCAGGAAGACAATGCAATTATGCTCAAATTGACTGAAAAGTGCACTGAAACATTCAACCAAGTGGGACAAGTGGTATATATCCTGTGGAAGCTGGGAAGCACCTGGGACTCCAGTTGTAAGAACTCAGACTTGATATTACATGTCCTGTGATATGGGTTTTCACAGTTGGACTAGTAGGTGAAGTCAGGTGGCTAGCCTTCCAACTCATCTACAAGCTCATCACAGCAATACAAAGGGTGTCAGACTGACCAATACCGTGTTTAAATAACGTATAAAACGTCGACTGAACATTATATTCCCACACCAAAATACAGCTGGTAAGGACAGTTGGATGGGTGTGAAACGGCCTTTTCTATTTAGTTTGTAAAACAGCAGGAAGACAACAAGGCCAATATCTTCAGCAGAAGCTCTTTGCACGTTGAAGGCAATGCCCCACTTCATTAGCTGCCAGCTCTGAGAAACCTGTCTCTAATCCTTCACCCTAAGCTTTTCAAGACCTCACCAACCTGGACTTGTTTCACATCAGGATCCATGCTTTGTTCTTCATGGGCCTGCCTGCAGCACCAGCAGCAACCTTGGCTGAGCCACACGATTCTAAGAGTGCAGTATAATGTATAAACGTGGTATGGGCTGTTCATTTGCATTCATAAGCTAATAGGAATATCTTTTCTGCAGTTTTACGGAATCATGGAATCACCATATGGAGTACAGTTGTTTCAGTTTTGTATTACAGTGACAGTCTTAAAATGTGAAATCTTATTTTTTTTTGCATTGATAATTGGGAAATTCAAGCCCCCTTTGTAAAAGAAACAGGTCCTTACAGACTCTACCAATTAACACTCTCCGCTCATGCAATGTAAAATGTTGGTTTTCCCTGTGAATTTATATTATTTTTTTTAAAAATGTCCTAATAAGTGCACAATGAAAATCTTTGACAACAGTACTTTTTTCAACAATCGTCAGGTCCTATTCAACCAAACAACAAATTTGTAAATTCAGATATTTTGATTGAATGTATAATCCTTAAACCATTAGGACATATGTCTGAGGCATACAAGACCTGGCCATTAGTACACTGCAGTTCCATTGTATCCGATTTTTGCCAAGGTCCAAATAAGTGAAGTGGAGGTTAAAATGGTTAGAAATAAACCATCAGGTATTGAAAAGCCACAAATTTTCTTTGGCTATGTAACCATAAGCACTTAATGTTGGCTACATCTCAAGAGGTTTTCCCTAAGATATGCTCTTTGGTTTGTGCAATTAAAATGTTTATTTATATTGAAATAATTATTTAAAAGAATAGGTGGGCTAATGTCATAAAATTGTTAACATCAAGGTCATTGACTCACAGCAATTTAAAAGATAAATTCTTCTTTCACCGAAACACATAATGCTACAGGAGGAATTCCATGTCTAGCAATAACAATTTCTCTTTTTCAGGCATACCTTTATACACTGAAATTGATATGTTGTTACAATTTATCTTTGTTTCATACACGTATGCATGCACACACATCAAAGCATAGCTTCATGTATGGACGATAATTTAAAGTATTAGCTTAACTAACTGTTAAACACACCTCTCCCAATTTCCATTTCAAACAGAAGTGGGGCAGTACTTGACAAATGGTAGAGCAAAGAATCTGCATTTTAAACTACCAAAATCAAAATTACCCCTGTAGTCTGTTTATATTTTGAATATAAACACTGATTATTAAATAGCAACAAAACAGTTAGGTAATTACAGATTTCAAAATTGAATGCTCTGGCATATGTTAGTGACTGGAATGGTTATGTTCTGACTGTCAGCAAAACTGGCAGTAATCAGTAGAGATAATTAGAGGCTAGTGTTTCAAAATTCATCTAATGTTTTATGAAAAATGAATGTAAATACAATGAGGAAAACATGCCACTTTTTTTCCCCCAAGCTTAATGCAATTTCTACATGTACAGAATCTACTAAAATGCCACAACTGGGCATAAATTGATAGTAAAAACAGAATACTGTATGATGGAGAAACTCAGCAGGTCTGACAGCATCTGCAGAGATAGAGAGTTTCTATTTTGAGTCCAATATGACTTCCTCAAAATTGAGAGAGGCTGGAAAATTATTTTTTAATGCTGTTGACAGAAAGGGGAGGAGAGGCAATTGGTAAGATGGTAAGGATGCCCAGAGCAAAAATAAAAGGAATGCTAACAGAGGTAAAGGAGACTTTAAGATGTAAAATAGGTGTAGATGATAGATGTGAAAAACGGGTTAGTTCCTCTGAAAGCAAAGGCAAGAAGCCCAGGGATCTGTAATCAAAATTGAGTTTTTAAAGATTTAAAGAAGTACAAATTAAGTGGTGGCCTTGGATAGTGAGGAGACAGGTGCTGAAAGTGTGCGTATTTAAGTTCTTCAAAGAAAAATAAATGCTTGTTCAAACTTCTTTGATAAACCTTTGAACAGAATCTATCGAGCAGTATTTAGTTAGTATAACTGTGGTGAGGCAAAAATGGGATTTGGGTACATTGGACATGTTCTGACCACACAATCCAAATTTAGCTCACTGAACTACGGCAAAAATATCTGGTCTAATCACCAGCTTTTGGGAGAAGCTGAGGCCTCTAAACAGAAACTTTAATTAAAGCATTAAAATAGATGAAAGACTTTTTTTGACATATTCATAATAAATGTTCATATTTTTTACCCATCCCTATTTTACCTTAACTGGGTGAGCAGGATAGTTAAGTATCAACACATTGCTGTGGATTTGAAGTCACATATAGACTACAGTGGGCAAGGGGAGGAGATTTATATCTTTAAAAAGAACATTATCGGCCATTACTGAATTTTACAACTACCCGGAGTGTGATGAAATACTCTCCATTTGCCTTGATGAGCAGTTCCAACCACATTCAAGAAATTCAATACCATCCAGAACAAAGCAGACACTTGATTAGCACCTCATCCACTATCTTCAACTTCACTCCCTTCCATCATCGACACCAAGTGACAGCATGTACATCATGTACAATATGCACTGCAGTAACTTACCAAGCCTCCTCCTAAATCTGCAACCTGTACCACCTGGAAGGACAAGGGCAGTGGGTACATTGGTGCATACACACCCCCGTCTGCACTCCCAATCCGCAAGATCCCGTCCAACCTATACATCATCCTGACATGAAACTACGCTGCTGTTCCTTCACTGGTCACTGGGTCAAAATCATGGTATGCTATTCCCAAAGTCAATGTGGGTAACACTGCACCTCTCGGACTATAACAGTCCAAGAGGCAGCTCATCAACTCCTTCTGGAGGGTTGCAATCGTGCAATAAATGTTGGCCAAGCAAGCAAAGCCCATTTTGTGTGAAAGAATAAAAAAAGGAACAGTGATCAATTCTCTATCATTTTCAGTGCTATCACCTATTTCCGCAAGGCTTCCACAGCCATTTAGTTTTCAAAATTCATTAGTAATTCTAGCAATTAGTGAACAGTACAGTTTTACTCTATTGATCTCTGTATTTAGGCACAGAAAATATTCTTATGCCCTACTCCTAAAGTTAAAGGTTTTAATTCTGAGATGAACACGTTGAACATTCACCTAAAACATTATATTGATGACCATTAATAGGAAGACCATCACTTTATGGTGAAACCCAAGGTGATTGTTTCTAAAACATTTAACTTCTGCATTTTCCAGTACTATGTAGCTTGCTAACTTAAATTAGCTTTTTCCCGCAGTGAATTCAAGATGTGCTAATCATCTGTTTTGAGAGCCTCATTTAATTAGTACTTGTTCTACAACACTATTCTTAGAAGTCAAATTGGATCAGTCAATTGCAGCGCTGCATTACTAAGCCTGCCCTCACCCAACATCTGTATATCAGAAAACAGAAAACAGTAGGATCAGATGAACTTTTACACCTTTTTCTAAAGTTGCTCAGGATGACTACAATGCATGAATAGTCATAATGACTGAAGCCAGTTAAGTCAGCTGAGGCAAAGGATACACTTTTGCATTTTCTTGGTCTGTGCTACTTAAAACTACAAACTAGGAATATACTTGTTTAACATTCACATTTTCTCACTTCAAGTAATTAAAATAGATGGAGCAGGTGAGAACAGAAACATTTGTTTGAATTTTCCAATGACCAGCTAATCATTTCTGCAGTGTATTGCAGATTGGGATTTTGTGGAATCCCCAATGTAGCAAACTCTGAAAAAAATTGTCTCGGAAACTAAAGAATCTAATGGTCAATTCCTCTGTGTCGAGAATGCTCTGAAAGTTTCCATTTAATTTGGAGAATAAAAAGTGTTCCTTTGCGGTTAAGTTAATAGGTACCCAGGCATAGTTGAGACAATTATAAACCCAGCCTAACTCTTGGCAACTGTTAAACTGATATTGCCACCACAACATCCTCCAACCATAGCGCAAAATCCCAACTAACCCTCTCTCAGTGTCCGACTCCATCCCCAGAAAGAGTAACCGTGCCCCATGTCTCCAATCATCTCTTGATATCATGTAGACAGTGGCACAGTGGTTAGCACTGCTAACTCTCAGCACCACGGACCAGTGTTCAATTCCCACCTTGGGTGACTGTCTGTGTGGAATTTGCACTTTCTCCCTGTGGCTACATGTGTTTCTGCTGTGTATTCCAGTTTCCTTCCACAGTCCAAAGATGTGCAGGTTATTTGGATTGGCCACGCTAAATTGCCCTGTAGTGTCTAGGGATGTGCAGGCTTTGTGGATTAGCCATGGTAAAAATGCAGGGTTACAGGAATGGGTGGGTTTGGGTGGGATGTTATTCGGAGGATCGTTGCAGACTCAATAGACGTAATGGCCTCTATGTGCACTGTAGGAATTCTACGAATCAAATTGGCTGAAGTCTGGTATCTGAAACGCTGGGAACCACTGGAAGAGGACAAAATGGATCATCCTCTAGGCACTTCTGTCTGTCAAAGTGCCTACAAGGAAGTGTAAAACTGTCCATGCTGGATAGAAGATTTAATCAAAAGCTAAACAAAACTCCGAACTGTTGAAAACATTCAGCAAATCAGTTATTTATCTTTGAAGAGAACAAATCAGTTATCCTCTCAATTGAGGATCTGTCATCCTAACAGGCAAAGAGGCAAGGTATCAACAGGGGAGATTTTCACATACTCCACTAGGCAATAGCAGGACAGTCAAGCCCTGAAATGCTTTATGTCGAAACTACCATTCTATTTCCAATCCAGCAATCATTTACTGAAAGAGACTGGATGTACAAGTGCTCATATGCTTTGGGTAGCAGGACCTCTGGAATAAGCAAATCACACACAATATTTCAACTGCCATGTTAGAAGACAGATAGGCAAAACTTGCACCATACATTGCCTGCCCTGTTTACCAGACCGTAGAGTTGTAAAAAGAGAGGTATACTCATAACAGGTAAGTTTAACTTCTGTCACAATAATAGAGCAGATCAACGTTAATGGCAGAAGTAATGAACCTACACAAATTCAGAGGATCAAAGTAATACTATGTTTTGGTATTTTCAACACAATTCTGTACATAATATGTAGAAACATTTTAATAGTGGTCCAATATTAGACAATGCATTGATATACCAGCCTGCTTTGATTCTAAGTGGGATTTCACAGTTGTACTTTTCTTAAACTCCTGTTCTTAACTTTTTTTTTAAACTGTCAGGATAAGTTCTAATTAGAGGTGCAACATTTCTCATGGGAATGAAGGCAAAAACAGCATAGAATAATTAAATTCAAGCCTAGGGACACAGCATTGGTCATGCACGAGAATGCTTTAATTGTCAGCACTCTCAACTACATGGTGATACGACAGGGAGCAGTGCAAGAGAAACAAAAACTAATTGACAGAGTGGAATATGAACTAAACCCAGCTCATGTGTCTGCTTCTAATCAGTTATGTTCTCATGAAAAAGTAGCTTGTTGCTAAGTAACAGGTATTAGCTGACATAGATCACAATCTAGTACAAAATTCAAACATATTAAAGCATCCAAATAAGTTCTTGTCGTAAGGAAAAGCTGGGACATTGCTAAAGATCCTTGCCAACATCCATTTCTATGCAGTTTTTTTTAAAGTTTAATTAGCTGTTTAGATCAGTTACTAAATTGATAACCTCAAAGCATTTCTGCTGATTTACATTAACCTATTGACAACTACTTATACAGCTATCACTAGCTAATCTAGTTGCACAATTGTGATTCTATTGGACACCTCATCTTTCTGCAGGGTGAAATTATGCAAGTCGAAGCAAATAAGCGGAGTTTAGAAACCTACTCTTGAAAAAAGCCACCCAATCTACTTAGCCATCCACCTAATCTATTTAGCCATCCGAAAAATCTGTTCAACAGTTTGTTCAACTGAAATTTTTGTTTTAATATGAGCCTATTACATTGTTGCCTTGCAGCTATCATAGTGCCGAGGTACAGAAACAAACCAGGAAATTATTTCAGACAGCCTGTGTCATAGAAGGCATCCTTGAACTTATCTTTGCTGTTGCAATAGAGCAGTTAGGCAAGACTACTGCAATATGAATGCATCTCTCAGCATCACATATTTTAACAGGCAAGAAACAGTGCCAATAACCAGATATAACAAGGTGTGGGGCTGGATAAACACAGCAGGCCAAGCAGCATCATAGGAGCAGGAAAGCTTGACGTTTCAGGCCTAGACCCTTCATCAGAAATGGGGGAGGGGAAGAGGGTTCTGAAATAAATAGGGAGAGAGGGGGAGGTGGATAGAAGATAGATAAAGGAGAGGATAGGCGGAGAGGAGGCAGACAAGTCAAAGAGGCGGGGATTGACCTGGTTTGCTTCAGGACGTGGTCGAGCAGTTTCAAGGCCGAAGAGATTATGAGAGAGTTGCAGTGGGAGAGAGATTCCCTGAGGTTTGTCCGGAGGGAGGAGGGTAACTTCTTCAGGGTAGGCATCTGAACCAATAACCAGATATATTGGGTGCCATATGCACGTAATCCGAACTCTCTGGAAAATTTAGTGACTCAATAAAAGTTAACTGTCTTCTCACTCATCTGTCTGAGACCACTATTAAATTGGATGAATTATGCAATCTTGGCAATAAGAGCATTTACAAACTTGGCAATGCAAAAATTATTCTCAGGGTTTCCTGCAAGGAGTGAAAGAAAAACATTCATTTACCTTCAAGGGACAATCAAGGAATAGTTCCTTTGACATCTTACATCAAACCTCTTTTCAATTTAAACTGAAAGAGCTGCAGATGCTGTAAATCAGGAACAAAAACAAAGTTCCTGCAAAAGCTCAGCAGGTCTGATAGCATCTGTGCAGAAAAAATCAGAGTTAACGTTTTGGGTCCAATGACACTTCCTCAGAATTGAAGAAGTCACCAGACCCAAAACATTAATTCTGATATTTCCTCTTTTCAAGTTACTTCAGAGGAAATGCGCACCCTCTTCCTATACCCACACACCAACCTTCCCCTTTACAGGAACATACGTCTCACTACAAGCAAACAAAAATCTTACTTTGAAATGTAAACCATCTGTCTGTCATTCTTTGCAAGCGCAAAGTCTATCAAAAGGAATCAACTTGATGAGCCTGAAGAGCGCTTCAAATTCTTTATCTTGCCCCTCCATCACATTCAATGGTGATAGATTTCCTCTGTGAGTACCCCTCAAGGAAAATGTTTTTGTACCAGTAATTTCATAACTCTGCAGAAACTGCAATTTAATACTTCAAGATTATCTAGCATAGTTTAACATGATGTATGATTAACTTCATAAAAGCCACTTGCAACTAGATTAATTCAAAATGTCTGCACTTAAAAAGAATGCCAGTCATACTTTCTTTCCTCTGTGATTATATCAATCTGTAGAGCCATTTCAACTTAAAAGACCTTGGCATTAGTACTAAGCTTATGCAGTAAAGGATTCAAGAAATTTACACAGTACTATTAGAAACTTGTAATGCTGGTAGGAATGTAAAGATTAGATTAAAAAGGTTGAGATTACTGTGGTAAAATTACTTCTTGGTGTAGAGGTCTAAAATATGCTATGTAATCTACATTAACAATGATGCCAAGGTTCCTTGAGTAGGTGGTGGTGATAGTTGGGGTTCAGGAAAGGCAAAATATAATGATACTCCTCTGATGAGTATAATAGGGTCTGGTCCAGATTGGTCTCAAATGTGAAAGTATCAAAGATTAATTACATTCAGTTTGGATGATCAACTACCCAACAAGGTGCTTCTGAATACACCATTGCTACAGGGTTCAGATTGAATAAAGAAAGAAAGACAAAAAAAAAGAGCATCTCTCAACAAATGGTACAAATACAACTGTGAACACCATTTTAAGAGGCTGGATACATCAGGTGAAATTTGATATCAGCTGACGGTAGAGAGAGGTTTGCATTCTGGTAGCAAAGTATGGAGCGTACTGCCTTCCCTGATTAACATGGGGCAGGAAGGCTTGCAGTAATTAATGCCTACTTACAGGCCACATCCCGTTGTTGCTTGATTTTTAACCTGTGACAATTGTGGGACTCCATGCTGGATAAAGCAACTAAATAACACAAAGCACTTATAAGTATCCATGACACAAGATAAGTTCTGTATATGGTTACATCTTTCAACTTTTATGTTTCACAGTCATCGTCTGTTGCCTACAACATACAGTAGTTTTACAGATTGGAGAATGAAACCAGACCTTTCACAATGTCTTCCCCTTTTTTCTCACACAAGTTAAACACTTCTGGTCCTTTCTATTTGGTTGATGTGTGACAAAAGCACTTGATGCAATTCTGGTTACTATGAATATTTGCAAGATGTGTTTCCCACAGTAACCAAAGAAGTTACTAACAACAGAATGTTCAGAATTCAGCTCCAGCTGAGTATTTCAACTCATGTCCCCAAACTGCTGAAAGGAGACAGGTCTGCCTATCAAATGTCACATGCCTTACTTCAGTTATAGGGCAACCAGATTTTCACAAGTTAAAAAAACTAGCACACATTGAAAAGCCTTGGGAAGACAAGGTTCCATGATGGTGGGTGATCAATGATAGGTGTCTGAGACAGAAGCAGTTGAAGGTAAGAGATCATGACAACGTTGTCTGAAATATGTCGAACCAGTGATGTCAACCTTAAGGAGAAACTCAATCATTGAAGACAGCAGTTATGAATCTCTCTTGTTCAATGGCATATTGAATGCCTAGTGATATTATCGCTAGCCTATTAATCCTTAGAGTCAGATAATGTTCTGGGGATTCGGGTTCAAATGCTATCATGGCAGACGGTATAATATGAATTCAATAAGAAAATCTGCAATTAAGAGTCTACTGGTGAAAACATTGTCAATTGTCTGAAAAATCCACCTGGTTCGCTAGTGTTCCTTTGGGTAAGGAAATCTGCCATCCTTGCATCGTCTGGTTTACATGTGACCCCAGAGCCACAGCAATGTGGGTGACTCTTAACTGATGCCCACAACCCATGAATGAATTTAAAAATGGCACATTCTCTCAAATGAAACTGAACAAAGGCTTTTTTGTTATAAAATCCAAGAATCTTCTTTCCTGCAATCACCATTGAAAATGTTGTTTAATTTAATGTGCACATCGAGTTCTAACAACAGACATTTTCAGCCTGGATTGTTTGCCCTCACAGCCACATGCAAGAGAACATGCTATCTTTCCATAAGCTGTCTCATCTCATCCAAGCTTGCCTGCCAGCTTCCTCAGTACTGACTGATACCATTCAGCAGTGCACACTATCCCATTTCCTCTTCAAGTGCAGCTGACAGACAGTTATCAATCTTCAGAAACCAAATGCCTCCTAACTCCAAGTTTGTCATCCCCCACCCAAGTAATTGCTACAAAGTATCCCCAATACCTCTCCCAAAGGCCACCTGCTCTTCCCTGACTCTTCCAATGAGTCTCTGACTGGCCAACTGGGGCATTCTGACAGAATGGGCAATGTGAACACTGAAAGGCAAACGAACCAGGGCAGCAAAAAGCAGTCCAATTGAGAACCTGTACATTTTGGAAAGAAAATGTGTCCCAGTACCATCTGGGATGCCAGTGAAAAAGATTTCTGCACATGTGGCAGGATCCCAGCGCAGCCACTTAACTATCAGTGAATGGGTAACGTTACAATTTACATGGTTTAGCTGAGATCATTTTTTGGGAGATTCATGGATATTAAATGAAGTGCAAGATAGAGAGGAAGGGAGACAAATAAATGAAGAGAGACAATAATCCAGTGTGAGAAGATAAAATGCTAACAGGAATCTCTGTTAATGGTCCACACTAAGAGCTAAAGACTGCAAACCAGGAAATTTCAACTGGTTCAAGCAAATAATCATTTGAAGAAAATACAAGACTATCCAGCAAAACCAGGATGTCCGGTCACCACATTTGGTGATTACCTTTGCAATCTTAAAAGCCAGTGAACAAAATCAAAATCTCAATCTTAGATTAAGAGTGCTCACTGAACAGTGATGATGCATAGAATTATACAAATCTGTCAAAGGTTACTTTTAAGTTTCATTTCTGTTACGTAAGCCCCTTCATCAACAAAGAAAATGAACAGTTAACAAATACCAACTGTGACCTGACTTGTGTAGATCACTTATTATCAATTTAGCATAGTGGTTGAAAGGTTGATTCAAACATTTCAATATAAAACAACAGTTTCTATTTGTTTTGCAATTCAAAAATTTTTAGAAACAACAATAATTTCCATTTGTTTTGCTTAGTTATCTGTGTATTGGAGTAGTTGGAAAGGAAAATCACATTATTTCTTTTGATCATCTCAGATTTCAGGGATTGAGAGAAAGACTAAGTGCCTGCACTGTCAGCAAAAATGAAGGTGACGCTTGAGGCATTAGGGAGAGAAAATAATGATAAAGAAAACAAAAACAGCCATCTAATTTGAAATGTATCAGTTGAGTTAAGTGCGCTAATTTGTTATCACAGCATGAAGAAATGCCCAGAATAAATAAGGAACAGAGAACGAAACAGATAAACAACCTGACTGGGTTGCTGCCAATTCAACTAAATTAAGAACAAAGATAGGCATTGTTGCTAAACTGATAGTCCTTTCTTTTCCATTGATCTCCCTTAATGACCATCACACAATGCTATCTGAGCACAAAAGTGTCTTTGTAAAAGTTTTAAGTTTTTGAAAGGCTCAGTTTCAACAAAACTTCATTGGTTTAGTTGAGAAGTGAGAAAAGGTTAATGCAGTTTGAGCAATTGCACTTTGCATTCTGAATTAATTCCTCCCAAAGAATCAAATCTTAATGGTAATCTGCGTGCATCCATATGCCTTTAAATACATCTAATTCATCAATAAATAATTTTACAGATGATCATTACTTTTAGTGATATTTCTAATCAGGTTACATGGCAAGACTGAATGGATAACTATTCAATAAGAGCTATTTAGGCGTGATGGCCACATGCTGCGTTTTAAAATTATGCAATTTGATATGCAAGAGGGTTCCTTTAATGCACTGATGCTTACTATTTAGGCAATGAAAAAGGAATGTATTTCTCAGAGATGAACAAAATGTTCACATACTCCTGACAGAGGTGAGATTTGTAGCTTGTAAGTAATTCCACTTTTAATTTACAAATTAATTTCTGACTGGTATTTCACAAATTATTTTGCAATTAATACCTCCTGAAATTCCTGTTAAGTGACTTTTTCTTTAAAAAAAATTTGGATTCCAAAAATACATAATTTCAATAATTGCTCAGAGCCGGATTGAAAATATAGCTTACAAATTACTAGGATGTAAAATGAAACAGTACAGGCCTACCTCAACATACCACTAATAATGCAGGGCATTTTCATTCATGCCCTATGTGGAACTAAATCAGATACATGCCCCAGTAAAATCACAACATTAGGATATATGTACACCTTCCCATGAGAAACAATCCTAACAGAGCAAAAGATTTGAACTGGCCCAAGGACAGATTATTAAAATATACTTTGTAGCTCTGAGTTCTGAAATAACTCGGTCTGGAATATCTGATGGAAAAGTAGTTCAAGGCCAGTCTTTGAACAAATTGTGTAAAAGCCAGAATATAGAGCAAAGAAAATCCCAAAACCTATGTCCACATCTGAGGAATGACTAAATAAGTTATGTTAACACTTACTTAAGATAAGTGAGCATCGCAAACTATTCAGTTAGTTAAAAGATCACTACACCTATCATCAATTTCAGGCTCTCTTTAATGCAACTGAATGCAAGATTCCGTGTTTTGCAGAATTTATTAATTACACGTTCAATTCTAATTCATGTACCTTAGAAAGAGTGTCCATTCTATTTTGATGTGATATGCATGTTGGGTTACATGCCTATCTCACATTCCTATATTCCAGTTTTAATTATTACTTAATTCAAATACTATCACCTATGACTGATTGTTGATGACAAGTGAACTGGCACAAGGGCTGTCCCTTCTCTCTCTCCCTAACTACCCAACCCCCTCACTTTTGATGGCTTGCATTGGCCATAATGGGCTTTGCTTGTAAATATTTAATCCACAGCAGAATACTGGTGGTGGTTGTAGTTTTAAAAAAGGGAGAAATAAAGTTTTTTTAAAAAAAGTCACACTGATTTTGGTGGTGGGGAGGTCACTCAGTTGTGCAATGATAGCATTTCTGGGTATAAAAAGATCTGTCACTCAGGAATTCATTTCAACTTCCAAGAACAAGTACATTTGCATTGGGTAAAAATTTAAAAATTAAAATGTTTCAAACACAAACCCAACCAACTCAAGCCTACCCTCTTCTAGTTTAAGCAGAACATGAGCCAAGTTACCAACCTGCTCTAGGGAGACCAACTTCCTTTTAAATAATTCAATTGATGCTAAGCAACTTTCTCTCTCTTTCAGCTTTGACAGCCAGGTTTCCACAGTCTCTATCCCTTTCCCCATCACTCACCATCTCCAAGTTATCTCCACACCACCTGCCACTATTACCAATATTTTCTTTAATCTGTGATCTCTCTCTGCTTACATACTGGACTCTGGATTATCTGCTTCACATTCTGTCCGGTTATGGTCAGGAGGAATTTACCTGGGCCTCCTGTGAAGTGGATGCTTCCTGCCATTAATCTTTGCTGACAAATCAAAGTCTGTGTAGCCTTTACTCAACCTAGTGTTAAGATGACCTACCTGACCCCATACGGTCATCTACATCGCAGCTTTGGCATTAAAAGTAGACATTAACTCTCTGGGTTGGTGGCCTACTCATTCCATGTTTCTGGCAAATTAAGGTGCTAAGCAGTTGGAACCGTCTGGAAAGGCAGCATAAAATCTTCCCGATAGCCAGGGCACTTACAAAATAATAATTTTTAAAAATTCTGATACTAACTGGGTAAATAACCTAATGTCAAAGGTTATGCAACCTTATGTCTGAGCACAAAATATTGGAATGGTCACAGATTCAATCTCTGGTCTGCAATTTAACCAAATTGAAAAGGAGAAGGAGCAGGGAAACTGTCACTGGTTTCTGCAATCCTTGGGCAATGGAGGCAGGAAGAAAATATCAGAAACTTACCCAGGATGTGTAGAAAGCGTGCTTGGACACTGAGCGAGGATAGAGGCGTCAGAGATAGTAGAAACTGTAGATGCTGGAGAATCTGAGATAACAAGGTGCAGAGCTGGATGAACACAGCAGGCCAAGCAGCATCAGAGGAGCAGGAAAGCTGATGTTTCGGGCCTAGACCCTTCTACAGAAATGGCACCTGTGATGGAATAGCTTGCTGACATTTATCACATAAGCTCAACCCTTTAGAATGTCCACTGAACTAATGCAATGTTATTTCTGAAACTGTCTCCTGTTAGAAATTCTGTAGCTTCACATGATAGGAAGAATTTGTAAAATTAAATATTTTAGCTGCTCAATTAAGTTAATTGAGACAAGAGGATTTTAGAAGCACATGAAAAGATCTGCTTTTGTCTCCCCTTACCTCACCCACTCATGCCTTCAGGAAATCACAAACATTTCACAGCCTGTAAATTATGCCTTGAAGCACTGCTACTGACAGTAGATATCCAAATTATGCGTAGTAAGTTAAAATAAAACAGCAAGTGTGTCAACTTTATTAACGTGTACAGATATGAAAACCTGGATAGATTTTTTCCTTCTTCTATACCTCTTGTTAAACCTGCAAACAAGAAATGTTTGAATTATTTTTTAACAAAATAAAAATCAATTGCTTCTCGTTTTGAGAAATTAATAAGGTGTCATTTCTTGAACACTGGCATTTGCAGAAATTTTTCATCGATTCCCAATGGTGCAATGAGAGCAACCTCTCTCTCAACGTCAGCAAAACTAAAGAACTGGTCATTGATTTCAGAAAGAAAAGAGGAGAACACACCCCCATCTACATCAACGGAGCTGAGGTTGAGAGGGTGGACAGCATCAAGTTCTTAGGTGTGACAATAACCAACAACCTGTCCTGGAATTCCCACGTGGGTGCGACAGTTAAGAAGGCACAACAATGCCTCTTCTTCCTTAGGAAGCTCAGGAAATTTGACAGGTCCATCAGGTCCCTCAACAACTTTTACAGATGCACCACTGAAAGTGTACTGTTCAGGTGCTTAACAGCCTGGTATGGCAACTGCTGTGCCCAGGACCGTAAAAGACTACAGAAGGTTGTTTGCACAGCCCAGGCCATCACGGAAGCCAACCTCTCATCCATGGACTCCATTTACACAGCTCTTTGCCACGGAAAGGCCGCCAACTTCACCAAAGACCCTTCGCACCCCGGAAATGCCTTCCTACAACCTCTTCCATCACACAGAAGATACAGATGCTTGAACACACGCATCAGCAAGTTCAGGAACAGCTTCTTTCTGGCCACTATTAGACTGGTGAATGGGCTAACTTGAAATAATGCTGAGCTTGCTAATGTTGATCTTCCATAGCACATGCGCTGTGCAACATAAGCCTCTAAGTTTTCTTTTCACCCTATGATCTGCTCACAAACAAAGCTTTTCACTGTATTTTGGTACACATGACAATGAATAAATCAAATCAAATCAAATAACTCTTTAAAAAGCAACAAAGTGGCCTACTTATAAAAGGAAAACTGAAAGGTTCAGGCTTAATAGATCATGTAGGTTTTGTCAGTTCCCAGTTTTTCACGACTCATCATCTGTTTCATTCACTAGAAATGCACTGACTACTCATTTGTCAATAAATGTTAATGCAAGGATAGGAAACAAAATGAGTGAGGCTAAGACCTGATGAGGAACCTCTAAGCTCATGATGCCTTGTTCGCTTGTCTCATATTGAAACATATGACAGATGAAACAGTGAAAGATTCCAAGATCACCAGGTCTTTGTAGGATGAAATTAAGAGCAGCAGCTACAATAAATAGAGAGGAAAAAAATGTCTTTTGGTGCAAAACAAACAATAGAATTGGAAGTCTCCAAACAAGTTACTGGTCTGCAAACTTTTCTTTAAAAACATTCAACTCTCCAAGTATTTTTATTCTATTGCTCAGCTAAACAGGATCAGAGTCTTACTCCTGACTCTTCCAGCCAGACTTCATCTATAAACATATTAGGCCACCCATATTTGTTTGAACTTTGATAAACAATCTTACATTGTATTTTCTTTACACCAATTTTTGAACTTTGCAAGCAAGGCACTTGTCCTCTTTGTGGTGTAAGCTTGATAAATGTGCATATTTGCCTTGTATCGGGAAAGAAAAGCAGTTGTCAACCGCTTGCCATTAAACGAACATGTGTTTGGTGGGAAAAGCTCAAAGACTAGAACATCTGGTTGTATTTATGAGGTTATTTTCCAAAGAAGACATTTCAAGCTGATAGCAATTTAACTAATTACCATTGTCCTTTACAGAAAATGCTTATTCCCAAACTGTTTTCATACCTTATTTAGTACGATGTTAGTTTTTCTTTCCACACAATTCTTGCGCAGTCCAGTCACAGTGAGTCAAATTTAGATAACCCAAGATTCTAGGAATGTTGGTGTTGTCAGCCATTCTCACCAAAAGGAAAGCAAATCCATTGGAATGATATGATAAGATGTTGGTCTGAACAAGTAACTCTGGATTAGCCAAAATCATGCAAGTTTGCCATATGACCATGTCAAGTAATTGCAGCAAAACTAAGCCACATAAGATCATAAATTCACAGAGATGTAACAAGCCACCATTTGACATCAAGACCTCCCTGTGAAAGAATGCTTAAATCACAGAACTAGGCTAAACATGTGAGCAAGTTAAAGTATTACTGATAGAAGAAAAAGTGAAGTTGTTATAGCAAAAATAAAGCCACAGTGAAAAGCAGTTTGGAGATTTCACTATTGAATTTGTCAACCTTCTGAAGCACAAGGCAAACATCTTGGAACAGTTCGACAAGCAGGCATTCTGTCCAGCAAGAAAGATGACAACGGCTGTCTATCCAAATGTTAAAGAAACTCTGCTAATATGGTTCAATGCAACTTCAGCAGAGTACATTTCCATCTCCACTCCACTCATGCAGGAAAGGAAATTCAATCTTGTATAAGGCTAGGCCAGAAGGAAGTGAACTTCAACAATCAATGGCTACACCAATTCAAGACAAGACGTAACATTGTCTTCCACCCAGTTTGCAGTGAGGGTGCAGCAGTTATGGAAGTATTATCAGTTAAGTGCTACAAAATAGTCTCACCCACATCTTTAACAAAAATACACCAAGACACGTTTCTCATACGGATGAAACCAAAACATATCACTGTGTTTGACCACGTCACTCTTTGATGATTAAAGATAAAACATGTAATGGCAGAAAGTGAAACAAGGAACGTTTTACTGTTATAGTCTGCGCTGATGCAGACAGTACTAAAAACGTGCTGCTTTTTATGATACAGAAATCTAAGATGACACACTGTTTGCAAATGTCAAGACACTACCCACAGAGTATGAGGATAATAAGACTGATTGGATGAAATCTAGCATTTTTGACACATATATTAGGAAAGTTGACGAAATGTATTGATGGAATAAAAGGAAGATTATTACCATTACGGACAACTACTTCACACAGCTCAATACTGCTTGCCTTCCAACAACACAGCGAAGCCCCACACAATGGGTCAGAGGTGATTTGGAATTTGAAAAACCAAAACTGAGGGCAGCTGATTCTTCAAATTATTAAAGCCATCAAAAGGAAGTAGGAGCACAAGTTAACTATTGTACAGACTGTATTCATGAAGGAGGTGTGAAAGATGTTACAAAAGACACAATTGCAGCTGTTTTCACCACTCAGAGTTCAAATGGGCTACAACTGTGCAAAATACCAAAAAAGGATAAGCAGGGTAAAGCCAATTAACCAAATGACGAGATAAAAGGTAGTGCAGATGCTGGAGAATCCGAGATAACAAGCATGGGGCTGGATGAACACAGCAGGTCAAGCAGCATCGTAGGAGCAGGAAAACTGGACGTTTCGGGCCAAAACCCTTCATCAGAAATGGGGGAGGGGAAGAGGGTTCTGAAATAAATAGGGAGAGAGGGGCAGGCGGATAGAGGATGGATAGAGGAGAGGGTAGGTGGAGAGGAGGCAGACAAGTCGAAGAGGCGGGGATGGAGCCAGTAAAGGTGAGTGTAGGTAGGGGGGTAGGGAGGAGATAGGTCAGTCCAGGGAGGACGGACAGGTCAAGGGGGCGGGATGATGTTAGTAGATAGGAGATGGGATCCTCCGACACTTCCGCCATCTGCAATCAGACCCCACCACCAAAGACATTTTTCCCTCCCCACCCTTATCTGCCTTCCGGAGGGACCACTCCCTCCGCGACTCCCTTGTCCGCTCCACACTCCCCTCCAGCCCCACCACACCCGGCACATTTCCTTGTAACCGCAGGAAGTGCTACACCTGCCCCCACACCTCCTCCCTCACCCCAATCCCAGGTCCCAAGAAGACTTTCCACATCAGGCAGAGGTTCACCTGCACATCTGCCAATGTGGTATACTGCATCCGCTGTACCCGTTGTGGCTTCCTCTACATCGGGGAAACCAAGCGGAGGCTTGGGGACCGCTTTGCAGAACACCTGCGCTCAGTTCGCAACAAACAACTGCACCTCCCAGTCGCAAACCATTTCAACTCCCCCTCCCATTCCTCAGATGACATGTCCATCCTGGGCCTCCTGCAATGCCACAGTGATGCCACCCGAAGGCTGCAGGAACAGCAAATCATATTCAGCCTGGGAACCCTGCATCCCAATGGCATCAATGTGGATTTCACAAGCTTCAAAATCTCCCCTCCCCCAACCGCATCCCAAAACCAGCCCAGCTCATCTCCACCTCCCTAACCTGTTTTTCCTCTCACCCCAAGCCACACCCCCATCTCCTATCTACTAACATCATCCCGCCCCCTTGACCTGTCCGTCCTCCCTGGACTGACCTATCTCCTCCCTACCCCCCTACCTACACTCACCTTTACTGGCTCCATCCCCGCCTCTTCGACTTGTCTGCCTCCTCTCCACCTATCCTCTCCTCTATCCATCCTCTATCCGCCTGCCCCTCTCTCCCTATTTATTTCAGAACCCTCTTCCCCTCCCCCATTTCTGATGAAGGGTTTCGGCCCGAAACGTCCAGTTTTCCTGCTCCTATGATGCTGCTTGACCTGCTGTGTTCATCCAGCCCCATGCTTGTTAACCAAATGACGAGGCTTTCTTTGCTTGCCTGCAGGAGTTCACATGGAAATCCCAAGAGAGGCAACGACAAAAGCTTACATAAAGATGGACGACACCATCTGCTGCATAATGGAATGGTCAGGTGGGGCAATCACAGATGCAGTTCATTCTTTAACCAAGGAGACTGAGAAGCCAATGACCCTAAAAGATTCTGATGAATACCCATCCACTCACCTACCTGGTTTCCTAACTAAATCCACAAAGGCCACAGAGCTACTATGGGATTTTGCACTGAAGCATGCAAACATAGAAAACGTGTCTGACTGTATTAATATGATCATGGCTGATCGTCCATCTCAATTCCCACTTTCTCTCAATATCCCTCAATGCCTTTAAAATCTAAAAATTAGCCATCTCTTCCTTTAATATATCGAATGAATTGGCCTCCAGAGCCTTTTGTGATAGAGAATTCCACAGGTTCACTATCCTTTGAGAGAAGGAATCTTTCCTAATTTCAGCTCTAAATGGTCCAATCCATACCTTGCGATTATGTCCCCGAGTTCTAGATCCCCAGACAGGGGAAAAAAACTCTCCCTGCATTTAGTTTGTCCAGCCCCATTAGAATTTTATACATTTCAATAAGATCCATTCTCATCCTTCTAAACTCAAGTAAATATAGGCCCAATCGAACCAATCTTTCCCAGAGGACATTCCTGCAATCCCTAGTATCAGCCTGCTGCATTCCTGCTATGGAAGGCATATCTATTTTTAGGTAGGGAAACCAAAATTGCAAGCAATACTGCAAGTGTGGTCTCACAAAGGCCCTGTAAAACTCAAATAATACATCCCTACTTTGAAACATCAATGTTCTTGCAATGAAGGCTAATATATCATTTTCCTTCCTAATTGGTTGCTGCACCTGTCTACTTTCAATGGCTGGTGTACAAGGACATCCAGATTCATATTTTTTTTTACATCCGCACTTCTCAATATATCATCATTTAAATAATATTCTCTTTCTGGTTTTCAAACTGAAGTACATAACTTCTCATTTAGGCATGTCGTGTGTAGTGTACCTGCTATGTGTTTTCCCACTCATTCAACTTGTTTAAATCACCATGAAGCTGCCTTGCATCCTCCTCACAACTCTCAATCCTGCCCAGTTTTGTACGGTCATTTATATAATGTGAATATCTGGGGCAGCCACCACTGAGGAACAGTGGGGATAGGCAACTATCAATGCCTTTCAGCCAAAATGGACCAAAAGGGTGGAAACTGTGTAGAAACCACTGCATTCTATGTTGATAATGAATGTGTAATACAAATGTCAAAACTATTACAACGGTATTAAGGAACCCAAGTGTGGAACATACTGCATGGAAACGAACTGAACTAATTGCAAAATCTGTCATTTTCAAAATAGCATCTTTTGTAATGTATTTCTAAAAATTTATAAATAGAATATGCTATTGAACCTGTGGTTCCCTCAGCCCACTTGTATTAAATATGCTGGTTGAGAACAGTGCAAGTTTCAGGAAGCTGGACAAGAATAATTCATTTTCAAAATCATACAGAGAACATATCGTGGATTATTCATGGAAAAATCTCAATATTTAGTACATTCTACTGCTAATAGATGCTAGCTCAACAAAAGCAGATTGAAAAATGTTGGAAAAAATTCAGAAGCAGTTCTGTCTCCATCTGTCTCGATTCATATGCTTATTCTGAAAGTTGAAAGTATCAAAAATCAATAGAGAATTCCAAAACTAGAAATGTATCCCATTCAGATTAAACACCTTTACAGCTTCAATTAAATATTTTGGATTCCACATTTTCAATGACTGTTTTCCACTAGCAATTCCAACTGTCAAGTTAAACAGGAACTTCAATCATGAGTTTAAAAAAGACCAAATGTGGCATGGACAAGTTGGGCCAAAGAGCCTGTTTCCATACTGTATGACTCTATTAACGTTGGCCCAGCCAGTGTTGGTATTTTTTTTAAGATAAAAGCTGAATTGTCCTTTAAATTCAAGTCCTGTAGACACCTTTACTCCCAGTGATCAAGCAGAGAAATAATTTTCTTTTAAATAAAGAAACTCTAAATTTGAAATAATCAAGCTAAACTATAAAACAAAATTGGTAAATTGTTCACTATTACTCTTCTGTATTTGCTTCATATTATGCTACAAAACTAAACAATGAAAGTCAAGTCTGCAGAGTTCAAGAAAGCAATGTGCAGCTTATAAATACAGACACCAATCTCGAAATCAAGAAAGAGGTCAGTCTTCAAAACACTAGACCCTCATTCCCAGAATATTATACAGGCATATTCCATTAGTTCCAATCAGAGCTGTTCCTTTGGAAAGAGGACTGAAAATTATATATGCTCTGAACTTTATCTTGGAGTAATTTTGCAGAGATCAAGTAATGTAAACATGATACTGCTCAACAATACAGTGGAGTTGCATACAAATTAGCAATAGAATGTGACCACTCAGGCCCTCAGGCCTGGTCTGACTGAAAATTTGGAGAAATTCATCTACCTTCCAAAAGCCTTTCATCCTTATTGATCAAGCATCGATCTACCTCTGACTTAAAAAAAACAAAGGCTCTTCATCCATCATCTTTTAAAATAAGACTCACAATACTCTGCAAGGAATATTTCTCATTATCGGCCATACATTTTTCAACAGTGATTCCAAATTTTAGATTCTCACAAAAAGAAAACATCCTATCCGTTTCCACCCTGTCAAGACTCCATGGGATTTCACATCTTTCAATCAAAACACTTCTTACTCCACTAAATTCCAGTGGATATAATCATAGTCTAGATAACCTTCCCTCACAAGAGAGCCCACCCACTCCTGGTGTTAGTCTAATGAAACTTCTCTGAACTACTTCTGATGCATTTATATCCTTCTTTAAATAGGAAGATGAATTCTGTTCACCATCTTCCAGATGTGGTCTCACCAATACGCTGTATATCAGACACACAGCCTCCCCACTTTTCAATCCCTCTTCTAATGAACAATAACATTCTGTCTGTTAGCCTGCCTAATTATTTGCTGCAGTTGCAAACTAACTCAAGGAACAGTGGATTTGGACTCAATATCTGCACACTCTTTAAGCAAGTCATGACAAAGTCTGGGGGATCATCTGGGATCTATGAGGATGTTTCCACTTCCTCATCAGAACTCCGTTTTTAACACAATAACCTCCAGAATTCCTTCAACCTCAACTTCAGTGTGAGCTGCTTATATTCTTACTTAACTCTGGATCTGCTTTCTGAACCTCACTCAGCGAAGATACGTTAAGTACTTCTGGTGAATCTCCCCAACTTTAAAGATGGTTTTGGCTACTCTCGCATCGGCTTGTGGTATTACTTTGACGTCTAGCAATGGATTTTGTTTCGCCATTGTCCTGGTGACTACACATGAATAGAAAAGTACCTGGTGACTGTTCTGCCTGGTTAACCTTATTCAGATTTTCTGTGATTTTGGGTGAAGCTGTAACCTTTACCCCAACGAAATTGCTAAGAGTAAATCAACTCCATCCATGGGTACTTTCTTACATTTTTGACAAAACAAAATCCTTCTCCAGCAAATGAGTTTGAGTTGCTCCTGTGCTCCTTAATATAGTTATGTGATTAAATCTGCCTTTGAAAAAAAGGGGGTTACTTTGCCTTTTCACAAAATCCCTAATCATCTCATCTACACTCAGTAGATTTTATCTCTGATGCTACTGAACTGTGTTTTGCTAATTTTTTTTCCTTTCTCCATCTATATTTTCCATATCTTGTCTATCTTGGTGCATCCATGTTTGTGAATGGGTAATTTAAGGAATAGAGTTAAGTTGTACAGTTACATTAGCAATGCACATTTCATAACTGTTATCTGTTACAGACAATTTGTTCTTAAAAAAGTAATTTTCCTATTCAATATAGAAACCTGGCACTTGTAACCCAACTGCGTCAGTCAGGTGGAGTGGGGACTTTGGATAGTGCAGTTGTTGACTTGCTCACCAAACTCGTAAGTTTGTTTGTAGACATTCCATCACCATAACTAGGTAACTTCATCAGCGTGCCTCCGGTGAAGCATCGGTGTTCTGTCCCACTTGCTACTTGTGTGTCTCAGTTTGCTTGGTTGGGTGGCATCATTTCCGGATTTGTTTCTTGGTGGTTGGTATATGGGGTCCAGCTCTATATGTGTGTTAATGGAGTTCTGGTTTGAGTGCCAGGCTTCCAGGAATTCTCATGCGTGCCTTTGGTTGGCTTGTCCTAGGATAGTACATTGTCCCAGTTGAATTAGTGTCCCCCTTTGTCCATGTGTGTTGAAATGAGTGATAAATGGTCATGTCTCTTGGTTGCTAGTTGGTGTTCATGAATCTTGATGGCTAATTTCCTTCTGGTTTGCCCTATCTAATGTTTTTGACAATCTCTGCATGGTATTTTATACATCTTGCTATAAATCTTCTCAACAACCTTGAACTTTGGATAGTTTTGTTACATTTTTTCATATTTGTAATGACTCTGGGAATAGTCAGGGTTGATTTACGAGACACAACCTCATTGAATTGCGAAAACCTGGCATTTATCCCCTCAACCTGTACTATTTTCACCAACTCCACTCCCAATTATCCAAGTTCCAAAATATCCTGACAAAGAACGCCCTAACTTTGTCATCACCAAACTGCACCAATATCAAGCCCCACAATTCAGTGAGTAGGAAAAAAGTGAAAATTTAATTAAACTACCAAAATTCCCAATTAACCTCGCTGCCTGATTCAAGTTAAAAGAAATATACAACGGATTTCTGATATGAACTAGAAAATAACTAATTTATTACAACTAGACTGATTTTATGTTACAGGCTTATGCAGAGTGAACGTGAAGTGGAAGGCAGGAAGCTAGAATTTGTAAAAAAATAAGGGTGAACAGAGATAAACAGATACAAGCCTTTAAGAGATAAAGTGCTTTTCTAAGCTTACGGATTTATACAGAAAAAAGTGTCTGTATGCAGCTGAAGATGTACAGCCAGTTCTAAAATGGAAACATGTATCAATTGGCTGTGTGATTGGAAACCTTGTTTTCAAGGTGTGTTTTGACAATGAGCTAGAATCAGCCAATTAATTTAAACCAAGCACTCAGTGATTGTAAGCCAATTGAATGTAAATCTGATGGTTTTGATAACCCTAAACCAATGCTATTGTAAGAAAACTGATATGTCATCCAAGGTATATAAGGAGAGGGTTTTTGAAAATTGGTGTGAGTGTAAACTGCCACCTGCGAAACAAGCATCTAGCTCTCACGAGAAATTGTTGAGCTCTCTAAGAAAGCACCATCTTATCCATAAAAGGTACCACGGCACTTCTAGCTAGGAGTCTTCACAGAGAAATCATCCCTGACAGCAGGATCAGCGGAAGAAAGGCTTTATGACTGGAGAGACAGTGGGGAAGGCAGAGCATACCAGAAGACACAGTCTCTCAAGGTCCACACAGAACAAGTTTTAATTTTTTTATTATTTTGGTTATGTAAAGTGGGACTTGTGTTTATTGGAATAGCATACCAGTAGAATTTTGTTCACTTAGAGAATAGTTGGGAGTTAGGGAGGAATTGTTCGGTTTGTTAGTAGTTCTGTTAATTTGTTTATTGTTAGGGTTAAAATAAATAAATTGTTACTTGTTACTTATAAAGTGAACATCAGGGATTTTCTTCCATTTAACCTCCCTTGTCTCTAACAGTTTACTCCTTTTTAGGCAAGGTGAAGTGAACTTCTCTGGGTGTTTTGGGTTTAATTATTAGAAGGAGTCCTCAACTCCCGCTGTAACAGACTGGGGGCTTGTGTTTCGACTTTAATTACCAGAAGGGTTTGACCTCCCTTTCCTAACACTTAACTAATTGAAAACAAAAGAAAAAATGAATTGCTAATTTATGACACACCACTTAACTCCTACCTCTTAATTCCCATATTCACAAACAGACACACAAAGAAAGGCAGAAAAGATGAAAATATTATGGGCACGCACAAGGAGGTAAGAGCACATATTCAAAATAGTTTGAAATCTAAAACCACCAGGTTTCCCTCAAGCATATCCCTTCACCCCTCCAACTACTGGTCTCAAGATTCCAAGGATATACTGGTCACTGGGCATCTCTGACAAAGTAGGCTGTGTCCCTACAAAACTTCTGAGTAGTCAGGGCCAGATGGGTTGGAAGTGGGAATGCCATTTGCTAAAGCCTATATGCTCCCCACCCAACCTGGAAAAGTTTGGAAATGTCCTTCTACTTAATGTCTCATTACTCATTTCCTGCGAAGCACTGCACTAGGAACAGAAACAATGCCAAACCTAAAGTAAATTCAATGAATGAAAAATATTCACTCCATATGTTCCGGAGTCACAGAAAGCTTGGAGTAAATGAGAGCTGTTGACATTATAACATTATGGTTGCTAGAAAGGTGGAGGTTCTGCCAAACCAGAAAAAGAGCAATGAATGTAGTGACTGGAGTGAGGTCAGGCAGGTGAATCTCATAGAATATGAGTTCCCTGACTGGGACCGTTAGCCTGGTCCAAGGGAGTTCTGGCTGACAGATATAAACAGGACAGGCAAACATTCTGTTCTCTCTGAGAACTGGCTTTGAGGAAGCTGGATCAGTGTCAAGGACCTTCCACGTGTAAATAAAGGGTGACTTGGTGATGGGATACTGGCCTTTGTGGAGTTACTTCCGAGAGTTTTGTTTCAGAAAGGTACAATGTTGCATGTTAGAATAGAAAGTGATTATTTTCTTCTAGATCAGGTCTGGAGAGACCCAAAATTCCAAACTGCCACCAACATTAAGCAAATGAAATCATAAAATATATATTGATGCCATTTATACTGAAAGTAAGGGTGGAAAAAGCAAAAACATTTTAACCTATGGTATATGAAATTGACAAATTTATCAAACTCAACATGTCTGACTTCTGTAATAACACAAATATCAACTAAACAAGGGTGTTCTGTCATAAAAACAAGTTTGCTTTGCTCCAGAACTACAATAGATAGAACAATATCTATCTATTAAAAGTTCAGAACTCATAAAAGCTAACATAAAGGCTAGTCTTCGAGATTCACTACATCATTCAGTGCACAGAGCCCAAATTTCAAATACAAGCACCAACTCACACTAAATTTGCGCCGAATTTGTGGAAATTTGTATCTTTTGTTTTCAAAACAATTGCAGAATCATAGGGTCATACAGTCATAGACCATGGAAACAGGCCCTTTGGTCCAACTCGACCCTGCCGACAGACATCCCAATCCGACTTAGTCGCATTTGCCTACATTTGGGCCATATCCCTCTAAACACTTCCTATTTATTTACCCTTCCAGATGTCTTTCAAATGCTGTAATTGTAACACCACTTCCTCTGGCAGCCCAGTCCATACATGCATCACCCTCTGCATGGAAAAGTTACCCTACAATTCCTTTTTAAATCATTCCCCTCTTAGCTTAAACCTATGCCCTCTACTTTTGGACTCACACACTCTAGAACATAGAACATAGAACATTACAGCGCAGTACAGGCTCTTCGGCCCTCGATGTTGTGCCGACCAATCTGAAGCCCGTCTAACCTGCACTATTCCATTATCATCCATATGTTTATCCAACGACCATTTAAATGCCCTTAAAGTTGGCGAGTCTACTACTGTTGCAGGCAGGGCATTCCACGCTTTTACTACTCTCTGAGTAAAGAATCTACCTCTGACATCTGTCCTATATCTATCACCCCTCACGCTAGCCGTCACCATCCAAGGAAAAAGGCTCTCACTGTCCACCCTATCTAATCTTCTGATCATCTTGTATGTCTCTAGTAAGTCACCTCTTAACCTTCTTCTCTCTAACGAAAACAGTCTCAAGTCCCTCAGCCTTTCCTCATTAAACCTTCCCTCCATACCAGGCAACCTCCTGGTAAATCTCCTCTGTACCCTTTCCAATGCTTCCACATCCTTCCTATGACGCGGCAACCAGAACTGTATGCAATACTCCAATTGCGGCCGCACCAGAGTTTTGTACAGCTGCAACATGACCTCATGGCTCCGAAACTCAATCCCTCTACCAATAAAACCTAACACACCGTACGCCTTCCTAACAACCCCATCAACCTGGGTGGCAACTTTCAGGGATCTATGCACATGGACACCGAGATCTCTCTGCTCATCCACACTACCAAGAATCTTACCATTAGCCCAGTACTCTGTATTCCTGTTACTTCTTCCAAAGTGAATCACCTCACACTTTTCTGCATTAAACTCCATTTGCCACCTCTCAGCCCAGCTCTGCAGCTTATCTATGTCCCTCTGTAACCTGCAACATTCTTCCACACTATCCACAACTCCACCGACTTTAGTGTCATCCGCAAATTTACTAACCCATGCTTCTATGCCCTCATCCAGGTCATTTATAAAAATGACAAACAGCAGTGGCGCCAAAATAGATCCTTGCGGTACACCACTAGTAACTGAACTCCAGGATGAACATTTCCCATCAACCACCACCCTCTGTCTTCTTACAGCTAGCCAATTTCTGATCCAAACCGCTAAATCACCCTCAATCCCATGCCTCCAAATGTTCAGCAATAGCCTACCGTGGGGAACCTTATCAAACGCTTTACTGAAATCCATATACACCACATCAACCACTTTACCCTCATCCACCTGTTTAGTCACCTTCTCAAAGAACTCAATAACGTTTGTGAGGCACGACCTACCCTTCACAAAACCGTGATGACTATCCCTAATCAAATTATTCCTTTCTAGATGATTATAAATCCTATCTCTTGTAATCCTTTCCAACACTTTACCCACAACCGAAGTAAGGTTCACTGGTCTATAATTACCAGGGTTGTCTCTATTCCCCTTCTTGAACAAGGGGACAACATTTGCTATCCTCCAGTCTTCTGGCACTATTCCCGTAGACAATGATGACATAAAGATCAAAGCCAAAGGCTCTGCAATCTCCTCCCTAGCCTCCCAGAGAATCCTAGTATAGATCCCATCCGGCCCAGGGGAATTATCGATTTTCACACTTCCTAGAATTGCTAACACCTCCTCCTTACGAACCTCAATCCCGTCTAGTCTAATAGCCTGTATCTCAGTATTCTCCTCAACAACATTGTCTTTTTCCTTTGTGAATACTGACAAAAAATATTCATGTAGTGCCTCTCCTATCTCTTCGGACTCCACGCACAACTTCCCACTACTGTCCTTGACTGGCCCTAATCTTACTCTAGTCATTCTTTTATTCCTGACGTACCTATAGAAAGCTTTAGGGTTTTCCTTGATCCTACCTGCCAAAGACTTCTCATGTCCCCTCCTGGCTCTTCTTAGCTCTCTCGTTAGGTCCTTCCTGGCTAACTTGTAACTCTCAAGCACCCTAACTGAGCCTTTGCGCCTCATCTTTACATAAGCCTCCTTCTTCCTCTTGATAAGAGATTCAACTTCTTTAGTAAACCACGGTTCCCTCACTCGACCACTTCCTCCCTGCCTGACAGGTACATACTTATCAAGGACACGCAGTAGCTGTTCCTTGAACAAGCTCCACATTTCAATTGTGCCCAGCCCCTGTAGTTTCCTTCCCCATCCTATGCATCCTAAGTCTTGCCTAATCGCCTCATAATTGCCTTTCCCCCAGCTATAGCTCTTGCCCTGCGGTATATACCTATCCCTTTCCATCGCTAAAGTAAACTTAACTGAATTGTGGTCACTATCACCAAAGTGCTCACCCACCTCCAAACCTAACACCTGAGCTGGTTCATTACCCAGTACCAAATCCAATGTGGCCTCGCTTCTTGTTGGCCTATCTACATACTGTGTCAGGAAACCCTCCCGCACACATTGGACAAAAACTGACCCATCTAAAGTACTCGAACTATAGTGTTTCCAGTCAATATTTGGCAAGTTAAAGTCTCCCATAACAACTACCCTGTACTTTTGCTCCTATCCAGAATTATCTTTGCTATCCTTTCCTCTACATCTCTGGAACTGCTCGGAGGCCTATAGAAACCTCCCAACGGGGTGACCTCTCCTTTCCTGTTTCCAACCTCAGCCCATACTACCTCAGTAGACGAGTCCTCATCAAACGTCCTTTCTACCACTGCAATACTGTCCTTGACTAACAATGCCACACCTCCCACTTCTTTACCACCTTCCCGGATCTTACTGAAACATCTAAACCCCGGAACCTGCAACAACCATTCCTGTCCCTGCTCTATCCATGTCTCCGAAATGGCCACAACATCAAAGTCCCAGGTACCACCCCATGCTGCAAGTTCACCCACCTTATTCTGGATGATCCTGGCGTTGAAGTAGACACACTTCAAACCACGTTCCTGCCTGTCGGTACACTCCTGCGACCTTGAAACCTTATTCATGACGTCACTACTCTCAATCTCCTGTACACTGGAGCTACAATTCAGGTTCCCATCCCCCTGCTGAATTAGTTTAAACCCTCCCGAAGAGCATTAGCAAATTCCCCACCCCACCCCCAGGATATTGGTACCCCTCCGGTTCAGGTGTACATCATCCCGTTTGTAGAGGTCCCACCTACCTCAGAATCAGCCCCAATTATCCAGGTATCTGAATCCCTCCCTCCTGCACCATCTGTGTAGCCACGAGTTCAACTGCAGTCTCTCCCTATTCCTCGCCTCACTAGCACGTGGCACGGGTAACAAACCAGAGATAACAACTCTGTTTGTTCTAGCTCTCAGCTTCCACCCTAGCTCCTTGAATTTCAGCCTTACATCCCTTTTCCTACCTATGTCGTTGGTGCCTATGTGGACCACGACTTGGGGCTGCTCCCCCTCCCCCTTAAGGATCCCGAAAACACGATCCGAGACATCACGGACCCTGGCACCTGGGAGGCAACACACCAACTGCGAGTCTCTCTCGTTCCCACAGAATCTCCGATCTGTCCCCCTAACTATGGAGTCCCCAATGACTAAAGCTCTCCTCCTCTCCTCCCTTCCCTTCTGAGCAACAGGAACAGACTCTGCGCCAGAGACCTGTACCCCATGGCTTACCCCTGGTAAGTCGTCCCCCTCAACAGTAACCAAAACGGTATACATGTTATTGAGGGGAACGGCCGCAGGGGATCCCTGCACTATCTGCCTGTTCCCTTTCCGTCCCCTCACTGTAACCCATCTACCTTTTTCCTGTACCTGAGGTGTGACTACCTCCCTGTAACTCCTCTCAATCACCCCTCCAGCCTCCCGAATGATCCGAAGTTCATCCAGCTCCAGCTCCAGTTCCCTAACGCGGTTTCCGAGGAGCTGGAGTTGGGTGCACTTCCTGCAGATGAAGTCAGCAGGGACACTAGTGGTGACCCTTACCTCCCACATTCTACAGGAGGAGCATGCAACTGCCCTAACATCCACTCCCATTGTTCTGAATTCCCAAAAACAGACTACTGGAAAAAAAAACTAGTAAATTACCAAATCGGCGCTCAGAACCCTTTTTTGGTTAGAGGAGGAGGATGAGTGGGTAAAGCAACTGCCCAAATATATTACCTCACTTACTCAGCCTTCCCGTATCCGCTCCTGCTCAGCGCGCACTCCGCCTATTCACGAGGTAAGTTTTTAAAGGAAAAGCTTACCTTCCCAGGCTGCCCTCGCGCCTCCTTCCAGACTCCTGCCACTGTAACAACTGAAAGGCCGCAGTCACGCAAGGTAAGACTTTTATACTCAAAAAGCTTACCTTCCCAGGCTGCCCTCGCGCCTCCTTCCAGACGCCCGCCACTGAAACAACTTAAAAAGACAGTGGCTCTTCACCTTATCCATTCCTCTCATGATTTTATAAACCTCTATAATGTCACGCCTCAGCTTCCAACGCTTCAGGGCATTTGGAACTTCAGCATCTGGTAATATTATTCAATTTTAGATAAACACAAAATGAGCTGCAAACCAATGTGGAAAATGTTATGCTCTCAAACTTATCATTTCAAGTCTTGAAATAGATCATTGACTCATCAAGACCTTAAGGAAAGTGTGGCAATCTATGCATTACATAACCAAGTAAATAACTAACCAAACAACGGTGACTAAAATGCCACTTTTCTAGATGGTCCCTTGTTCAAAGCAAAATTCCTTGCATAGAAATAAACTGGAAGTGCATAAATTAAGTTTCCACTTGACTTCAAATAAAAACAGAAGAACAGCAGCAATATTTCCACAAACATTTCTGTATATTTTATTGAATATCTATACAAGAGGCATTTGTGGAAAGAATAATTCCTAAATATTTCTAACTGGGGTAGGTTAGTTTAGTTAACTTAAAGGCTAGTGTGCAGTGTGGAATGACACCAATGAGGTTGGTTCAATTTGCGTACTGTCTGTCGTAGTTCATGAAAGTCCATCTCTTCCCTTTGTCTGCACTTGATGTGGAGTGGCCCTCAAACTATAAAACTACTTGTCTCTCTTTAACTTGCCTCTGGTCCCTCATGAATTATGGCTTATTACTTAAATATTGCTACATAACAACACCTCATTTTCCGCTTGGGGATCCTGCAATCCCACCCAACCCAATATGGAGTTCAATAATTTTACAGCCTAAGAAAGTTGTAAATATTGAACAAGCTAATACCCAGCACCAAGAAAAAAATCAGAGTTAACATTTCAGGTCCAGTGACCCTTCTTCAGAACTGATGGTAGCTGGGAAAATGTCAGTTTATATGCAGAAAAAAGGGAGGGGGATGGGGTAGGAAGTAAACTCTAGGATAAAGGATAGAGTCTGAAGAGATAGAAGAGCAATTGGATAGACAAAGGAGTTAAGGCCCGAAACGTCAAGCTTTCCTGCTCCTATGATGCTGCTTGGCCTGCTGTGTTCATCCAGCCCCACACCTTGTTATCTCTCTTGAGTTGATAACAATCTGGCTCGGAGGGTGAATAGCTGTTAATGGGGACCATTAGTGACTAACAATAGTGTGTAATGGCAGGCTGTGTGATAGCAAGGCCTGGTCTGAGGGGTCTGGGTCATGGGAGAGTTTAGGCCCTAAAATTATTGAACTTCACAGCCACACAGCATCATTCCCTGCAACCGGTGGTGAAGGTGCAATACCTGCCCATTTACCTCCTCCATCCCTCCCCAATATCCAAGGGCCCAAACATACCTTCCAGGTGAAGCAACGCCTACTGCAGTCTACTGCATTCGCTGCTCACAATGTGGTTTCCTCTACATTGGGGAAACAAAACATAGACTGGGTGACCATTTCGGAGAACATCTACAATCTGCCTGCAAAAAAGACCCTGAGCTTCTAGTTGGCTGCCACTTTAACACGCCGCCCAGTTCCCTGGCCAACATCTTTGTCTCTGGCTTGCTGCAACATTCCAGCGAAGCTCAACGCAAGCTGGAAGAACAACACCTCATTTTTCACTTGAGGATCCTGCAGCCCTCCGGACTCAATATTGAGTTCAATAATTTTTGAGCCTAAACTGTCCCATATCCTAGACCCCTAGCCCTACCTGCCTTTTCTACATATCTCTTATTACCATAGGCAAACAAAAATCTCAGTTTTGAACATTTCAATTGATTTAGCCTCAGCAGCTGATTTAGGGACACTGATCCAAAGTTTCATTACACTCTCTGAAGAAGGCTTCCTGACCACCCCTGAGCAGCTTAGCTTTAATTTTAGGATTAAACATCTTTGTTTTGTGCTCTCCTACCAAAAGGAGCAGAAATTATTTATTTAGTACATAGTCAGCAAGCTTCTGATAAGGATCACAAAACACGTGATATATCTACAAAAATGTTCAGGTGTGCATATGCAACCTTCATCTAGAAATCTACACAACGAACAATTAACTCTATTTCCTGGTAATTTTTCTCAAGTACAACTACATTCTTTAATCACACCCAGGACATAAAAGAAAATATTCCATTATGTTTTGTTGACTTATCACACATCAAAATATCCAAAAAAAGTCCTCATCTTGGTCCTAAGTACCATTCCCTTTATTTAAATTATTTAAATTGGGTCCCTGGTTCTAAACGCCCAGCTAGGTGAAACATTTTGCTTCCACCTACCCTGTCTCTTCCTTTAAGTATTTTGTAAGTTTCAATGAAGTCACCTCACATCCTTCAAAACGCTGGACAATACAGGCTTAGTTTGTCTCCTCCTCACAGAACAGTCTTGTCAACCCAGGAACAAGTCTGGCTACAGCTTCTGTATTTGCTGAATTCTCTCTAGGGCAACAATATTTTTCCTGAGATAAGGAGATCAAAATTGTACTCCAGGTGCAGTTTAACCAAGCTCTTAAACAACCGAAGCAAAACTTCACTACTCCTGTACTCAAAGCCTGCTGCATCTGCACGTTAACACTGTTGACAAGGACACCCAAGTTTCTTTGCACATTTGCTCTTTCCAATCTCTCACCATTAAGAAAGACTCTGCACATCTGCTTCTCTTACCAAAGTGGACAACCTCACATTTTTCCATATTATATTCCATCTGCCATGTTCTTGCCTATTGACTAAGCCTGTCCAAATCTTCCTGAAAACATTTCACATCTTCCTCATATAACACTTCCCTGTTTAACTTTGCATCATCTACAAATCCGGAAATATTGCATTTGGTTCCCGCGGCCAAATCATCTGGGGTCCAAGTACTGTTGCTTGCAGTACCTCAATAGTCACAGTCTGCCATCACAAAAATAACCCATTTATTCCTACACAACAAGGTGTAGAGCTGGATGAACACAGAAGCCCAAGCAGCATCAGAGAAGCAGGAAAGCTGACATTTCGGGTCTGGACCTGAAACGTCAGCTTTCCTGCTCCTCTGATGCTGCTTGGCCTGATGTGTTCATTCGGCTATACACCTTGTTATCTCAGAAGTTTACCAACAAAAGAAATGAAGATAAAACCAAACCATCAGCTTATAATGCAAATTCAAAATGTTTTAAACACACAGTAAAAGTATGTTCCCATTAATACCAAACCACTCCTTTGTAATTTGGGAAAAAGAAGCTTTTGTATAGAACATATCATATATATAGTATTTGTATAGTGGCAAAAAAGTGTGCACAGTTTCCAAAACACCACCTGGACAATACTCAAAGTCCCTGTGCCTGTATCTTGATTGATTTAAATCACTTGTAACTTAAAACTTTTGCACTGGAACTGCAGATAGCCTCATCTCGGAGCACCTCAATGTACTCCACTTTAAGCAACCTCCTCGGGGTTTTATCTCAACAATTCTGGTCTGAAACTAAACTAACTCTATTCTGACAATTTGACAGAACTGCTCCAAACTTAAAGCATAAACCGGAACACCACCCGCCGCCACCCCCCAGCTCCCACAACCCTGCACTAAGCCATGGATGTTTCCCTTATGCTTGAAAAGAAAGTTTCTTACATTTCTAACAAATCTCAAAGCCTCATTATTTACCTTGTTGGGTAGCAAAACAATCTAAAATGAACAAAAGCCATTTACTCTAAAGCTAGGCCTCAAAATAGTTTTAAAAGAAATCACCACGGCTACACAAATACTTACAAGTTAATTATTAACTTCAGATGCACAAAAACTTACCACTTTTTAACCAAAACCCAGAAATGTAAACTTACAATAAGTATGTATATAAATCCCAGTTTACATTACACTTGACTTAATTTTGTTTGCCTTTTACTCGAGTTCCTTCCCGAAATCTAAGTAGCTGCGTCTTTATTAATAATGTTGATTTTTCAGTTTAAAGCTACTTAGACTCACACCTTAACAGTTTCTCACCAACCAATAAACTTACGTTAAATCTTTTTCACACTCAACAGTGTATTCAGAATGAAGCCATTCTCTGCTCTTTTAAAAATTATTGCCTCCTCTTTTGGTGCTGTGTTCAGAATGAAGCTACTCTCCGTTCTTTGCACTCCTTTTTAAACTTGTTGCCTCTTTTCTCAGTGCTGCATTCATAATCTACAAGATGCACTTGCGATGTTAAGGCATACAGGTTAGTAACTGGAAAAGTTAAGCGGGTTTTTTTGACTGCAATGGACACAATTGGCCAAAGGGTCTTTTTCTCTGCTGTAAATCTGTATGACTCTATGGCATTACAGCAACTCACCAAGGCTCCTCCAACAACACCTTCCAAACTCTCAATCTCTAATCCTCCAAGAAAGGCAAGGGGAGCAGGTGCATGGAAACACCAGCACTTCAAGCTCCCCTGCAAGTCACAAATCATCCTGACCTGGAAATATATCACCGTTCCTTTACTGTCATTGGGATAAAATCAAGGAACTCCCTTCCTGAAAGAACTTTGGACATTCTACACCCCCAGAACTGCAACAGGTCAAGGCTGCTCATCATCACTTTCTCCAAGAAACTAGGGATGAGCATTAATGTTTGCCTAGCTAGCGATGCCAACATTCCCTTAAATTAAAAAAATGATTTATTATATAAAAATAAAGTAGCAAACACCCACTGGCTTCTATATTATAAATTTATTTAATAGTCAAAGACTGAAGTAAGGTCTGATTGTCATAGGGAGAAGAATATGCCTGTGCAAATTTAGGAGAAATTCCAGTAACTAAAATAATAAATAGAAATTATTGCTAGTAAAGATAATTATCAAATTGTAGGGAATTAGGCTTTACCTTGAATAGTAATCTAGAATACAGAAATCAGAAATATTGAAGCCTGAGGAAAAAACCCAACAACACAACTTGATTTTGTTTAAAAAAAAATCTACATCCATGTTTAAATCTCACTGTAGACAGGATGATTTCTACACACAATTGATATTGTTTACTCAATGTAAACATTCAACAAGATTTGTCAATTTAAGAAATTAGATCAATTTAAAGATAACTTGGGCTGTATTTATAGCAGAAACAAAACCAGAAATTGCTGGAAAAAACTCAGTAGGTCTCACAGCATCTGTGGAGAGAAAACAGGGTTAACTCAGAAACCATGAGTTCTGAAGTAGAGTCACTGGACCTGAAACGTTAATTCTCCTTTCTCTCACAGATGCTTCCACACCTGCTGAGTTTTTCCAGCAATTTCGGATTTTATTTCTGATTAGCAGCATCCACAGTTCTTTGGTTTACTGTATTTATAGCATTTTGGCACATCCTTAAAGATGCTCCATCTTATATAGTCATGCCGTCATAGAAAAAGACCTTGGCTTTTCACCCTATCCCTGCCTCTCATGATTTTATAAACTTCTATAAGGTGACCCCCTCAGCCATTTTTTCTGCACCCTCTCAAGTTTAACAACATCCTTCATATCTCTAAGCACATCAGTATCCTTAGAACATATGCACTTGTCAGAATTACTATGTACTGTAACACAAGTCTATGCACAACATTTTAAGTGTTGCAATGAACACAAAAGTTGTCCCTTCCAACAAGAAAATGCAAATTTCATACTTAATCAATTTGTTTATAAAGCAACACTCAATGCTCTAGTATAAAAGTCACTTTTCATCAATGTGAAGCTCATTATGAATCCATGAAAAAAAAATCCAGCAAACTGAAATGATAAACCAGGAAGCAATTATAAATCCGCACCCTAATCTCAGAATTCAATCATGGATTTGTATTCTCAGAATGATGTCATCTGAACCCATCAAGTAAATTACTGCCTTGTAATTACACTCAATGATTCGTTGCTCTATATTTAGACTGACTTCAGTAAGAATAGTATTTAATCATAAAATGTCTCAACTCAAAACATATTAAATCAAAGCAAACTCTATTGGAACAGCTTAAATATATATTCCTATGGAATAGTTAAATACATATCAACCTGATGCTCCAGGGAGTAATTAAGAAAACCTATTTATTAATATTACAACAATGATGTTTGAAATTATTCCCGTAATGACATTAACTTGAATAGTTATTATCATTTGGACCCAACTTAATTTGTCTTGAAATACACATTTCGCCATTAATTATCTTATCTGAAATATACTGCAAACAACAATTAGATTTCAAAGGGACAGCAAACTCCAACAATTCAAACTGTGATGATAATGCACCTTGTGGTCACTACCTTTGTGTCACACAATGGCAGGCTTGATTTCAGTGTGTTAGTCTGAAATTCTAAACTGAATTTAACAGCTCGAGGACAACAAAATGTGAGGTGGTAAGAATGAGGAATGCCTGGTTAAACGGTACATCTGAATGTAAGTCCAATGTTTCCAGTGGTGATCAGACAACAGGGGTTAGAGCACACACATTGGGAACAAGGCAGCAATAAAACTGCTTCAGAGATAAAAGGTACTGCAGATGCTGGAGAATCCGAGATAACAAGCATGGGGCTGGATGAACACAGCAGGTCAAGCAGCATCATAGGAGCAGGAAAACTTGACGTTTCGGGCCTAGACCCTTCATCAGAAATGGGGGAGGGGAAGAGGTTTCTGAGCTAGCCCCATGCTTGTTATCTAGCAATAAAACTGCTGTTTAGTAGCCAACTGGCTGCTATTTTAAGGTACTTTACCAGTTTTACTGGCGCACGTGAGATCCATGGAGTTGCAGCAGCATCAAAGTTTTTATGACCCCATTGATGGCTGACTTGATAGATCATATGTTTACTTTTTTTAAAACCGTTGGATGCATGGTGGTGAGATTTTCACATGAGGACGCAGATTTCTTTAACAACAAGGGGGGGTAGGGGCGTGGCACAGTGGCTCGGTGGTTAGCAGTGAATGATTTTGTGACATGCTGAGCTTTGGGGCACCCTAAGGTTGTGAAAAGCACTATATAATGTAAGACATTTCTCAAGTCAGTATTATATATATTAATATACTATACATATTAATATATATGGTAAAAGCCTGAGGCCCCAACTAGATCACAGGAAATGTCACGTCTTAACAATTACAGAACATTCATTTTGTTCTTATATTACCTCCGACCTCCCAACAACTTTCAATCCTTGTCACACGGCTACCTCTGATCAAGGGCGCTCTTGTTTTTCTAATAAACATGATTAAATGCCTCTTAAAACTCCATACATACAGCATTATTGACACTCCTGATCTACAATACTAGGTACCTTATAAAACTGAACTAGATTTTTTCAATATGATCTGTCCTTTAGCCATCCATGCTACTAGTTCAAATGCTCAGTCACTCTGTTGAATTCTAACTGCACTACAGTAAGGTGTTTACTGTTAGGTGGAATGTTAACATTTTCAAAATCTCTGCAACCCATAGGATAGCAATTTACTTGCTTCCAGGAGGTGGGCTGACCGATTTACCCACGATAGCTAAGCCTAGCTGGCAGCTATTCTCAACAAGGGATTGTTTCAGGAATTGTTTAGTGACAGAAATTTATTAACAGTTTAATTCCAGTCTTGTATAATAGATAACAGTCTATTTAAAGGAAGAAGAGAATTTAACTTTATGCAGCACTTTATTACATTTTACAGGATGTTTCCTAAGCTCCAAGGATGTCTAGCAGTGTTACACAGTTTATGATGAGGAGTTAAGTTCTCTTTGCTGAAGATACTTATTTATTAATTGAAAAGACTCTGTTTCAGTTTTCACTCCAATCCTCACTGTTGCTATATGGTCGCCTGTGTGATGTAAGGTTTGGCCCAGATATTCTGAAGTGTGGCCATCTTAATCAGATTGCCACTCTGTTCATTTTTCTTTTTTTTTGCTAACACTGAGCTCTGCATTTCTAGCCAGGAAATCTGATCTCAGTTGCTTTAGAAACGTGAAGTGAAGCTGAAATCAATATAGATCCCTGCAGTACAGGATAGTCAGGGGAAGTTGAGCCACACCTCTTTTTGCAGCAATCAGTGTGCCATGTTCTGAGATCCAGTAGCCAGCCAGACACTATGATAGATCCTATGAGGGGTTAAGTACATGACGCAATTATGGAGTTAGTGTGGCAGTTGGTTAAGAGGATTGGGTGCCAAGTCAGTGATAGCTAGGTAGGGTGCGAGGTCAGAGACAGGGCATGGGGGAGGATGAGAACAGAGAATGTCAGGTCTTTGGAGTTCAGACTGGTGTGTGAGGTTGGATTGGGGCGTATCAGGTCCTGGATGGGGGAGTGGTTGTCAGGGGTCAGGGGAGGCGTCAGCTTCAGCATCTTGGATTCAGCAGAATCCTGATGGACAATTCCAGTCTGTGCTGCTCCAATGACTACCTGGCCATTGGAATGTCCGAACCATTTTATTTTGGGATTTGGATTATAAAGTAGAGCCAGATGCATGTGGGTCAGTTTTTCTTTAAACAGGTCAGAAAGCCTGTGAAGTAGTGTCTACATGCATCCATTCCAAGCAAGTGTGTGACTGCAATCAAGTATCTGGCAGAAGCATGGTGGTTGTCTGGAAACAGCTGCCTGAGTTGGTGGTAGAAGCCGAGATCCAAAACTGTTTTAAAAATCACCTGGATCTACACTTTAAGGGCTGTAAGGTGTAGGGCTATGGACCGTGTGCAGGAAGATGAGATTGGAAAGGGTTTCTGGGTATCTTTGGGTCGGCAAGGATAAGTGGCCAAATGGCCCCCCTTCTGTGCTGTATCACTTCTATGGTTCTGTTTTGTCCTTAACCCTACGGCATGAACAGATCAAATTTTTGTATTGCTGAGTTTACATTAGAATATAAAATGAATAGATTCATTTTTGAACTCAGTTGAGAATAATCAGGAGTTCAGTTCAGAAGGGAGAATAGTTTGCTCACAGTATCCCTGCTTTGCATTGCCTTGCTTTGCCTTTTGGTACTTTGCCCCCTCAACCAGAGATACCATGTTCATATTTATCGTTTATTATTTTTTGCTTTTCATTTAGCGCAGACAGAAAGGAAGCTTGTTGTGGTTATCAGCTGGCCTCATTTAGGTCAAGGGAAAGTCAGGGGTCCCACTGCTGTAAGTTGAGCAGCTTTTGATTCCAATTAGGATCTTGGACACTGTCAGTCAGCTGCTCAGGGTGGCCACAGTTAGGATCCCTTCATGTAGGGGGTGAGGAGCCGAATGTTGGGCAGCTGACTAGCTGCCACAGCTCTTCGTCCCCCAACTGGGGTCCATTTTCCTCCTGGAATGAGTGAGATGTAGATGAAAAGGGAAATGAAAGTGGGTGGCACAGGTCTTACTTTCTGTGAAGATCAGGAGGTGTCCCAAGCAAATGAACAAGCAGTGCAGACAGAGTGCAGGGCTAGTGGATTTGGGGGTTGGGGTGTGTGACAGTGAGGGAAGCTGTTGTGAGATAACGTGAGCATGGTAAAGCATGAGACTTGGTGGGAAGTAAGTATAGTAGCAAAGACAGCAAGTATGAGGTATCAGAAAAGATAGTGGCACTGTTGCTGGTGGAGCGGAGAAGTTAATTTAATTTAATTTTTCCCCTACATTTCTATGAATCCCTCCATACAACTGAGATTGTTTTAACCTGGGTGGCAACCTTGGACCAGGCTGGCATGGTGAGGTGAGGTGAGGTGTTGTAATATCCACTGCTGGTCCTGGGGGAGGATGAAGTCCTCCCTCTGCACAATTCTTATCCAGCAGGGCCTGCAGGATTCTGCCTGCAAAGTGGGGCATCAATTTTCCCCTGTTTTCCATGTCTGGTGGAAATGTCAGGAACTGTGCATTGCAGCTCCAGACTGACAGTATTTGTCTGGATGCACCATGGGCTTTAATAGTTGGCACAGATGCCGGGGACCGTGGTGAACTCTAGGGCATCTGCTGAGTGGTGAGCTGTTTTGGGAATGGTCCATGGTAAGATGGAGCTAGATTCTAACTTCTGGACTCCCTTGGTGCAGGGTATGTAGTTAATGAGGCAATTTTGGTAAGATATGGCAAAATAACTCACTTTGCCTCATGGTGACAAAGTCATCTTTCAAAAAAAAAACTAACACAGCTCCTCCTTAGCCAAACAAAAGTAAGATTCAGTCCTTAGAGTTGAGATAGGAGTGAAATATTTCTGGATTTGAGCATCTATGAAATGATGTGTGGTGAAACATGCTGAAATTTTGTTTTGCTATTGTTAAAGTCTTTCAAACTGTCTTATACATATATTTGAGTTTTTTTTTCTTTTGTGTAGTAAACTTGTGTTTTATCATAGAATCCCTACAGCGTGGAAACAGGCCATTTGGCCAACCAAGTCCACACTGCCCCTACGAAGAGCATCCCAGTCAGACCCATTCCCCTAGCCCTGCATTTCCCATGTCTAACCCACCTAACCTAAACATCCCTGGGCACTATGGGCAATTTAGCATAGCCAATCCACCTAGGCTGCACATCTTTGGACTGTGGGAGGAAACCGGAGCACCCTGAAGGAAACCCACACAGACACAGGGAGAATATGCAAATTCCACACAGACTGTTGCCCGAGGCTGGAATCGAACCCAGGTCTCTGTTGCTGTGAGGCAACAGTGCTCAGTCCGCGACTCCCTTGTCCGCTCCACACTCCCCTCCAGCCCCACCACACCCGGCACTTTTCCTTGTAACCGCAGGAAGTGCTACACCTGCCCCCACACCTCCTCCCTCACCCCAATCCTAGGCCCCAAGAAGACTTTCCACATCAGGCAGATGTTCACCTGCACATCTGCCAATGTGGTATACTGCATCCGCTGTACCCGTTGTGGCTTCCTCTACATCGGGGAAACCAAGCGGAGGCTTGGGGACCGCTTTGCAGAACACCTGCGCTCAGTTCGCAACAAACAACTGCACCTCCCAGTCGCAAACCATTTCAACTCCCCGTCCCATTCCTCAGATGACATGTCCATCCTGGGCCTCCTGCAATGCCACAGTGATGCCACCCGAAGGCTGCAGGAACAGCAAATCATATTCAGCCTGGGAACCCTGCATCCCAATGGCATCAATGTGGATTTCACAAGCTTCAAAATCTCCCCTCCCCCAACCGCATCCCAAAACCAGCCCAGCTCATCTCCACCTCCCTAACCTGTTTTTCCTCTCACCTCAAGCCACACCCCCATCTCCTATCTACTAACATCATCCCGCCCCCTTGACATGTCCGTCCTCCCTGGACTGACCTATCTCCTCCCTACCCCCCTACCTACACTCACCTTTACTGGCTCCATCCCCGCCTCTTTGACTTGTCTGCCTCCTCTCCACCTCTCCTCTCCTCTATCCACCTCCCCCTCTCTCCCTATTTATTTCAGAACCCTCTTCCCCTCCCCCATTTCTGATGAAGGGTTTAGGCCCCAAATGTCAAGTTTTCCTGCTCCTCTGATGCTGCTTGACCTGCTGTGTTCATCCAGCCCCATGCTTGTTATCTCGGATTCTCCAGCATCTGCAGTACCTTTTATCTCAGTGCTCAGTCTTTCATGGTGCTTTTGAAGTGTAGTCACTGCTGTAATAGGAGAAACGTGACAACCAATTTACAGACAATTGGCTTCCCAAAGCAGTAAGGTGATAATGATCAGAATTTTTAAGAAGTGATGCTGGTGGAGTGATAAAGATTTGTCAGGATAACAGGGTTAATTCCTCTGCTCTTTTTTCAAAATCATGTTATGGAATCTTTTACCTCGTTTACTTTACACTGCACAGACAAACCGGTATTTTTTTAACAATAAGTAACCACTGCTTTGAGGTTGCACAGGCTGCTGCTGCTTCTCTTCTTCCTGCAACCAAAGTGGCCCAGGGTGACACTTATCGAGTCCTATGATTATTCAAAACAGAAGAATTCTTTTGTTGGAATCCAAACTTGCAAAGCTAATTTATGCAAATACTTGAAGTGTTCCATGAAATATTGCTTTTGATTGCGAGTAAAAAAAACTAATCCTACCATAGCACCTTAAAATGGATTTGCAGTTGTCATGATAATCACCAAAGACAAATTTTAATAAGTCTCCCAACTTACTAAATTGAAAACTGATTTTTACTGTCTCACCCTGCCGAGGTGAAATTAGGGACTTGCTATTCTTAACTGGAATAGCAGTGAGGTGCTATAATCACCTGCAGTGTTCCCATTTCAAAACCAAAAATAAAAAAAATGAACTGGTGCCAAGCATGTATTTAGCAGTGTAATTAACAGAAGTCTTAGAAGTCACAAATGTCTAGTACTGGTTATATTCCAGATAGAGATTCTGTACACTGCTACAGAGCTTTGCACAACTTTGCTACAAGCAATAAGAAAGAAACATCACTTTACTGGAAGTCATCGTGGACTGCTCTTGGTGTTCAAACTGCATATTATTTGGATCACAGAATCAGAACCCCAACAGTGTGAAAACAGGCCATTTGGCCCATCCAGTCCACAATCAACCCTCTGAACAGCATCCCACCCAGACCGATCACCCTATCCCTATCTCTGTAACCATGCATTTTCCATGACTGACCACCTAGCCTGCACATCACTTGACACTACAGGGCAATTTAGCAAGGCCAATCCATCTAACTTGCACATCTCTGGACTGTGGGAGGAAACCAGAACACCTGGACAAAACCAACGCAGACACAGAGAAAATGTGCAAACTCCACACAGGTTGGATAGATGAACTGAATTTTATCAGAATTCTTTCAGTAACTTCAAGAGGATTTTTCTGATTCCAACAAAAGATAAATGGGATTTTTTTTCTATTCATTTGTGGGATGTGGGCATCACTGGCTGGCCAGCATTTCTTGCCCATCCCTAGTTGCCCTTGAGAAGGTGGTGATGGGCTGCCTTCTTAAACCGCTGCAATCCACCTGCTGTGAGCTGACCATTTGGGAGGGAATTCCAGGATTTTGACCCAGCGACAGTGAAGGAATGGAGATATATTTCCAAGTCAGGATAGTGAGTGGCTTGGAAGGGAACTTGGAGGTGGTGATGTTCCCATATGTCTGCTGCCATTATCCTTCGAGATGGAAGTGGTCATGGGTTTGGAAGGTGATATCGGAGGATCTTTGGTGAATTTCTGCAGTGCATCTTTTAGATTGTACACACTGCTACTACTGAGCATCAGTGGTGGAGGGAGTGGATTGTACACACTGCTGCTACTGAGCATCGGTGGTGGAGGGAGTGGATGCTTGTGGGTGTACTGCCAATCAAGCGGGCTGCTTTGTCCTGGATGGTGTCAAGCTTCTTGAATGTTGTTGGGGCTGCGCTCATCCAGGAAAATAGGGGGTATTCCATCACACTCCTGACTTGTGCCTTGTAGATGATGGGCAGGCTTTGAGGGGTCAAAAGGTGACTTACTCGCCACAGTATTTCTAGCTTCTGGGCTGCTCTTGTAGCCTCTGTGTTTATGTGGTGAGTCCAGTTGAGTTTCTGGTCAATAGTAACCCCTAGGATGCTGACAGTGGGGTATTCAGTGATGGTAGCACTGTTGAATGCCGTGGGGTGGTGGTTAGATTGTCTCTTATTGATGATGGTCACAGCCTGGCATTTGTGTGGTGCGAATATCCAGGTTTGGGCTTATGCGTGACATTGTCCAGATTTTGTTGCATTTGAACACTGACTGCTTCAGTACCTGAGGAGTCACGAATGGTGCTGAACATTGTGCAATCATCGCCAAACATCCCCACTTCTGACCTTATGATGGAGGGAACGTCATTGATGAAGCAGTTGAAGATAGTCGGGCCCAGGACAATACCCTGAGGAACTCCTGCAGAGATGTCCTGGAGTGGAGATGATTGACCTCCAACAACCACAACCATTTTCCTATGTGTCAGGTATGACTCCAACCACCAAAGAGTCTTCCCCCGATACTCACTGATTCCAGTTTTGCCAGGGCTCCTTGATGCTATACTCAGTCGAATGTAGCCTTGATGTCAAGGGCTGTCACTCTCACCTCATCTCTGAAATTCAGCTCTTTTGCCCATGTTTGAACCAAGGCTGTAATGAGATCAGGAGCTGAGTGGCACTGGCGGAACCCAAACTGGGTGTCGCTGAGCAGGTTATTTCTGAGCAGGTGCTGCTTGATAGCACTGTTGATGACACCTTCCATCACTTTACTGATGATTAGAAGTAGACTGATGGGGCAGTAATTGGCCAGGTTGGATGTGTCCTGTTTTTTTGTGTAAAGGACATACCTGAGCAGTTTTCCAAATTGCCGGGTAGATACCAGTGTTGTAACTGTACTGGAACAGCTTTGCTAGGGGAGTGGCAAGTTCTGGAGCACAAGTCTTCAGTACTTTTGCCAGAATGGTGGCAAGGTCCATAGCCTTTGCAGTATCCAGTGTCTCCAACTGTTTCTTGAATCAAAGTAGCTGAAGACTGGTATTTGTGGTGCTGGGGACCACTGAAGGAGGCTGATCCACTCGGCACTTCTGGCTGAAAATTGCTGCGAATGCCTTCTCTTTTGCACTGATGTGCTGAGCTCTTCCATCATTGAGGATGCTGATATTTGCTTATTTAAATGATCAGTTTTAAATGAGAAACACTATTAATATTGGTAACAATAGACAATATTGTTATGAATACAATCAAGTTTTGATAAAAGATATTTGCAAGCAAAGTCTCATTGATCTCCAAGGCCTTTTGATGTCCAAAATAAAGTCTCAACCATAAAGTAAAATTAAGTAGTAATTGTTCCAATAAACCTTTCATTACACGGGAAATGAAACAGCAGCAACCTGGTAATCTTCTATATTATGTAATCAAAAGTCACCATTTGGCACTACTATTATCCTTTTCTGGAACACCAGTCAAAGTACACGAAATGTAGATCCCATCTTTGTAATTTAACACCTCTGATTCTAACCTTACCCACAGAGATTATGACAGGGTGTCATTAACCTTAAAATTAAGGAGGCATCTTGCCCGATAACAGAACACTTCAGAAGATGCATGTCCAGATGATGGACAGCAATTTAAAAGAATGAATTGAGCAGCATTATAATAGTGGATAGGGTGGTCAAAGGGAACTGGACGATGATGGGTATCTTTTGAAATATATAATTGACTTAGAGAAGCAGATATTGTCTACAGTGTCTAAGTTTTCAAATTACACAATCCTTTAGAGGTTTGAACAGGATAGATTAACAGGCAGCAATGGGAAATACAGCTGAACATATATTTCTTTGACTTCACAGTTATATAAAAGGATATGCATTACCTATAACATGACATTGTGCTTAAGACCCCAGAAGTGTCTAGAAAGACTGAAGCACATTTATTGTCATCAATTAATAATTGGCTAACATAAAGAAAACAGACAGTAGGAATAAATAAGTCATTTTCACATTGGCAGGCTGTGACAGGTGGGGTAGTGCAAAGGTCAGTCCTTAGGGCCCCGCTGTTCCCAATATGTACCAATGACTTGTACACAGGGACCAAATGGAAAATTTCCATATTTGTGCTCGATACAAAGCTAAGTTGAAATGTGTGTTGTGAAGACGACTTGCATAGGCTTAGTGAATGGGCAATAATATGGCAGATCAAATATAATCCGGAAAAATGTTAGGCCATGCACTTCGGTAGGAGAATCAGATGTACTGAGTATTTCTTAAATGGTAAGAGGTTGGAAAGTGTAAACTTACAAAAGATCCAATTATGTAAATAATTCACTGAAGCACTTGGCACTTCTGGCTGAAGATTGCTGCGAATGCTTCAGCCTTCTCTTTTGCGCTGATGTGCTGAGCTCTTCCATCATTGAGGATGGTGATATTTGCTTATTTAAACGATCAGTTTTAAATGAGAAACACTATTAATATTGGTAACAATAGACAATATTGTTATGAATACAGGTGCAGTGAGCTATTAGGATGGCTAATGGAATGTTAGCCTTTTTCACAAGAAGATTTGAATATAGGTGTAGTGAGGTCTTACATTGATTGCATTGGAGCGTGGTTAGAGCGCACCTCAAGTACTGTGTGCAGTTTTAGTCTCCTTATCAAAGGAAAGATATCATTGCCATATAGGAAGCGCAACAAACATTCACCAGACTTAGTCCTGGGATAACGTGCTGTCCAACGAAGAGAGATACGCAGACTGGGCCTGTCTTCTTTTCTATTTTGAAGAATGAGAGGTGATCTCACAGGAACTTACAAAATACTTAAAAGGGAGAGACAAAATAGATGCAAGTAAGATGGTTCCTCTGGTTGGGAAGTCTAGAACCAATAGGTACAAATTTAAAAATAAGGGGGATTCAATTAGGTCCAAAATGAGGAGAAATTTGTTTTCTCACAGGGCTGCAAACCTTTGGAATTTTCCAACAAAGTGCTATGGAGGCTCAATCTTTAATACATTTAAGGTAGAAATTGATATATTTCAGCGGCATTGAGGGTTATGTGGATGGGGCAAGTAAAAGACATTGAAGTGTTCAAACAGCCATGATTGTACAGAATGGCTGGTCACACTCAATGGACTGATGATCTACTCCTCTTCTTATGCTAGAAAGAGACTTATGGAATATAAACAGTGAATGGTGTAAAAATCCAGCAGGTCTGGCAGAAGAAAAAGTGTTGAAGTTTCAGGCTAATAACTTTTCATCAGAACCTAGGGTTCTGGAAAATAGCTCATTAACACTCCGTGTTCAAAAGTATTCAAGGAAACAAATAAAATGTTGAGATTTATAGATAAAGTATGATTTTTAAATATAAAATGATAGACATTGATATTTTATTAAGACAATATCTGTGGATTTTAATTCAGTTTGGCCCCAAAATAAGGGAAGATTATAAATTATTGAATATCTGAGAGACTAACTCCTGTAATAAGAGGGATGAATTTTGGGGTAAGTTCTACCCTTGAACATTCTGGATGAGTGAGACTGGACAACAGAAGTCTACGAAATCAATGATGGATTTGGATCCAGAAAGTTCTGTCACAAGCAAAAGGTTCAACAACTGGACTCAAAGTTTAAATTTAAACTTCTTGTGAAAAAATAGGCAATGCATTAAACTGTTTTTGGAACTGTCTGTGGAACAGATTATCAGCAATGGCGTCAAGACGGAGAGGTTTTGCAGGTTTTGAAAGACATATGAAATGAAATCCAATTGGCAGCACCTCATCTTAGTTCAACATATATGGGTTCAAATCTCAAATTTAAATTTCACAGAAATTCCAAATTAACACTTTAGGGAAGGAATTCTTAAAGATATAAGAGTAGATTTTTATTTTACTATCTAGGCATTAGCATTGAAGATCCACAGTCAGTTATTGAAACTAAAAATATTTGCTTAAAATTTATTTGCTGACAACTTTCAAGTACATAAAGTTTTGTGACTCATTTGAAAGATAACTCCCAAGTAGGTAGATGTTAAACACTTCCATGGTATTTTTCATAAAGTAAATATTCCTTCGTGCCCCAGCAAATTAAACAATTACCCTCGTCTTCATTTGCCATTGTGGAATCTTATGCCAAATTGGCTTCAGTGTCTGCCTGCATCATTGTTACAGCATTGGCTGAAAGATACTTTGGATGTCTGGGGAACGCAAAAAATGACAATACTGGATTGTTAAATTCAGAATCACAATTTAAATCAATAAGTAGAAACAGAGCATTCCTGACTATCCCAACTCACTTTACATCCAATCAAATACATTGCGGGGTAGTCACCATTGAAGGAAAACACAGCAGGCAACTTGCAGTAACAGAAAATACCACAAACAGCAAGGAAATAGACAACACGGTTTTAATAGGATTTGGCGATAAATATTTGCCAGATCACTGGATCAAACCCCTTTACTCTCCTTCAAATTGTGCAATATATTAATTTACATCTACCCAGGAGGGTTCAAAAGCTTTATTTTACTGTTTCACTCGACAGTACTCAAGTATGAGCAAAAACTGCGGTCAAGATTCTAGATTTAGGCTTGACCCCACCCATCTAGATCACTAACTGTGCTGTGCCTTTTTGCGGTGTGGTTCACGGTTGAAGACATTAAAAATATAGGAGCAGAATTAGGCCATTTGACTCTGCCTAGCCATTTGATCATGGCTGGTATGTTTCTCAACCCAATTCTCCTGCATTCTCCCCATAACATTTACAACATTTACTCTTACTGTCACCTCCAAATGTGGCAATCCTCAACTCCACATAGCGCCATACTCATTCGCAGTAATTCCGTAAACAAGACCTCCAAAACTGTTTACAGTAAAAGCTATTTGAACTTAACAATTTAGCCCTTTTCAGTGGGATGACAGTTTTAAGATGAACAGTAATGTTTAAAGGACTCTGGATGCGAAGACTGAGCTGACTGAGGACAGCATCCAAAATATGCTGAATAGCCAGTCATGCAACACAAATGTTTTAATGTCTTTAAATGTGCCCGGTGTTTTCAGAATCCACTAGACACTTGATCTCTGGCCCATCATTCCATATTCCTTGAGCTACTTGAGCTTTGTATGTTTCAGGACTGCAGACAAAATGGTTGTGGGCTGAACTTGCCTTCCAGTGTGAGATCAAATGCTTGGTACATGGGTGCAATGCCGAAAAAGAAATCAACTCACCAGCACTGCACTGGAATTGTATAATGGATTCTTTAAAGCCATTGGATACACAATCTTAATAAACTCAAAAGTACACAACTTTAAAGGATCTATGCGATTGATCTGCATTTCAATATAATTTATTTTAGAGTTTGGATTTGAGCTGGTGTATCTGGGTTTTGGTCAGTGTGTCTTACAAGTTAATCTGTTAACCCCTTTTAAGTATTTCTGTAGCCACGGTGATTTTTTTTTTGAAAAGTCAAAGATAGTTCTTAGAAGCTAATGATAATTTGTTTACATTGGGAGAGCTTTTATGAGCAAACAAAGTAAACAGTTGTGTATTAGGCTTTCAGTTTAGAAAGTCAAAAGATGGATTATTTTCTTTTGATTAGGGGAAATACCTATAACTTGAGTTGAGGTTTGGGGAAGTTTTGCAAAAGTCTTGGCTCAAGCTAAATGTGTAAAATGGTGGGGGTGACAGGGGTATAGTTCAGAACCGTTAAGAAATAGGGTTAAGAAATGCCCCAGTGTAAGGAGTTTATGTTTAAAGTTCCAGACTAGATATATTTCATTAAAACATTTAAGGGGTTATTTGAAGCTGAGAAAATCTAAACTCAGTGTATAAAGACTCAAGTTGGGATCTCTCAGATTCTTAAAACTGGAGACTGAAGACACAATTGAATTAAGCTCTGTAGATTTAATAGAGAAGGTAAATCTCTCTGGTATGAGTACTGTCAAAGAGTGCTTTTGGGGTAATTGGGAATATTATTCCAGTGTGATGTGACAGTATTAATACAACTAATAACATTTTCCACTGCCATTCTACAATTTCTATCACTAAATTTTCCAAAAAGGATTAAAAGGCACAGAGATGGAAAGTTTGATCTGCATACTGCCTGAATGAAATGTGCTTACTAATATAGCTAATTTAGGATGCAAGAATATGAAAATCACAACAAGTAAATTGCTGTACATACACTATAGCTTGCTAGTTCAAATGGCTTGATTAAATCACCTGATTCAGGATGTCCAAATTTTCTGTTTCCATACTACATTGAATTTCTCGGATACATCACATATTTTTATGGAATGTATTCTCTATACAATCATATAAACACTAAGGCACCACATGAAAATCAATTAAATGTTTTTTCTATATAAAAAAATTTTTGACAATTTAATTATGTAACACTACTGGTGAGCTTTTTCTGGGGGGTTGGGGGAATTACATTGTCTCGCAACTGTTACAAGTACTGAGCTGATACAGGCAGTCATTCTTTTCATAAGCATTTGAACTTCTCACCATCAAAAATTATATGATTAATTACTTGCTGCTTTAATCACACTGCTCCTCTTCAGTATTGCTTTCTCCTTTTGCATCTTGTGTTTCTGCCAGGTGGGCAGTCTGAAGTCTGAATTTCTTCTCAGACTTGGAGTAAATGAACTAAGGCTATGCAGACAGCAAATAATACAGCTGCACCAACAATTAAAGGGAAACTTGTAATTCAACTGCCACCATTTCAGTTCAGAACAGATAGTTTCTGGTGGTTGGAAATTGTATGCAGAGGCGAAATTGTAATTAAAATCAAAAGTCTGACAATCTCACTTGGATAGTCAATAAGCTTTGACCATGTAGCTGCAAAGGGTTCCATGGAGAGACAGGAAGAAAGCAGACTACTGCATCCACTAAATCTTGATTCCCAATAATCAAAAGAACACCAACATAATGGAAATGGCACTGGCCAGTTTTTTTTTATTTGCTCGTAGGGCATGGGCATCACTGGCCAAGCCAGCATTTATTGCCATCCTTAGTTGCCCTTGGGAAGGTGGCAGCGAGTTGCCTTCGTGAACTACTGCAGTCCATGTAACCCAGAGACACATATACAAATCCCATCGCAGCAGCAGGATGAAGTTAAATTTAATACATAACTAAATCTGGAATAAAAAAGCTAGCCCATCAGAAACTACCAGATTGTCATAAAAATTAATCTAGTTCGCTAGTGTATAAACCAAAAGAACTGCGGATGCTGTAAATCAGGAACAAAGTTGTTGGAAATGCTCAGCAGGTCTGGCAGTATCGGTGGGGGAGAAAACAAAGTTAACGTTTCGGGACAGTGACCATCCCTCAGAACTGAGGAACTGAGGACCCGAAACGTTAACTCTGTTTTCACCTCCACTGATGCTGCCAGACCTGCTGACCTTTTCCAGCAACTTTGTTTTAGTTCGCTAGTGTCCTTAAGCAAGAAATCTGACATCTTTACATCCCAATAGAGGGATCGAGTTCAAGAGTTGTGAAGTTATGCTCCAGCTATAAAAAAGCCTGGTTCAGCCACATCTGGAGTATTGTGTCCAGTTCTAGTCACCTCATTACAGGAAAGATGTGGAAGCGTTGGAAAAGGTACAGAGGAGATTTACCAGGATGTTGCCTGGACTGGAGGGAAAGTCTTACGAGGAAAGGTTAAGAGAGCTAGGGCTTTTCTCTTTAGAACGACGAAGGATGAGAGGTGACTTGATAGAGCTGTACAAAATGATCAGAGGCATAGATAGAGTAGATAGCCAGAGACCTTTTCCTAGAGTGGGGGTAGCTTTTATGAGGGGACATAGTTTTAAAGTGAGTGGAGGTAGATATCGGGGTGACGCCAGAGGTAGGTTCTTTACTTAGAGAGTGGGAGGGGCGTGGAATGCATTGCCGGAGAGAGTAGTGATGTTGGCCTCATTAGGGGCATTTAAGCGGCTATTAGATAGGCATATGCATGATAGTATAAGGTAGGGGTGGATGTTAGATAGACCTTAGGATCAGGGTAAAAGTTCAGCACAACATCGCGGGCCGAAGGGCCTGTACTGTGCTATACTGTTCTATGTTCTATGTTCACTATGTCTGGGCTACATGTGATTCTCAATCAATAGCAATGTCTTAACTGCCTCTGATAAGACCTATCAAGCCACTATTCTGTATCAAGAAAAGTTGAAGAATAAAAACAGATGTATTATCCTAAGCTCAGAAATAACCATTGCAAAGTGCTCCTTACTAACATCAGTGCAAAAAATAAGGCTCAAGCAATCTACAGCCAGCAGTGCTGAGTGGACAATACATCTCGGCCTCTTCCAGTGGTTCCCAACATCACAGCTACCAATCTTCAGCCAATTCAATTCACTCCATGTGCTATCAAGAAATGGTTGGAGGCAGCTGCTGGTGCGAAAGCTATGGGCCCTGACACCATTCTGGTAATTGGACAGAGGACTTGTTCCCCTAGGAAACTGTTCCAGTATAGTTACAACACTGGCAACTGCCTGACAAAGTGGAAAATTGTCCAGGTATGTGCTATACACAAGAAGCAGGACAAATCCAACCGGGCCAATTACCACCTCATCAATCTACTTTCAATCATCAGTAAAGTGATGGAAGGTGTCATCAACAGCAGCACATGTTCAGCAATAACCTATTCACTTTTCATTGACACCCAGTGTGTGTTCTGCTCCGGCCACCCAGCTCCTGATCTCATTTACAGCCTTGGTTCAAACATGGACCAAAACACTGAATACTAGAGTTGAGCTGTGAGTGGCAGCCCTTGACATCAAGGCCACAGTCGACATGGGGATAATTTTCTGCTGGTTGGACACATACCTGGCACATGGGAACATGGTGGTGGTTTTTAAAGGTCAGTCATCTCAACAGGAGTTCCTCAGGATAGTGTCCTAATCCCAACCATCTTCAGCTGCTTCATCCATTACCTTCCCTCCATCATAAAAGTCAGAAGTAATGGGATGTTCACTGATGATTGCACAATGTTTAACATCATTCACAACTCCTCAGATAGTGAAACTATCCATGGCATAAAGTAACAAAATTTAGACAATAGCTAGGCTTAGGCTGACTAGTAGTAAGTAACAATCACAACACACAAGTACCAGACAATGCTCATCTCCAGTAAGTGATGATCTAACTACTGTCCCTTAAAATGCAGTTGCATTGTAAGAGGTGAATCTCCAACTATCACATTCCTGAAGATTACCATTAAACAGAAACCGAACTAAGAATGCAGTGGCTGCAAAAGTAGGTCAGAAATTAGGAATCTTGTGGCACGTCACTCACTCCCTGATTTTCCCAATGTTTGTCCTCCAGACACAAGTCAGGAGTGTTATGGAACACTCTCCACTTGCTTGGATCTGTGCAGCTCCAACAACACTCAAAAAGCAACCCACCACAGAAAGCAAAGCTGCTGCTTGACTGACATCACAGTAGCCGAAATAAACTGGATGAAAGACCTTTTTGTTTGATTTATTATTGTCACATGTTCCAAGATACAGTGATATCATTTTGTATGCTAACCAGACAAATTACACCTTACGTAAGTACATTTAGGTGACAGAACAGAATGCAGAATATAGTGTACAGTCACAGAGAAGGTGCAGAGAAAGATCAACTCTAATATATAGGAGAGGTCCATTCATAAGTCCAATATTTGCAGGGAAGAAGCTGTTCTTGAATTTGTTTATACTTGTTTTCATACTTCTGTACTTTCTGCCCTCCAGTCCTTGATTACATTGGCTGCTTTCCCAAGGTAGCAGGAAATGCAGACAGAGTCTATGTAAGGAAGGTTGATTTTCATGATTGACTGGGCTGCGTTAACAACTCCCTGTAATTTCTTATGGTCTTGGGCAGGGCAGTTGCCATACCAAGTTGTGATACATCTGGAGAGGGTACTTTCTTTGATACATCTATAAAAATTAATAAGAGTCATTGTTAACATGCTAAATTTCTATAGCCTTCTAAGGAAGTAGAGGTGTTTCTTGACTGTTGCGTCAATGCAGATGAACCAGGATAGATTATTTTTTCTTTATTCATTTGTGGGACGTGGGTATCTCTGGCTGGCCAACATTTCTTGCCCATCCCTAGTTGCCCTTGAGAAGGTGGTGGTAAGCTGCCTTTTTGAACCGCTGCAGTTCTCCAGATATGGGTTGACCCACAATGCTATTAGGGAGCGGATTCCAGGATTTTGACCCAGCGACAGTGAAGGAACAGAGATATATTTCCAAGTCAGGATTGAGAGTGGCTTGGAAGGGAATTTGGAGGTGGTGGTGTTCCCATATATCTGATGCCCTTGTCCTTCGAGACGGTAGTGGTCGTGGGTTTGGAAGGTGCTGTCTGAGGATCTTTGGTGAATTTCTGCAGTGCATCTTGTAGACAATACACACTGCTACTACTGAGCATCGGTGGTGGAGGGAGTGAATGCTTGTGGATGTACTGCCAATCAAGCGGGCTGCTTTGTCCTGGATGGTGTCAAGCTTCTTGAGTGTTGTTCGAGCTGCACTCATCCAGGCAAGTGGGGGGGTATTCCATCACACTCCTGACTTGAGCCTTGTAGATGGTGGACAGGCTTTGAGGAGTCAGGAGGTGACTTACTCACCGCAGTATTCCCAGCTTCTGACCTGCTCTTCTAGCCACTCTGTTAATGTGGTGAGTCCAGTTCAGTTTCTGGTCAATGGTAACCCCCAGGATGTTGCCAGTGGGGGATTCAGTGATGGTAACACCATTGAACGTCAAGGGACGGTGGTTAGATTTTCTCTTATTGGTGATGGTCATAGCCTGGCATTTGTGTGGCATGAATGTCACTTGTCACTTGTCAGCTCAAGCCTGGATATTGCCAGATCTTGTTGCACGTGAACATGAACTGTTTCGGTATCTGAATGGTGCTGAACATTGTTGGGTGATGATTGCACATCCCTACTTCTGACCATATGATGGAGGGAAGGTCATTGATGAAGCAGCTGAAGATGGTCGGGCCTAGCACACTACCCTGAGGAACTCCTGCAGTGATGTCCTGGAGTGGAGATGACTGACCGCCAACAACCACGACCATCTTCCTACGTGTCAGGTATGACTCCAACCACCAAAGAGTTTGCCCCCGATACCCATTGATTCCAGTTTTGCCAGAGCTCCTTGATGCCACACACAGTCAAATGCAGCCTTGATATCAAGGGCTGTCACTCTTACCTTACATCTGGAATTCAGCTTTTTGGTCCTTGCTTGAACTAAGGCTGTAATGGGATCAGGAGCTGAGTGGCCCTGGCGGAACCCAAACTGGGCATCACTGAACAGATTATTTCTGAGCACGTGCTGCTTGATAGCACTGTTATGACACCTTCCATCACTTTACTGCTGATCGAGGGGAGACTGATGAGGTGGTAATTGGCTGGGTTGGATTTGTCTTGCTTTTTGTGTACAGGACGTGCTTGGGAAATTTTCCACATTGTCGGGTAGATACCAGTGTTGTAACTGTATGGAACAGCTTGGCTAGGGAAGCAGCAAGTTCTGGAGCACAAGTCTTCAGTACTATTGCCGGAATGTTGACAGGGCCCATAGCCTTTGCAGTATCCAGTAACTCCAACCATTTATCGATATAATGTGGAGTGAAAAAAGTAGATGGGTTACAGTCAGGGGATGGAAAGGGAACAGGCAGACAGTGCGGGGATCCCCTGCGGCCGTTCCCCTCAATAACACGTATACCGTTTTGGATTCTGTTGAGGGGGATGACTTACCAGGGGTAAGCCATGGGGTACAGGTCTCTGGTGCAGAGTCTGTCCCAGTTGCTCAGAAGGGAAGGGGGAAGAAGAGGAGAACATTAGTCATTGGGGACTCCATAGTTAGGGGGACAGAGAGGAGATTCTGTGGGAACGAGAGAGACTCACGGTTGGTGTGTTGCCTCCCAGGTGCCAGGGTCCATGATGTCTCAGATCGTGTCTTTGGGGTCCTGAAGGGAGAGGGTGACCAGCCCCAAGTCGTGGTCCACATAGGTACCAATGACATAGGTAGAAAGAGGGATAGGGACATAAGGCAGGATTTCAGGGAGCTAGGGTGGAAGCTGAGAGCTAGAACAAACAGAGTTGTTATCTCTGGTTTGTTACCCGTGCCACGTGATAGCGAGGCAAAGAACAGGGAGAGGTATCAGCTGAACATGTGGCTGCAGGGATGGTGCAGGAGGGAGGGTTTCAGGTATATGGATAACTGGGGCTCATTCTGGGGAAGGTGGGACCTCTACAAACAGGACGGTCTTCACTTGAACCAGAGGGGTACTAATATCCCGGGTGGGAAATTTGCTAGTGCTATTCGGGTGGATTTAAACTAGCTCAGCAGGGGCATGGGAACCTGTGGTGTAGTTCCAGTACACAGGAGGATGAGAGAAGGGAGGACATGGACAGGATTTCACCATCACAGGAGTGTGCTGGCAGACAGCAAGCTGGTTTGAAGTGTGTCCACTTCAATGCCAGGAGTATCCGGAATAAGGTAGGTGAGCTTGCAGCATGGATAGGTACCTGGGACTTCGATGTTGTGGCCATTTCGGAGACGTGGATAGAGCAGGGTCAGGAATGGATGTTGCAGGTTCCAGAGTTTAGATCTTTCATAAAGATCAGGCAAGGTGGTAAAAGAGGGGGAGGTGTAGCTTTGTTAGTCAAGGACAGTAATGGTAGCTGAAAGAACTTTTGACGAGGACTCGTCTACTGAGGTGGTATGGGCTGAGGTCAGAAACAGGAGAGGAGAGGTCACACTGCTGGGAGTTTTTTATAGGCCTCCACAAAGTTCCAGGGATGTGGAGGAGAGGATCGGCAAAACGATTCTGGGCAGGAGTGAAAGGAACAAGGTGGTCATTATGGGAGACTTTAACTTCCCCAACATTGACTGGAAATGCTACAACTCTAGTATGTCAGATGGATCAGTTTTTGTCCAATGTGTGCAGGAGGGTTTCATGACACAGTATGTCGAAGGGCCGACAAGAGGGGAGGCCACACTGGATCTGGTACTTGGTAATGAACCAGGCCAGGTGTTTGATTTGGTGGTAGGTGAGCACTTTGGAGAGAGTGACTGTAATTCGGTTACGTTTAGTTTAGCAATGGAAAGGGATAGGAACATGCCACTGAGCAAGAGTTATAGACGGGGGAAAGGCAATTATAATGCAATTAGGCAAGACTTAGGAGGGATAGAATGGGGTAACAAAATGCAGGGGATGGGGACAATCGAAATGTGGAGTTGGTTTAAGGAAGAAATATTGCATGTCCTTGATAGGTATGTCCCTGTCAGGCAGGGAGGAAGTGATAAGGTAAGGGAACCTTGGTTTACAAAAGAAATTGTATCTCTTGTTAAGCGGAAGAGGGAGGCTTATGTGACATTGAGACGAGATGGTTCAGATGAGGCGATGGAGAGTTACAGATTAGCTAGGAAGGATTTAAAGAGAGAGTTAAGAAGAGCAAGGAGGGGACATCAGCAGTCATTAGCAGGTAGAATTAAGAGAACCCTAAAGCTTTCTATAGGTACGTGGGGAATAAAAGGATGACTAGGGTAAGAATAGGGCCAGTCAAAGACAGAAGTGGGAAGTTGTGTGTGGACCCTGTGGAGATCGGAGAGGTGCTAAACAAATATTTCTCATCTGTTTTCACTCAGGAAAAGGAGAATATTGTAGAGGAGACGACTGAGATACGGGCTATTAGACTTGAAAGGATTGAGGTTAGTAAGGAGGAGGTGTTATCAATACTAGAAGATGTGAAGGTAGATAAATCCCCAGGGCCGGATGGGATTTTTCCGAGGATTCTCTGGGAAGCTAGGGAGGAGATGGCGGAGCCTTTGGCCTTGATCTTTGAGTCGTCATTGGCTACAGGTTTAGTACCAGAGGACTGGAGGATTGCAAATGTTGTGCCCTTGTTCAAGAATGGCAGTAGAGATGACCCAGGTAATTATAGACCAGTGAGCCTTACATCTGTTGTAGGAAAAGTTTTGGAAAGGATTATAAGAGATAGGATTTATAATCATCTAGCAAGCAACAATTTGATTGGAGATAGTCAACATGGATTCGTCAAGGGCAGGTCATGTCTCACAAACCTCACTGAGTTTTTTGAGAAGGTGACCAAGCATGTGGATGAGGGTAGGGCAGTTGATGTGGTGTACATGGACTTCAGTAAAGCCTTTGATAAGGTTCTACATGGTAGGATATTGGAGAAAATGCAGAGGCATGGGATTGAGGGAGATTTAGCAGTTTGGATTAGAAACTGGCTTTCTGAAAGAAGCCAAAGAGTGGTGGTTGATGGAAAATATTCAGCCTGGAGTCCGGTTACTAGTGGTGTGCCACAAGGATCTGTTTTGGGACCACTGCTGTTTGTCATTTTTATAAATGACTTGGACGCAGACATAGGTGGATGGGTTAGTAAGTTTGCAGATGACACTAAAGTCGGTGGAGTGGTGGACAGTGTGGAAGAATGTTACAGGTTGCAGGGAGACTTGGATAAACTGCAGAATTGGGCTGAAAGGTGGCAAATGGAGTTCAATGCAGATAAATGTGAGGTGATGCACTTTGGGAAGAATAATAGGAAGGCAGAATACTGGGTCAATGGAAAGATTCTTGGTAGTGTGGATATGCAGAGGGATCTTGGTGTCCAGGTACGTAGATCCCTGAAAGTTGCCACCCAGGTTGATAGTGCTGTTAAAAAGGCATACGGTGTATTAGGTTTCATTGGTAGAGGGATTGAGTTCCAGAGCAGTGATGTCATGCTGCAACTGTACAAAACGCTAGTGCAGCCTCACTTGGAATATTGTGTACAGTTCTGGTCGCCCCATTACAGGAAGGATGTGGAAGCATTGGAAAAGGTCCAGAGGAGATTTACCAGGATGTTGCCTGGTCTGGAGCGAAGATCTTATGAGGAAAGACTGAGGGACTTGGGTCTGTTCTCATTGGAGAGAAGAAGGCTAAGAGGGGATTTAATAGAGACCTACAAAATGATCAGAGAATTAGACAGGGTGGACAGTGAGAGTCTTTTTCCTAGGATGATGACGTCGGCTAGTACGAGGGGGCATAGCTGCAAATTGAGGGGTGATAGATTTAAGACAGATGTCAGAGGCAGATTCTTTACTCAGAGAGTGGTAAGGGCGTGGAATGCCCTGCCTGCCAATGTAGTTAACTCAGCCACATTAGGGGCATTTAAACAGTCCTTGGATAAGCATATGGATGATGATGAGATAGTGTAGGGGGATGGGCTTAGATTAGTTCACAGGACGGCGCAACATCAAGGGCCGAAGGGCCTGTTCTGCGCTGTATTGTTCTATGTTCTATGTTCTATGAACTGAATTGCTGAAGAGTGGTATCTGTAATGCTGGGGACCACTGGAGGAGGCCGAGATGGATCATCCACTCGGCACTTCTGGCTGAAGATTGCTGAGAATGCTTCGGACTTATCTTTTGCACTGATGTGCTGGGGTCTTCCATCATTGAAGGTGGGGATATTTGTGGAGCCTCCTCCTCCAGTGAGTTGCTTAATTGTCCACACCATTCATGACTGGATGTGGCAGAACTGCAGAGCTTCGCTCTGATCTGTTGGTTGTGGGATTGCTTAGCTTTGTCTATCGCTTGCTGCTTTCACTGTTTGGCATGCAAGTAATCCCGTTTGGTGGCTGCACCAGGTTGATACCTCATCTTCATATATGCCTGGTGCTGCTCCTTATATGCCCTCCTGCACTCTCCATTGAACTAGGGTTGATCCCCTGGCTTGATGGTAATGGCTGAGTGGGGAATATTGCCAGGCCATGAGGTTACAGATTGTGCTGGAGTGCAATTCTGCTGCTATTGATTGCCCACAGTGCCTCATGGATGCCCAGTCTTGAGTTACTAGATCTGTGCGAAGTCTGTCCCATTTAGCCACAGTGATAGTGCCACACAATACGATGAAGGTTGTTCTCAATGTGAAGGTGGGACCAGCTCGATCAGTAGTACTGTTGCCGAGCCACTCTTGGTAGTGGACATTGAAATCCCCCACCCAGAGTACATTTTGTGCCCTTGCCATCCTCAGTGCTTCCTCTACGTGTTGTTCAACATTAATGAGTACCGATTCATAAGCTGAGGGAGGACAGAATGTGGTAATCAGCAGGAGGTTTCCTTGTCCATATTTAACCTGAAGCCATGAGACTTCATGGGGTCCAGAGTCCATGTTGAGAACTCCTAGAGCAACATTCTCCCAACTGTATACCACAGTGCTGCCCCCTCTGCTGGGTCTATCCTGCTGGCGAGACAAGACATATCCAGGAATGGTGATGGTGGTGCCTGGGACATGGTACAGTATGATTCTGAGAGTTTGATTATGTCAGGCTGTTGCTTGACTAGTCTGTGAGACAGCTCTCCCAATTTTGGCACTAATCCCCAGATGTTAGTGAGGAGGACTTTGCATGGTCGACAGGGCTGTTTCTGCCGTTGTTTTTTCCAGTGCCTAGGTCAATGCCAGGTGATCCATCCAGTTTCATTTCTGATTGTTGGTGTTATTTACTCCTAAGAACTTGAAGATCTCAATGACCTCTACCGCACTACCGTTAATACAGACAGGGTTTGTGTCTTCCAATCCATTCCCTTTGTTTTGTTGACATTGGAGGAGAGATACTAGCTGGACGCATACTAGCCAAACAGCATAAAGCAATGCAATTAACAGTTGCTTAGAATTACAGACCTTCAATATTGTTTAAAAGACAGATGATGCTGAAGTTTATCCTCACGCACTGATCAGAAAATGCTGGATTGCAAAATTTCAAAATGGTCTCAAAAGATGATGCTACAGGAGAAATCTCTACTGATTGGTTGGCATGTTGACTAAATTGGCCATGGTATTACCATGGAAAAAGCAATAGAGAGCTATCAGCTCACCAAGCTCCCAGTAATTCAACAAAAGAGCAAGGCTTGAACATATCCCTTATGTCTGGCGGGCATGAGATCTCTGCAACTGAACATGTCACTTTTAACAAGCAAAAATAAGCCATTCTATGAACTAGATTAATCACCATAAATTATATTTTAGTACAGATGTTAGCACAATCTGGAATATTCAGCAAGTGCTGCCCAATCACAAAATCGCATCCAAAGTCAAAGTTTCATTCTGCATTTTGCAGGTTGTGGCTAGTTGAGTACAGTCTGTATTCTGCCTGTTACAAATAACCAATCTGATATCCGACTTGACAAATCACTGGGACATATGGCCCAAATACCTGGCAAAACAAATCAAAAATTCATTTACTTAAATTCACCTTTAAATTGAAGCAGTCAAATATGTTCCCTCTCTTTGACATGCTAATTGAGAACTCTGCTCACAGGTTCTCCACTGTTGTATACCACAAGTTTATCTTCATCACACAAGTCAATATAAACACTAAGATTCATGTAGCTATGCATATTCTAACATTGACCTTATAAGAAATCTGTTCAAAAGGGCCTTAGCCATTTGCTGACCTTGCAAGCTTGACACACAAATGATTCAGAGCTTTCCCTCATGATAACATTGATCCTGATGAGATCATCATCTGCTGCATACACTCAAACAGTCTGAAGACCCCCACTTTCACAGTCTGGGCATTTTTCAGCTATCTCAAATTATGTTGGAAAAGCAAAGTATCACCAGTGTCACGACTCACTGGGTAAAGCACAAAAAATCAAGTCCCACTATTCCTGGAATTGTTACCAAAAAGGTAACTTGATTAATCACTGAATTGCCCAACGTCACATACCTATCTAAATTCAGGTTAAGAAATTAAGCATACTATCCCTACCATTAAACAAGAAAATAACCACTTATTGTAATTGAACACTTTTTCAAGCAATGGCAAAACTATAAAAGTTACATGGCTAATTTATCACTGTAAATCTTAAATCTATACCCATGTCTTAAAATTCCCACATATGTACAAAACAGACAATCAATAAGACATGACAAGACAAACACTGTGGGTGGGGAAGGAAAAATGTCAGAAGGAGGTTTGAGAGACAGGAAGGGAGTTTGAGAGAGAGAGACAAACAGGGTGCGAGCGAACGAGGGGGGAAATCGAGAGGGCGCAAATGAACGAGGGAGGGTTCAAGAGGGTGCAAGCTAATGGGGGGGGGTTGGCAGGGCACGAGTGAACGAGGAGTGTTCAAGAGGGCGTGAGCGAAGGAGGGGGTGGTTGAGAGGCCGCGAGCGAAAGGGAGGGGTTTGAAAGGGTGCGAGCAAATAGGGGCGGTTTGAGAGGGCGCGAGCAAATAAGATGGGGGGGGTTCGAGACAGCGAGCGCAACAGGGCGCGTTCGAGAGTGCCAGGGGGGGTTTCGAGAGAGGGACAGTAGTGTTTGAGAAAGAGAGCAAGGAGGGGTTTGAGAGAGAGTGAGGAGGTGTTTGAGAGAGACAGAGCAAGCCAGGGGTTCGAGAGAGAGAGAGATAGTGCTCGTCTGTTTGGGGGGGGGAGGTGAGAGAGAGTGCATGAGGGGAATTAATGAGAGACCGAGGGGGTTTCGAGAGAGACTGAAGGGGATTCCAGACAGGGTGAAGGTTTGAGGGGGGAGTTTAAGACATAGAGAACGAGTAGATTCAAAAGAATTTGGGGGGGGGGGGGTCGAGAGAGTGATCAGGCAAATGAGCAAGACGGCTGGGTTCAAGAGACAGCGTTGGGATGTCTGAGAGAATGAGAGAATGTGGGGATGAGGGGTGTGGGCGGGCAGAGTGTTCAAGAGTGAGCGGGAAGGGTCAAGACAGTGCAATGCGATGGTTCGGGGGGGGAGAGAGGAAGAGAAAGAGAGAGATGGGGGGGCGCGCAGGGGTTTCCCAGTGAGAGAGGACACGGGGGTGTTTGAGAGAGAGTGAGGGAGTGTTCGAGAGAGCAGGAGGGGGATTCAAGAGACAGCGAGGTGTGTTCGCGATGGGTTGGTTCAAGTGAGGGTTTGGGATGGGTTTGACCAGAGAGAGAATGACGGGATTCAAAAGAAATGGGGTGTTCAAGACAGCACGAGTGGGCAGTTCAACAGAGAGCAATCAAGCGAATGAGTAAGGGGGTTCAAGAAAGCATGAGGGAGGAGGAAGTTCGAGAGAGCGCACGGGAGAGTTCAAGTGAGAACGGGGAGTTTTGAGAAGCAGAGAGCACAGGTGGGTTTGAGAGAGAATGAGGGGGTTTCAAGAGCAGGAATTGAGAGAGAGTGAGGAGAGGCTCAAGAGAGTACAAGGCGGGGTTCGAGCACTGTTTGAGAGAGACAGAGACTGAGAAAGAGGCAGGTTCAAGAGACAGCAAGCAAGCAAACGGGGATTCGAGAGAGAGAGCGTGGAAGCAGGGGGGAGGGTTTGAGAGAGAGAGCAAGAAAGGATTCAAGAGAGCGAGCTGGGGAGGTTCAAGAGAGAGAGAGGGAACACAGGGAGGTTCGAAAGAGAGACCGGGGGAGGGGGGATGGTCAACAGAGGCAGAGAGCAAGGGCGTTCCAGAGAGATTGATGATTGAGGGAGCGCAAGCAATGATCTGAACATCCCCTGCTTACTGTGATCTGCCTGTCCCGCAGGCCTGACCAATCCCCCTCCACTGACACCCTCATCCACTTAATTGCGGTATACTGTATCCGCTGTTCCAGATGTGGCCTCCTCTACATCGGGGAAACCAAGCGGAGGCTTGGGGACCGCTTTGTGGAATACCTGCATTCGGCTCGCGACAAACGACTGCACCTCCCAGTCGCGAACCATTTCAACTCCCCCTCCCACTCCTTAGACGACATGTCCATCCTGGGCCTCCTGCAGTGCCACAACAATGCCACCCGAAGGTTACAGGAACAGCACCTCATATTTCGCTTGGGAACCCTGCAACCCAATGGTATCAATGTGGACTTCACTAGCTTCAAAATCTCCCCTCCACCAACCACATCCCAAAACCAGAGATAACAAGGCGTGGGGCTGGATGAACACAGCAGGCCAAGCAGCATCATAGGAGCAGGAAAATTTGACATTTCGGGCCTAGACCCTTC
>JAHRHZ010000035.1:27142035-27175111 GCA_024137785.1 Ginglymostoma cirratum
TGTGTTCCTCCAGCTCCACACTGTGTTATACCTAAGCATTACATCTTTTTACATTAAAAGGATCTGAGGGGCAATACTGCCCTCAAACATTCTCCATGGCAATGTCTTGATTTGCCGATGAGCTAATCACTGTTTCCTCATGCAGTACAAACTGTTGTAATCATTTGAAATTTGGCCTTTTTGCATTTGCCCTGAAGGGTGCAAGACAAAAACCTTCGACAGCGTGTCTCTTTTTTTCCAGCAGTACCATGTACTGCCAAATAACTATAATCAGTCAAGTTCCTAACGTAACTCATTTATTCAAGCTAGCAGTGACACACAATCATACATTGGTATGAGTTTTCTGCAAAGAAATGTAATATGTTCAAGTCTTGCACCATTTTTAATCATCCAGCTAGTTGGGGAGCCTACAGTTCCAAGCGGATTTCTACATGGTAACACCTCAGCCAATCATAGTTGACTTGCCAAATAATCGGCAACCTTTTCTGCTGCAGCATAAATTATTGGGATTGTCTGAAATTTGGTATCCACTTTTTGTCTTGCGCTAATCAGGACAAACACTTCAGTAATATATCTCACTTTTCAACAACGTAATTAAGAAAATTGAGGTTCCAGGCAGTAATTACAATAACATATTTATGTACTTGTTTATTTGATTTGATTTATTACTGTCAACACATTTCACTGTACCTTAGTACATGTGATGTCTTATGTCCTTTACAGGCAGAGTATATTATACAAGTGCATGGGCGGGTAACAAAACAGTATAGGATGCCGTGTTACAGCTGCAGAGAGAGATCAACAATAACATTCAAGAGGTCCATTCAAAAGTCTGTAAACAGTGGGGAAAAAGCTGTTCTTGAATCTGTTTGTACATGTACACAAACTTTTATACATTCTGCCCGATGGAAGAGGGCGGAAGAGAGAATGACGGGAATGGGAGGGTCTTTAATCATGTTGGCTGCTTTCATGAGGTAGTAGGAAGAATAAATGAAATCAGTGGATTAGAGGTTGGTGTGCGTGATGGACTGGGCTGTGCTCACAACTCTGTAGTTTCTTGGGATACATCCAGATAGGATGCTTTCTATGGTTCATCTACAAAAATTTGTAATTGTCTTTATGGACATGCTGAATTTCCTTAGCCTCCTGATGAATTAGAGGCATTGTGCTTTATTGACTATTATTGATTATTATCAATGTGGGTAGACAGGATAGTGATCGTCACCCCCAGGAACTTAAAAGCTCTCGACCTTCTCCACCTCAGCACCAATGATTCAGGTAGGAGCATGCCCTGCACTCCATTCCTGAAATCAATGACCAGCTCCTTCATTTTGCTGATGTTGATGGAGAAATTGTTGTCTTTACACCATGCGCTAAGCACTCAATCTCCTTCCTATACTCTGTCTTGTTGCTGTTTGAGATCCGAACTATAACTGTGATGTCATCAGCAAACTTGTAAATGCAGTTAGTGCAGAATGTGGCAACACAGTTGAGAGTGTATAAGGAGTACAGTAGGGGGTTGAGTATGTAGCCTTATGAGGCAACGGTATGGAGGATTATCATGGTGGTGTTGTCAACTATTCTTACTGACTGTTGTCTATTGGTCAGGAAGTCGAGAATCCGGTTATGGAGGCGGGAGCAGAGACCTAGGTCTCAGAGTTTGGAGAATAATTTTTTTTGAATTACAGAGTTGAAGATGGAGCTGTAGTCAATAATTAGGAGTCTGATGTAGGTATCCTTGTTGACCAGATGTTTCATGGATGAATGTAGGGCCAGGGAGACGGTGTCTGCTGTGGACTCACTGGTAGGTGAACTGCAAGGGATCAAGGCAATCTGGGAGGCTAGAGCTGATGTGAGCCATGGCCAAACTCTCAAAACACTTCATAGGATGATGGTGGTCTTCTTGAAGCAGGTGAGGACTTCAGATCGTAGTAAGGAGGTTGAAGATGTCTGCGAATACTCCTGCTATCTGGTCCATGCAGGATCTGTGTGCACAGCCAAGGACTCCATCTGGGCCAGTCGCTTTCCATGGGTTCACTCTCAAGAAGGTCAATCCAACATCTGCAGTAGTGACTGAGGGTACAGGTGTATCTGAAGCTGTTGAGACAGATGATAGCATTTCACTGCCCTTCTGTTCAAAGTGAGCGTAGAATGAATTCAGCTTATCAGGTAGGGGTGTAATGTTGTCCGCAACTCTGTTCAACCTCACTTTGGAGCCAATTATGTCGTATAAGCCTTGCCACGGGTTTCCATGTGGTTAGTTTGGTATTGCTGCTTGGCATCCTTGATGACTTTGCAAAGGTCGTTCTTGGATTTCCTGTATAGGTCAGAGTCATCAGCCTCAGATCTGGGCTTTAGTACGGAGTGGATCCCCCAGTTCACCCATGGTTTCCTTTTTTTTATATTTGATGTATGTGTATTTATGTATGGTCCAATCTGGGGACTCAACACCAATTTTAATAAAATCTGAAGATGAACTATAGCGAAGTGTCAAGTCATTAGTAAAAATTGATTAGGTGAATATGAGAGTGTGCTTGGTTCTGAAGTTAAATACATGATGATACACACTGGAGCCACAACTATGAGCTGTGAGATGTTGAATGCTGTAGCTCCCAGTATCTGGTGCGATACTGTAACCAACATGACTCACAATACCAGGTTATAGCCCAACAGGTTTATTTGAAATCACAAGCTTTCAGAGCGCTGTTCCTTTGTCAGGAGCAGTGCTTCGAAAGCTTGTGATTTCAAATAAACCTGTTTGACTATAACCTGGTGTTGTGTGACATCTGACTTTGTCCACCCCACTCCAACACCAGCACCTCCACATCATGGTAGCCAAAATGAGTCACTGCCCTTATGGGTATAAAAGTTAGGGAAATGGAGAAAGTTCAAGTGAAAAGGGAATAAAAGTGAACAAATCCATGTTGTTTTCAATTTTCTGACAAGCAGATTGAAATAAGATGCAGGATCAACACAATCCATCCAAAGTATTATGGCCAGTTATCATACTAAATCTTTACATTAGATTAGATGGCAGGATAGGTTCTCTTTACCAGATTGAACTTGTTACAAATGAAGATATATGCATTATCTTGCTGCTACACATGCTCAGAGAATGCCAATTTAAAAACCTGTACATCTTCATCTGAATATCTCCCCATGGTTATCTTTCCTCAAAATATCCTTACTGAAGAATTCGAATTTCATGAAAAGGGCATGCAAATGATTAGTTATGCAAAGCAAAGTATATTGGCTATTGTACAAATTTGCAACATTAGAACCATTACATGAATGCTAATTTAAAATTATTTGCTTTAACCACACAAGTATAAATTTTAATATATACACGGATCAACATTGGCATAGTTTTTGTTTCTCAGTAAATTAAAAGGTCACAGTATCTAGGATCAGAAGGAAAGCACTACAGAGTGGCAGAGTCAATTGTCATTGAGCACCCAAGTACATTTGGGTAATCCTAAAGAAAAATATCTGGAGATCACATCAACATCTTCCATGCTTTCACACCTTGAAGAACACAGAATAATGAAAATAAATTGCAACATAAATTTGCAAACATGTAGGTCCCGATTTTCAATTTCCTTCAATTTTTTATTATTAAACAGTTGGAAATATTTTAAAAATGAATTTTATACTTCCAGCTGAGACAACATCCAAATCAGCCACAAATGCAGATAATAATGGCTTCTAAACAATTAAAAGTATGCTGCCCTAGAAAATTCACTTAGTATATATGTAACATCGAAACCAAGGCTTATTCATATTCATAACTATTAAGCCATTAAACATCTGACTGCTCGTGGTCTGGTAACTCGACACGTTTGTCCAATAAAAAGCTAAACCATACAGATCAGGAAGGTTTGAGTTGAATCGCAGCCGGTTCATTATCATTGGCCTCACTGATGCAAGATTAGTTTTCGCAGGGAAAGAGGCAACAGGATTCTCACACTTGATAGCCATACAAGAACCTCTGATGCAGGGTTAGGGAGTTTGAGTTAAGAGAAATAAATAATATTGCTCATCTTGTAAATGATGTTACCACCAGTCACAAACGAAAAGTAATTAACATAGTGCTTAGAGTGACAAACAACACGCAGGCATATATAGAAAACAAATCAAATCAGGAGGTTTTAATCCTGATTTCGTTCACAGCAGTATCAGTTGTAAATGATCACCAGTTTCTATTTCCAGTTAGATTCAAACAGATTTGCAAATGAAATACACTGTGGGATTTAAAGAAACACAAAGAAAATAATTCCACTGGTTGTTAATAAACAAATAAAGCTATCTGAAATCATGCCAAACCTTAAGCAGAAAAATAAAACAGGATCGTAAGGAACTTCCTGTAAGTAAATTAGTACAAAAAGCAATACATCCACTTTCCAAATCCACAAATGACAACATATTGGAGAATCATCTTTTATTGAAAGCTATTTATCCAGTTTAAGATCCTACCTTTAACTGCTGAATAACTAGAAATGAACCGATGACTAAAAAGGATGTTGGATTTCCCTCTTCATCTCAGAGGCCAAATGCAACAAGTTGTCATCCTTTTGCAATTTCCCTCCTTCAATTTCACTTGGGCATTTAAAAGATTTCCAAAGAAAAAGCACGTAAACAGATCACAGCCAGCAGAAATGGTACTCAACAGGTAAAACTTGAGAAATGTGCTTAAGTTTAGGAACTTGGAAGTTAAACCAGGAGTTACTGCAGTCTCTTCAGCTGAAAGCCTGACCAGCCAGCTGCACACTGGCTGCAACCCCCTACAGCAGATGGTGTTCACACATTCTCTACAAGCTGAATTCCTATGTGACAGCCAATCAGCAAGGGCTTTTCAAGAGACTGCACTCAATAGCCCAGCGTCTTACAGACAACATTACAGCTTTTACCAAAACAAGATGAATAAGCTGTCGACAATGGGATAGCATACAGACTTAAAGCCATCCCAGGCAAAAAATGGGACATGCTTTTAAAATGGAGAATACATAAAAGACTAAGTACTTGTTTAAAGAATATTGCAACATACAAATGTATTATCAGTATTTGAAAAATCTTCAAGTAAGCAATGCGCAAGTATCATTTAATTTGCAAACAATGCAGACCCAACTTTTTTAGTATTAATCAATCTCTAAAGTAAACTGGTAAAAAATACTCAAACACAAATATGATAATTAACATAACTGTTAAAAAGCAGAGCATCCGCTTTTATACAAATAAACTGACAATCAACTTCAACTGAATATATCCCCAGCAAATTTGTTGGTGCTAATTCCAAGAATAAACTGTATCCAAAAATATATGTTATAGCCAAAATTAAACAAAAAGAAATCAACATTTTAATTTATTTTTGAAATATAAAAATCAAAGACCAAACTGAATTTGAAGCAATTGTGTTTTTTCATCATTGAGCATTTTGTACTCTGAGAATTTGTACCTTTTTGTCCAACGCATTTCCCATACTTCTGCCCTTATCCCTTCCCTTCCCTCTCACAACAACCACAGGGTCTAACGGTTCTTACTTTCCACCTCACTAGCCTCCACATCCAAAAGATCATAAGCCACTACTTGATTTTGACTTTTGATTTTGATTTTGATTTTGTTGTCATGTGTACTGAACGAGCAGTACAGGCAGATTACCATCAGCATAGGATGGACTTAGAGGCATACAGGTTACATTGCAGATTACTTTATTTGAGGCTAGAGTCCATTCAGTCTGATTACGGCCAGAAATAAGCTGTTCCTGAACCGGCTCATGCATGTGTTCTGGCTTCTATATCTTCTGCCTGACAGAAGAGGTTATAGGTGGTCATTACCAGGGTGCAATGGGTCTTTGATGATGTTGGCTGCCTTTCCGCAACAGAGGGCCATGTAAATTGAGACCATGAATGGAAGGTTGGCTTCTATGATGGTCTGGGCTGTGCACACCTCCTTCTGTGGTTTCTTAAGGTCCTGGGCAAAGCAGTTGCCATAATAGGCCATTATGCATCTGGACAGTATGCTTTCAATGGTGCATCTGTAAAAGTTGGTGAGGGTCATTGTGGCCATGCCTAATTTTCTGAGCCGCTCAAGGAAGAGGAGACGTTGTTGTGCCTTCTTAACTGTCATATTTACATGGGAAGTCCAGGACAGGTCGTCAGTTATCGTCACTCTGAGGAACCTGATGCTCTTCACTCGCTCAACCTCAGTTCCATTGATGTAGATGGGGGCGTGTTCTCCTCCTTTCTTTCTGAATTCGATGACCAGTTCTTTAGTTTTGCTGACATTGAGAGACAGATTGTTTTCATTGCACCACATCACTCAGCCCTCTATTTCCCTTCTGTAGTTTGACTCGTCATTGTTAGATATCCGTCCCACTACAATGGTATTGTCAGCAAACTTGTAGATGGCATTCGTTCGGAATTTGGCAACACAGGCATAGGTGTACAGGGAATACAGCAGGGGGCTGAGGATGCATCCCGGGGTGGGGGGCAGTGTTGAGTGTTCTTGTGGAGGAGGTGCAGTTACCTATCCTCACTGATTGCAGCCTATGGGTCAGAAACCGGAGGATCCAGTTGCAGAGGGCAGAGCTGAGACCAAAGTCATGCAGTTTTGACATCAGTTTGGAAGGGGTAATGATGTTGAAGGTGGAGCTGTTGTCAATGAACAGGAGTCTGACATAGGTGTCTTTGTTGTCCAGATGTTCCAGGGATGAGTGCAGCGCGAGGGATATGGCATCCTCTGTGGACCAGTTATGTCAATAGGCAAACAGTAGGGGATTGAGGCAGGTTTCGAGGTTGGAGTTGATGTGGGCCATGATCAGCCTCTCGAAGCAATTCACGATTACTGAAGTCACAGCTATTGGGCAGTAGGCACTAAAGCACACTGCATGTATTTTCTTGGGTACAGGGATGATGGTGGTCTTCCACCATCAGACATATATTCCTCCCTGCTTCCTCGTCAGCATTCTGCAGGGGTCATTCCTCCTAGGACACTTTGATCCACTCCTCCACTCCCAACACCTCCCCACACTCCCACAGCATCTTCCCACGCAATCGCAAAAGGTTCAACATTTGCCGGTTTGTCTCCTCCCTGCTCACTAGCCAAGGTTCCAGACACACCTTCCAGGTAAAGCAGCAACATACCTGTACTTCATTCAATCTCGGTGACTGTACTCGGTGCTCACAATGTAGTCACCTCTACATTGGGGAAATGAAATGCAGAATGGGAGACTGCTTTGCAGAACATCTTAATTCTGCACATAATAATAGCCCCAAGCTTCCAGTTTCCTGCCACTTCAATATACCACTGCGTTCACATGCCGACATTTCTGTTTTAGGCTCACTGAAGTGCTCCAACAAGGCTCAATTCAAGAACAAAAACAGAAGCTTCTGAACAGTTCTGACAAAGGGTCACCAGACCAGAAACATTAACTCTGATTTTTTCTTCACAGATGCTGCCAGACCTGCTGAGCTTTTCCAGCAATTTCTGTTTTTGTTCCTGATTTACAGCATCCACAGTTCTTTCAGCTTTTTTTAAAATCAAGGCTCAATTCAAGCTGGACAAAGAACATCTCATCTTCTGCTTGAGCACCTTACAACCTGAAGGACTGAACATCGAGTTTAACAATTTTAGAACACGAACACCTCCTTCCACATTTATACCGACCCCCACACCTTACTGTGAAATAGGTCACTTTCAGCACAGTTGAAACATATTTTCACCATTATCACCTATCTAGCTTAGATCATCATAGAATCCCTACAGTGTGGAAACAGGCCCTTCGGCCCAATAAGTCCACACCTCAGAGCATCCCACCCAGAACTCATCCCCCTAGACACAATGGGCAATGTTTAGCATGGCCAATCCACCTAGCCTGCACATCTTTGCACTGTGGGAGGAAACCCAGGCAGACATGGGGAGAATATGCAAACTCCACACACAGATGCCCGAGGCTGGAATTGAACCCTGGTCACTGGTGGTGTGAGGTAGCAGCGCTAACCACTGAGCCACCGTGCCACTTCTCTGCTTCTGAGGAAGAGACACCAGACCCAAAACATTAACTCTTGATTCCCCTTCACAGGTGCTGCCAAACCTGCTGAGCTTTTCCAGCTGCTTCTGTTTTTGTTCCTGATTTACAGCAGCCCCAGTTCTTTCAGTTTTTATTAGCTTCTCTGCTTCCCTGGCTTACTATCAACAATCCCTCTGTCTGTCTACCTTTTCCTTCTCTCTCCTTCTCTGGACTCCCTTGCCACCCATACACTCGTGCGTCTCTCCATTTCAGATCATAAGCATAAATACCATCTTTCCCTACCTGCTATCAGTTCTGAAGTAGGGTCACCTGTGGCCAGGCTTACACATATTTTGGTGGTTAACCACCACTAAAAAGCCAACTGCGATAGAGGTGATTTCTGTAAACTTCTGGTAACTACTTGGCTTCACTTTTGTTTTATTTATTTTTTCACTTTAATTTTTGCCTTTTTTCTGTCTGCTTTCATTTATTTTTGCCTTATGCTATTCCCTTCCTAGCCTTTATCCCCTTAAGAGAGCCATTTTAAGAGCCACAGCCTGAGTGATATAATATTGTAAGCTTGTACTTGCAGGTTTCAGCCACTGGTTGGTGTTCATACCAAATAAGGATTGATGTTATCATATGGGCTTCTCTCTATTCTTGCACCAAATTGGAGAGAGAAAATAGCAAAAGCAACCGCCATTTGCACATTCAAGTCTTGGACATGGCTTTCATGGTTTTCTTTTTTAAAAACAGTAATTTTCTTTCAACAGGGCTCTGGAGCTGTATTGTGAGAATTATTAAACTATTGTTTTTTTTAAATTGTAACTGCAGGCATTCAGCATTTCTTTTAAGTGAGATGGGATTGAGGGAAGGCGTAATCAGTATCTCAGTACTTTTGCTTCACTGTTAGGAATTTTTTCTAACTTGAAAGAAGTTAGATTTTAATCAGAAAGAAATTTGCTCCATCTTCTTTACTCACAGAGACTGATAATGCAGTATATCCAAACATTTTGATATCCAGGGCTGTTGTCCATTTGAACTTCAATTAGTTTTTAGATTTATCTACCATCAAGTCCTTGGAGTTTTCTTTATAAACGGTCACTACTACTTGCCATGTGCATTTGTCCTCCAGAAGGATATCGCTGCCTGATGTGACAGCACTTACATTTCTTTTGTTTCTTGAAAACAAGTCTTAACCGTCGGTAATATGGTACTGAGTAACCCAACAGACTGCTTACTACTGCTCATTATTACTTAGAAATATTAGATTCACAGGCACACAGGTCAGTATTAGACAATTTGATTGCAAAGAGCAGCATGCTTTCATCAGCCTATCATGCTTCAAACAACCCAGTTAAAATGGAGTCTGAGAAACTTATACCCTCAGGTCACATGCTATAATAGTGATGATATCATCAGCATGTCTCTTAGAAGGATGCAGACGTGTATGCTGACATACTAATTGTGAGGCATAACACAGCATTCAAGCAGTACTGAAACAAAACGAAAAACAACAGCCAAATGTATAAAGACAATCTCCATATGTTTTATTTTGGTGTTTGGTACAATGTTCTTTCTTTACATCCTATCAAGTCTCTTCTCTGTACTGTTGCCATTCCCTCTGAAATTTTCAGGAATTCTTATCTTGAAATAATGACAATAATGACAACCTTGAGTGATATTTTCAATACTGCGATTGACACGAGGGAAAGCACTGATCATATCACATTCTAGAGTAGGAATTTCTCTCATGACTACGCCACAGTATCCAAGTCAAAAAATTAGAGCAAAGACATATTCTCAACTCTCATCTACTTTACATCAAAGCCTTGCTTAGCCTCTTACCTTTGTGCAATCACAAACCAAATTTTTCAATTTACTACTGCATGAATTGGAGATCCATTTTTCTAAGATTCAGCAAGTCTATTCCTTTCTATATATTAAAAGGAATATACAGAATTCTTAATTTAATAATAAAGGAAATTAACCAAAATACAGAGCAGTAATATTTTCCTTTATAGTAACAGTCAATTTACAGTCATTTTTTTAAAAAGGGCAATTATTTCTCTACATAAGTACATCTGACATAAATTTAAAAATCGCTAACAGCTACTACACAAAAGTACAGCACCACAGATAACAATTACCTGTAGTACTCAAAGCTAACATTCTTACAGATGGCAGTGCATTTTAAGTCCATTATCAAGAATTGCTTGGAGCAGGGATCGAGAAAGTGCCCTGATCCGAACCAGTTATTTTAGTCAACTCATACAGTTGGCCTCAAACTCCAACCTACGGTTAGGGAGTGGAAAGACCAGTGTTGAATGAAAGTGGGTTGGGTTCAGAGTGATGTCTCTTACGATCTGATAATAGCAAATGTCAGGACTAACATACTACAATGGCTCCTTAGCTAAAGGTTCAAAAGAGGGAGGGAGGGGAAACAAACTCATGTTTGATGCTGTAATTCCTGAAGGCAGAATTAAGACGCATTGCTGCTGAAAATAATTTCAAAAGTGATGACAATGATGTAATCTTGGAATGGAGTATGAAGTAGTTAGGTTAAAACTATAGTCAAACCGGATTTTTTAATTGTATGCTAAACTTGGAGCCACATTGAAAACGTTCACCTGTTTTTTAGGATTAGTTCTACAACTGTCAATAATAAATGCTTGCATTTGTATGGTGCAGCTCAAAAATTAGTGTCTCAAGTAGTGAAAGCTGCACAGAATGTAGCAATTGGGAGAGGATGGGAAATGAGAATAAGGCGCACTTATTTATTCCAAGGGTAGAAAATTGAGGAAAAAGGGAAAAAAGCATGGACCTTCCACACAATCTTTAAATGCAGAACTCATTTTGAACCACTGAAATGGAATTTGATTCATGAGCAGGAACCTAATGACTCAAAATGTGTGTCTGATATGCTATTCTGCAAAGTTGAGAATTCTATTCATTGCAAAGTTAACTGACATTAATGGAATATTTTCTAATGAGTGAATTGTTTTCTTTAATGTTTTTATTGCAATGAAGAGCCACTGCTTAAAAATCAAACGTAGAAAATACTCCAATGAAATAAAAATATGAATTAGATTTCTCTGGGATGCGATACAAGTGTATCACAAAAAGTAGCAACTCCTCAATATTGGAATAAGAGTAGCCAATCAGCAAACTGCAATGAAAGCAACAGGTACAATTATGATAGATTGCATCTGCTCTTTTAATGCTACTATACAATATTATTCTTTATTTTTAAGTGGTTAGTATTTAAGGTGAATTAACAGCACTGCAAAGTGATACTAGTTTTTGCAGCTTGCCTCAACTTCATGCATCAGCACAAAATTTGAAAAATAGAAGAAAAATCTTGTTTGAATCAACACAACATTTCCAAAACTGTGGAATGTTTATTTCATGTATGTTTCTGCAACAAAATAAGATGCGGTTTATGTACTAGGCTTTTCACATAACCTTCACACCTTCCTCAATCATTAAACATATTCTATACCCAGGCGTGAGAGGCTTCGGGTCTCCACCTGCCACAAAGATGCCCACTGGCTTCCATTTACATATTAACAGTACTTCTGCAGGCTCCATTCAGAAGTCCAATGAATAAGTGAGTAAACTGCTAACACATAAAATGTAGGCAATTGGGAAATTTTAAATAAACTTTTGTCTTGCCCTCTTTGAACAGTTATTTGAGTATTTAATCTAGGCTCTGGTTCTCACAAAGTAATCTCCTTCTGCCAATTGGACATCCGAGTTAAACATGCAGTCCTTTGATCCAGGTGTTTCAAAAATGAAAGTGGCAGGAAGCTACAGAGACCACAACTTCCACTGATTTTACCACATTTCACCTCCTCAGTAACAGCCTTGGTTGACTGGACAAGAGGAGCAAGGAGCTGGAAAAAAAGAATATGGCACTGAAGGCCACTTTCTACACTTACCCACTTCAGATTTGCTGAAAAAGAGTGTGACAATGTTTTGGAGCCACATGATCCTATAAGCTCATTGCAAGGGACCATCCTTAAGCTGGCATAAAATTGCAATATGATACTTCAGTTAATCTTACAGGGCCACTGGCTTTTGGAGAAATATACTAATTCTCTTCCCTAATGTACCAAAACCAACAGCACTAATTAAGTAAACATAGGCTATGTTTATATTTGTTTGATCTGATATAATTATCTGACATTTTCCTTTCAAACTTGCAGCACAGACTTCATTAATTTTCTGACATACATTTACTGAAAAAAATGAAAAAGATTAACTCTGTCCTTTCATTAACCAGTTAAGAAAAATTCCGTAACTTTTACAGATAACATGTATTTTACGTGACATATATTTCAAGACAGGACAGCTATTGAATTTGAATAGAAAGAGCCAATACAGGACTACAAGAAGAATTTTTTTGCTGTAAAAAGTACTTCGAAGAAAGCAATTTAGAGCTATTTACAAATATCGTCATCTTGTTCTTTGTCTAACGTTCCCATTTTTGTACTTCTTTAATGCAAGGTTAAAGATAGCAGAGGAACTATTTGAATTTTGCCAAATGTTTCTGAAATATTTAAATTCCTGATATTCTGAAACTCAGTTAAATCCAATGTTGGGTAGCAGGGCTTTCCAAAGCTTCCCAGTCACTAAATGGATGCAGGAGGGCACGAGTTAACTCAAGTAAATTCTCTGCCTCAATGTCTTTCGGTCCTTCCTCCCTCCTGATTAACAGACTGGCTTTGTTTCCACCATCCTGACCCAGTGATCGTTGCCCATCCATCCCTCTTCACGAGTGCTGGTCAGTACCTTTGCATACTAATCTACCACCAGGCCTGTGATGTCTCAGTTCCTCCATCTCTCCCAAGTGCAAGAATTAACCCCACCCTCCGTTGATCTTTTCTGACAACTTTACGTGTCCACAAAGCCTGTGATCACACCCAAAGTACTCTCCCTGAAGCCCCTTCATCTCATCCAGACACCCTGCTCCCAATGTGTCAATGTGACTTCAACCACCTTACAATCTTTCAATGTGCCCACTGCTTTCTATTGTTGGGTCAACCCCTCCACTTCCACAAACAAAGGTCTATTTGTGTGACTAGAGCCCAGTGTGTAGTGGCGAGCCACAGCGATCAGTGCTGGGTCACTTACTGTTTGTGATAATCATATATGTTGAGAACATGGGAGGGATGATAAGTAAGTTTGAGGACGACACAAAGATTGGCTGCGTTGTTGACATTAAGAAAGATAATGTTAGGTTGCAAGAAAATGAGAATATATTGATCAGATGAGCAGATCAGTGGCAAATAGAATTTAATCCTGATAAATGTGAGATGATGCACTTTGGAAGAAGGAACAAGGCAAGAGAGTACTCAATGAATGGCAAGCCACTAGGAAGCTCAGAGGAATACAGACATCTTGGGGTCCTTGTCCACTGAATCTTAAAGGCATAGAACAAATTAACAAGGTAGTTAAGAAGGCATACAGGACACTGGCCTTTATCAGTCATGGGACAGATTGTAACAGGAGGGAGGTCATGCTGCAGCTGTTCGAACAGAACTTTGGTTATGCTATAGATAGAATACTGAACATAGATCTGGACACTATATTATAGGAAGGCACGACTGCACTGGAGGGGTGCGAAGAATGGCCTGGCATGGAGCATTTTATCCAAGAAGACAGGGTGGATAAGCTCAGGTTCTTTTCTTTAGAGCAAAGAAGGTTAAACAGGGACTAGATAGAGATGTATAAGATCATGAGAGGCATGTACAGAGTAAACAGAAAGCTACTGATATCTTTAGTCAAAGAGTCAACAGAAGGGGGCATAGTTTTAAAGTGAAAGGCAGGAAATTTAGAGGAGATTTTAGGAAAAACCTTTTCATCAGAGGGTGGTGAAAGTCTGGAATGCACTTCTTAAGAGGGTAAATGAGGCAGGATACCTCAGAGCCTTTAAAACGTACTTGGATGAACTCTTAATGTCATAACTTTCAAGGCTATCGGCCTAGTTTGGGAAAATGGGAATAGTGGAGGTGGTAATTGTACTAAATAGAATGAGGTCAGCCAGGTGGACCTCACAGAATATCAGTTCCATGACTGGACCAGACTGGTTAACACCGCCAATTAGGGAATGCTGACTGACAGGATTTTTTAAATTCATTTTTTGTGGGAAGTGGGCATTGCTGGCTGGCCAGCATTTCTTGCCCATTCTTGTTGCTCTTGAGAAGGTGGTGGTGGGCTGCCTTTTTGAACCGCTGTAGTCCACCTGCTGTGGGTTGACCCACAATGCTATTAGGGAGGGAATTCCAGGGTTTTGACCCAGCGACAGTGAAGGAGCGGTGATATGTTTCCAAGTCAGGACAGTGAGTGGCTTGGAGGGGAACTTGGAGGCAGTGGTGTACCTAATATGTCAGATGCCCTTGTCCTTCGAGATGGATGAGGTCGTGGGTTTGGAAGGAGCTGTCTGTGGATCTTTGGTGAATTTCTACAGTGCATCTTGTAGATAGTACACACTGCTGCTAATGAGCATCTGTGGTGGAGGGTGTGGATGCTTGTAGATGTAGTGTCAATCAAGTCAGCTGCTTTGTCCTGGATGATGTCGAGCTTCTTGAGTGTTGTTGGGGCTGCACTCATCCAAGCAAGTGGGGGGGGGGGGGAGGTATTCCATCACAATCCTGACTTGTGCCTTGTAGATGGTGGACAGGCTTTGAGGAGTCAGGACGTGACTTACTCACCACAGTATTCCCAACTTCTGGGCTGCTCTTGTAGCCACTCTATTAATGTGGTGAGTCCAGTTCAGTTTCTGGTCAATAGTAACTCCCAAGATGTTGATAGTGGGGGATTCAATGATGGTAACACCATTGAATGTCAAGGGACGGTGGTTAGATTTTCTCTTATTGGTGATGGTCATAGCCTGGCATTTGTGTGGCGTGAATGTCACTTGCCACTTGTCAGTCCAGGCCTGGATATTGTCCAGATCTTGTTGCATGTGAACATGGACTGCTTCAGTACCTGAGGAGTCACGAATGATGCTGAACGTTGTGCAATCATTGGCAAACATTCCCACTTCTGACCCGTATGATGGAGGGAAGGTCATTGATGAAACAGCTGAAGATGGTTGGATCTAGGACACAACTCTGAGGAACTCGTGCAGTGATGTCCTGGAGTGGAGATGACTGACTGCTAATAACCACGACCATCTTCCTATGTGTCAGGTATGACTCCAACCACCAAAGAGTTTGCCCCCCGATACTCATTGATTCCAGTTTAGCTAGGGCTCCTTGATGCCACACTTAGTCGAATGCAGCCTTGATATCGAGGGCTGTCACTCTCACCTCACCTCTAGAATTCAGCTCTTTTGTCCATATTTGAACCATGGCTGTAGTGAAGTCAGGTACTGAGTGGCCGTTGCGGAACCCAAACTGAGCATCACTGAGCACGTTATTTCTGAGCACGTGCTGCTTGATAGCACTGTTGATGACACCTTCCATCACTTTACTGATGATAGAGAGTAGAACTGATTTTTGTGTACAGGATATACTTGGGCAACTTTCCACATTGTCTGGTAGATACCAGTGTTGTAACTGTATGGAACAGCTTGGCTAGGGAAGCAGCAAGTTCTGGAGCACAAATCTTCAGTACTATTGCCGGAATGTTGACAGGGCCCATAGCCTTTGCAGTATCCAGTATCTCCAACCATCTACTGATATCATGTGGAGTGAACTGAATTGGCCGAAGACTGGTACCTGTAATGCTGGGGACCACTGGAGGAGGCCGAGATAGATCATCCACTCGGCACTTCTGGCTGAAGATTGCTGAGAATGCTTCGGACTTATCTTTTGCACTGATGAGCTGGGGTCTTCCATCATTGAAGATGGGGATATTTGTGGAGCCTCCTCCTCCAGTGAGTTGTTTAATTGTCCACACCATTCATGACTGGATGTGGCAGGACTGCAGAGTTTCGCTCTGATCTGTTGGTTGTGGGATTGCTTAGCTTTGTCTATCACTTGCTGCTTTCGCTGCTTGGCGTGCAAGTAGTCCTGTTTGGTTTACTGCACCAGGTTGATACTTATCTTCATATAAGCCTGGTGCTGCTCCTGGCATGCCCTCCTGCACTCTCCATTGAACCAGGGTTGATCCCCTGGCTTGATGGTAAGGGCTGAGTGTGGAATATTGCCAGGCCATGAGGTTACAGATTGTGCTGGAGTACAATTCTGCTGCTGTTGATGGCCCACAGCACCTCATGGATGCCCAGTCTTGAGTTGCTAGATCTGTGCGAAGTCTGTCCCATTTAGCACAGTGATAGTGCCACACAACACGATGGAAGTTATTCTCAATGTGAAGGTGGGACCAGCTTGATTAGTAGTACTGTTACTGAGCCACTCTTGGTGGCGGACATTGAAAATCCCCCACCCAGAGTACACTTTGTGTCCTTGCCATCCGCAGTGCCTCCTCTAAGTGTTGTTCAAAAATGAGGAGTACTGATTCATCAGCTGAGGGAGGACGGTATGTGGTAATCAGCAGGAGGTTTCCTTGCCCACGTTTAACCTGAAGCCATGAGACTTCCGAAGTCAATGTTGAGAACTCCTACAGCAACACCCTCCCGATTGTATACTACTGTGCCACCACCTCTGCTGGGTCTGTCCTGCCAGTAGGATGGTGATGGTGGTGTCTGGGACATAGTCATACTCAAAGAATCAACCTTACAGACAATGTCAGGCTGTTGTTTAACTAGTCTCCCAGTTTTGGCACTAACCCCCAGATGAGGAGGACTTTGCAGGGTCGACAGGGCTGTTTCTGCTGTTGTCTTTTCCGGTGCCTATGTCGATGCCAGGTGATCCATCCAGTTTCATTTCTTTGAGAAAAACTGGTACAACTGAGTGGCCGAGATAACAAGCATGGGACTGGATGAACACAGCAGGTCAAGCAGCATCATAGGAGCAGGAAAACTTGACGTTTCGGGCCTAAACCCTTCATCAGAAATGGGGGAGGGGAAGAGGGTTCTGAAATAAATAGGGAGAGAAGGGCAGGCGGATAGAGGATGGATAGAGGAGAGGATAGGTGGAGAGGAGGCAGACAAGTCGAAGAGGCGGGGATGGAGCCAGTAAAGGTGAGTGTAGGTAGGGGGGTAGGGAGGAGATAGGTCAGTCCAGGGAGGACGGACAGGTCAATGGGGCGGGATGATGTTAGTAGATAGGAGATGGGGGTGTGGCTTGGGGTGAGAGGAAAAACAGGTTAGGGAGGTGGCCTGCTGGGCCATTTCAGAGGGCAGTTGAAAGTCAACCACATTGCTTTGGGCCTGGAGTCACATGTTGGCAAGGGTGGCAGATCACCTCCCCTGAAGGGCATTAGTGAACCAGATGGGTTTTTCCAACAGTCGGCAATGATTTCCTGGTGATCAGTAGATTCTTAACTCCAGACTTTTTTTTGAATTCAAATTCCACCAGCTGCTGTGGTGGGATTCAAACCCGGGTCTCCAGAACATCAGCTGGGTTTCTGGATTAATAGTCTCGTGATGATACCACTCGGCCATCAGCTCCCACTCCATATAAACTGGAGTGTCAGGGGTTCTGGTCTCTCTCGGAAACGGTTCCATGAAAGCTGGGTCAGTGTCATGTACTATGTATGTGTGAATAAAGGTGACTTGGTGATGGGATGCCAGCCTTCGTGGAGTTAGTTCAGTAATATATACTTGGCAGCCCAGTTCTGATGGGCCAAAGAGCCCCAGCAATGCTTAATTCTTTGTTATAATTCTGTAATACCCCATTAATACTTTTGAGTTCCTCCCTCAAAATTATTTGCTTCCTAACACCCTCATGATCTTTCATAGTCCCCACCCTTGTTCAACCCCACTCCTAGCACTTTGTTGTTCAGCCAAACCCTCAACACCTTTCTGCTGCCTACCACCCCCACCATCCACCAACCAACCCCTCATGTTTCCCAGTTGCCAGGAAAAATCCCCCAACCATACTTAGTCATACTTGCTATGGATCAGTTCAAGCCCCCTCAAAATATGTTAAGAAGACAGTCTAGACCCTAATTTTTTCTTATTTTAAAAGTAAGCGTAAGGTATTGTGTTCTGGATGTAATTTGATTGGTAAAACTACCAGGCTTGAAACAAACCACGCCTTACTCATAGTTTATAACTAAAACACAGACAAGATCAAAAAAAAATTGGCTTAACTGTAACTGTATCAAAATGCTTAACAAAATAACATGTATTAACTATTAATAGACTATTCCAAAATAGTAACATCCCATAGACACACCCTTAGCAAAGGCAATTTCAATAAAATTGATTGTCTCACATGCAATTCTAGCAGCAAGGAACCCTAGCTGTAAGAGGGAGAAATAAGAGCTTCCACAACCAGCTTAAAGACCCCAGCAACTGCTACTAAAGGCTAAACCTAAAAAAAAACAAAGTCCTGGTTCTGTAGGAGCTTGACCCCACCCAGTCAGAGTGCTTCTATTGTTCCAACTTCAAAAAAAAAACCCAAGGCCTCACAAGCTGTTTACTTTAGTAACTTTGCAGCAGACTGTTCAGTGCTTCTGTATCAATATTTTTCATAAAAAAAGGACCAAATACATCTCTTAAAGCCATACTATCACCATAAATTGTACCACTTTTGTGCCTCACAATCAAGTCAATGGCTGGTAATGAAACAGTTTGGGGGGGGAAAAAAGGTTAAAAACTGATAGAGGTGTTAGAATTATAAGGTTTCAAAGATTATATTTGGATCTACTTTAAATTTAGGGAAAAATGATAGGAGACATGTGGCCTACGCTGAAGTCAGCCTGACAACAAGCATGGGTGGTTTGCCTGCTACAGATCAAAGGAAGGCATGGAGTCTTTTATTGAGAAGACGGTGCAACATATTTGTGCTCAAGACAATGGCAGCAATCTTTAAGAATATCACGAGTAGGCATGAAGCCTCCCGAAGTCAAAGAAAGTTGTTGTAGGTACTGGTATAACAGTAGACAAAGTAGTTCTACTGTAACACAGACAGAAGTTGCTGGAAAATCTCGACCGCTGGCAGCATCCGTGAAGAAAAAATATCAGAGTTAACATTTCGGGTCCAGTGACCCTTCCTCAGAGCGGTCACCAGACCCGAAATGATAACTCCGATTTTATTTTTCTCCACGGATACTGCCAGACCTGCTGAGCTTTTCCAGCAACTTCTGTTTTATGTTCCTGATTTACAGCATCTGCAGGTCCTTCGGCTTTTAGTTGTACTGTAAACTGTCCATTTACATCTCAGCTGAATGGGGGAAGAGTTAAAGGAATCTAATCAGCATTTCCATTAAGACGCATGATTAATGTTTTCCATGTTCCATGGGGAAAAGGACAAAGGAAGCCGTTCTGAGATTAGATTTTGGCTACCCCACAAATCAATGAATATCTCAGACAGAGAACAGCTACTGAGGGATCATTTGGTAACATTTGACAGTTAACATAGCTGTGTGTGCGCGTGTGCAGGTGAGAAAAAGAGGAGACAGGCAGACACAGATATAGAGAGACAGACACACACAGAAAGACACTCTTACCCATCCAGCAAAATTTGATATATTCCTGACACCTATCCTTGCATGCATATGGGGACTAAGAACCATCTGAACAGAAACTACTGTGGGTTGTGGATTTGAGAAAATTCTCCAAAGACTCAGGAAAGAGCCTGGAGACAGTCACTTGAAAAACAGTACTTAGCATAATAGGAATACAGGTACCCATTCAAAACTGGGAGCAACTGTGTACTGTTTATTAAAGTACTGCAATATCATGGAAAGTGTGTCATAAGCATACGCAGTTTAAACAACAAGTTATCTATAAAATATATTAGCCAATAGTGTCATTATTCATTTGTTACAGTAAAAGTTTTAATGCGTAAGATCTCATTATTTTATTCTTTCACTTAGTGATTGGAAGTTTTTGAACTCTATGGAGATTGTGACAGAGACTGCAGCTATTAAATTCGACCTGCCTTTTCTACGCATTTCAGATTTCTCCTCCTACAAACTTCCGTTCCTACTCACTACTACTGAGGCCAAAGACTCTGAATCGTAACTAAAAGAATGAGCAATTGCATTCCAAACTTTTTTTTACTACACCAGTTATTAGAATATTGAAAGTGTCAATTCAAGAGGATACTGGATTCTAGGAAAAAAGGCAAATTTTCAGTAGTTAACACACCTAACCCGAATCAAATGGAATGAAAAGCAAGCAAACTGGAACTAGCTATGGGATTCCAATACAATAGATCTCAAAATAAATATTTTGGATGCAAGGGATACAAGTGAATACATTATACAATAAAAATAGAATATTGCAGATGCTGGAAATCTGAAATAGAAGCAGAAAGTGCAAGAAAACCTCAGCAAGTCTAGCAGCATCTGTGGAAAGAGAAACAGATTTAATGCTTCAAGCCCAGTATGATTCTTTTCCAGAATGCCAACAAAGGCCATAAGACCTCCATATGCTGTCAGACCGGCTGGATAAATTACAGAGATTTGTGGTTAAAGAGGAGATCAAAGGTAAACAGAAACTTATGAAGAGGCATACAAAGCTACAAAAGATAAACAAAAAAATTTAAAATTGTATTAGAAAAAAATCAAAAATGGAAGCTCTGTCGGTTAAGATAGGACAATGTGGATCACAAACGGAAACAGTAAATGCTGCTGTAAATCAATAAAAATAAATGAAGCAAGAAATAGAATGATTCAGTGATGAAGGGGACAGTCGAAATGGACAGGGCAAAAGTATAACAAAGACTAATATCTCGCATCAGTTTCACAAATACAATACAACTGCCAGAGATAACAGTAAGAAATGAAATGTTTGAGGAGATTAGCAATTTTCAGGGAGGGTAACTCAGGTCTTAATGGCATGCACCCATAGCTGTTTAACAAAAAGCTTGGTAAAGTGAAGATAATGGGAGACCCCGCAAAGGAAAACACTTCATAACCTGGACAGCCCCTGTGTCCTTCCTGATAGCTGCCAACCGGGCGCCACCTAGTGGGAAAGCTATGACAGCACTCTTAGGAGAATAAAATTATTGCAGATGCTGGAATCTGTACCAAAAACAACAAATGCTGGCGATCACAGTGAGTCAGGCAACATCCAAGGACAGAGAGCAAGCTAACGTTTCAAGTCTAGATTTAGGCCCATGCTAAAATACTTTCAGGGTTATACTGAAACAATAGGGCTCTGATTTGTATAACTGCATGAGCCTCTTGCATACCTATACAGCTGTTAAATTAGCCAGCTATTAAAACTATAGCTTCTTATTTTGCATCACTGGGAGGGGTAAAACATTTCTGCCACAAGAATAACAAGCTGGATGATTTCACCATGAAGTTGATTCATTGAAAGATTTTTTAAATTAAGTTTATTTTAAAAATGAATATACAACATAGAAATTTCCATCAAATGTGTATTGTGAAGAATGATAGCTTTTGTCAGATGGACAAAAATGTGCTCAAGTTTTTCAACACCCCAGAAATTCGAAGTTTTTTTTTCCACTTACTATATTTAATTACTGAATATAAACTTGTGTAACAATAAATCTGTTACATTTTCAAGTTCCTGTTGATAATAACTGACCCCTTGTCAATAATGTAAAAGTACAAAGAAAAGCAAAAAGAATACATTTCTATTCTAGGGAAACTAAAGGAAAAATAAAGTACAATTTATTTTAAAATGGTCTTTGAACACATTACAGCATGTGGTAAGGGGTTACAGAACACAGCAGACCGCTTTCATCATGTATTTATGCACTAATAAGAAGCTTTGACCATGGCCATCTGAATTCTCAGAGCTGGTAATAATTTGATAATGTGCAAGATTTCATTTTACAGCTATTTCTCATAAATACGTCACATTTTACTGTGAAATGACGACAAATTTATTTATGTAATTTATGCACAAATCAGCTATCAATTTCTAGAAAGCACATGCATGTAGTTCATCAAAATCTGCAACTGGAAATACACTGCCCCTTTGCAAACTGCATGGAAACATCAATGTAGTTCATCATTCAAATATATTGAGAGGTATGAAGTTCCTCTATTGACATGATAAACATGGACAAAAAGGTCAAGTCGTCAATCCACTTCAAATTTTCTTCTAATTTTCTTCTATTTGCTGGTGAAATCAACTATCGTTAGACGTGACATTAGCAATCAATTTAGCAGCTTCAGCTGACACAATATAAATAGTTGCATTGGTACTAGGAATGGGTCCCACAATTCGGCACACACGTAACAATCTGACTTGGACGGATGTAGTTACCATTTGAGCTCATGTTCCTCATGTTCCACTTATGCAGTAAGTGGCTACATTTTTCCTGGCCCATTCTCAAGCATTTGAGTGTATTCCAGAGTTTCCAATGAAGGTTGAAAGTGAAGTCTTCACTTACTCAGGCCAATTACCAGTTTGTAGTTGGTGATGCACCAACTGACAGTCAGGACTGCCATCAACTCATGGGCTGAACAGGCAGGTTGCCACAGTCCTGACAATGATCTCATAAGAGGCCAGTTTGTAGATAGGATGCACCTTTGTTGACTTACCCTTTGCTGATGACAGAGTGCAGGGCATAGGCATGCTGCTGAAACTCTCCAACATCATAAACATGACAAACATCAAACAAAATCAGAAAGCACAGCACTGTTCAAGCTTCCTCGGAAAGCTGAGCAGTCTGGCAGCATCTGTGAAGGAAAAAACAGAGTTAACGTTTCGGGTCCGGTGACCCTTCCTCAGGACTGATGGTGGCTGGGAAAACGTCAGTTTATATGCAGAAAAAGCGGAAGGGGGATGGGGTAGGGAGTAAATGATAGGATAGAGCCTAAAGAGAGAGAAGAGCAGTTGGACAGACAAAGAATTGATAATGATCAGGCTGGGAGGGTGAATAGTTGTTAATGGGGACTATGAGTGACTAATAACAGATTGTGTGTCATGTCAGGTTATGTGGTAACAAGGCCTGGTGTGTGGGGTAGGGGGCTAGGACATGGGAGAGTTTAGGCCCCAAAATTATTGAACTCTATACTGAGTCTGGAGGGCTGCGGGGTCCCCAAGCAGAAAATGAGGTGGTGTTCTTCCAGCTTGCGTGGAGATTCACCAGAACACTGCAGCAAATCTGAGACAGACATGTTGGTCAGGGAACAGGGTGCTGCATTAAAGTGGCAGGCAACGGGTAGTTCAGGGTCTTTTTTGCGATCAGAATGTAGATCTTCTGCGAAGCCATCAGCTAGTCTACGCTTCATTTCCCCAATGTAGAGGAGACCACATTGTGAACAGCGAATGCAGTAGACTAGAATCTGGGAAGTGCAAGTGAAGTGTTGCTTCACCTGGAAGGTATGTTTGGGTCCTTGGATACTGGGGAGGGACGAGCTGGCCTCACCTGAACATATACGACAGAGATGGAGGAACTGAGAGAATGGGATGGAGGCTTTACAGGAAGTAAGGTGTGAGGATGTATAGTCCAGGTAGCTGTGAGAGTCAGTAGGTTTGTAATAGATATTGGTGGCCAGTCTATCCCCAGAAATGGAAACAAAAATGTCAAGGAAGGAAAGGGAGGAGTCAGAGATAGACCAGTGAAAGTGAGGGCAGGGTGGAAACTGGAGGCGAAATTGATGAACTTTTCCAATTCCGGACGACAGAGGGAAGCAGCACTGATGATATCATCAACATATCAGAGAAGGAGTTGTGGCTGGGGGCCAGAAGAGGACTGGAACAATAATGTTCCACATACCCCATGAAGAGACAGGCATAACCAGGACCACAGCAAGTAGCCATGGCTACGCCTCTTAGCTGAAGAAAATGGGAGAAGTTAAACGAGAAGTTGTTGAGCTTGAGGACAAGCTCGGCCAAGCGGAGGAGGGTGGTGGTGGGTGGGGATGGTTCAGGTCTTTGCTCCAGGAAGAAGCGGACAGCCCTATGACCCTCCTGGTGGAGAATGGACATGTAAAGGGATCGCACATCCATGGTCAAGAGGAGGCGGCTGGAACTAGCAAACTGGAAGTTTTGAAACTGGCCTAAGGCATCAGAGGAATCATGGATGTATGTGGGCAAAGATTGGACCGGGGTGAGAATAATGAGTCAAGGTAGGAAGAGATGAGTTCTGTGCGGCAGGAGCAGGCTGAAACAATGGGTCTGCCCGGACAGTTCTGTTTATGGATTTTTAGGAGGAGGTAGAAACGAGCTGTGCGGGGCTGGGGTACTATCAGCTTGGAAGCAGAGGAGGGGGAAGATCACCGGATGAAATGTAATCAGTTACCGTAGTAGATACAATGGCCTGATGTGTCATGGTGGGGTCATGGTCCAGGGGAAGGTAGGAGGAGGTATCTGAGAGTTGGCACTCAGCCTCTGCAAGGCAGAGGTCAGTACTCCAGACTACAACAGCACCACCCTTATCGGCAGGCTTAATAACAAAGTCAGGATTAGATCGGAGTACACGGAGTGCAGGCAGTTTGGAGGGAGATAGGTTGGATTTGGTGAGAGGGGCAGAGAAATTGAGGTGACTAATATCACGTCGACAATGCCTTTACACATTCATTCCCCACCAGGAGGTTCTTAGGGCTCTCTGCTTCTTTCTGGAGCAAAAACCTGAACCACCCCCACCCACCACCATCCTCTGCTTGGCTGAGCTCATCCTCACCCTCAACAACTTCTCTTTTAACTCCTCTCATTTTCTTCAGGTAAGAGGGTAGCCATGGGTACTCACATGAGCCCTAGTTATGCCTGTCTCTTTGTGGGGTATGTGGAACATTCCTTGTTCCAGTCCAATTCCGGCCCCCACCCACAACTCTTTCTCCTTTCCCTACTCCCAGATGTGTCAAAGGTAGCTGTGGCAGGCAAGGAGGGCAACACGAGGAAGAAAGAAGCAAATAGCAGGAGGGAACAAGATTACAGGATGCAGACGATAGGTAACTGATGCACAAGAGTGACATAAGCAGTTACAGTAACTATCCTCACGCTGGTCGATGGAGGGAATGCCAATTGTGCTAAGTCATTAAGGTTTTCCATGCAAGTATGTACAGTTTTAATCTGTGATAAATGCTCAGGGCTTCTTTCCTCCATTCACCAAAATTAACCCACACAAAACTGGCCATTCATTGTGTCATTCCTGTGCCAGACCCAGCAAACTGATTTATTGGTTTATTCAAGAGATGAAACACCATGGTTATGAGGAGAGACCCGAGAAATCAAGACTGCTTCCATTAATGCAAACTTTGCTAACAAGCCTAATATTTAGAACACGCTCAAATGCCTTTTGTGTATACAGATTTTCAAATTCAATTACACTTTTGTCAACTATCCTCTGACGAACTTGATTTGAGTTGGATGAGGTAACAAACAAAATTTGCCCTGAACAAATCCATACGAACTCCCCTTCATTAGCAAAACATTGGTGCAAGTGGATATTTATTTTCTCCAAAATTATTGGTTCTAAAAACCTTCCCTTCCACTAATTGGTTTGTGATTTCCATATTTATACTTTCCTCTTTTTATTGTCCAAGGGAGTCACATTTGCAATCCTCCAGTCCTCAGATATCACCAGTGAATCTGAGGACTAGAAGATTGTGGTGAGAATCTCTACAATTTGTACCATAGAAGCTTTCAAAGGGGAAATGAATAAATATTTGAAAGAAATATAAACTGAGGACAAAGCAGAAAATGGGTCACAATTCAGAGATGTTTCAGAGATGAGAAACTGAAAAGTTGCCCAGGTGTATCAGACAGAATGGTTTTTGTGCTTTACAATTCATTATTCTAAACAGACAGCCCCAAGTATAAATTTCCCAAAAGAGCAACACGTTACTTAAATCATCAATTTAACTGAAAACACTGGATTAGGAATTTTAGTAGAATTAGTGGGCACAGTATTAAAAGGAAGAATTGTGGCACGATGGAACATTGGTTAAATACCACAAAACAATGCTATGGTTATTGGATTCTTTCTAGACTTAAGGACAACTCTGGTGATTCCTCTTGGTTTGTTAATAGGCCACCATTCTTCTTAATACAATAAATACAAATGAATTTGAATGTGGACACTCAATGCTGTAATTTGTAGATAGTACCAACTTAGAAAAGTAACAAAACATCGGTAAGCAAGGTGAGGAACAGAAATACATTAATAAATTGGCTGGATGCTAGATGAAAATTTAACAGAGTAATTTCAGGTGGAGAAAACAGGAATAAGTATGTTAAATCTATTCTTAGCCAGTTGGTGAGATTGAAAAGAAGATTTTTTGTGTGATAGACAGACTTTATTGACTTCCTTGGTCTTACCCCTCCTAATCTCATGTCCTGTGTCACAGGTTTTCTGTATTAATATGTGCTCGCACAATTAATAGTCATGACATGTTTCTCTTAAATAAAACGTATTAATAAACTTTGTCATTAACCAGACATTAGTAGATTCAAACTTTTAATAAAAATCTTTCCAGTACAGTCAAAGAAATTAAATATGCTTTTTTCTTGTGTTGCACATAATAATACAACAAAACATTAACAGCTCCTATATCCATAATCTTTAAAATTCCCACAAGTAGAAAATAATTACAAAGCAATTAAAGAAAAATTGCCATCCATATTTTCATAACACAATATTCCAGGTTCTCATCTCATTCTTTCACAGTCTCATCATAACAATCACTCTTGGAAGACATCTAATAATTTCACCCAGCAAACACTGCTCTCTGTACAACAGTCTGACAATTGGTGACTTGCATCACCTATTTTAGAGATGCTTTCTTTCCAACATTTTCTTCACAATAGCAAAGTCAAATGTCAAACCTTTCCCAGTAACACTCTGTTGAATGAATATTGTCCCAAAACAAATTATTGTCCACCTAATATTCGCTGGGCAATGTCTTTCTCAAATTGCTCCTCATCTAAGGTTTCTTCTGGAATATTAGACACATACACTGCTGCATCTATTGCTTCTAATAGTGCCAGAGTCTCAACAGCTAATGTGCTTATAACTGTCACCTTTAAAATAAAAAATAATTCCTTGGCTTCCTAGGTCAAAAGATAACATTATCTTTTCCCGCAAAGAATATAATAAACTATGATGCATCAGAATATGCATCTTGAAGACTGGGATGTGAAGCATTGCTAAAAATTATGAATTTCTTATCTTCTGCATCATCCAAGGCTGAAAATCTAACTGCAAATTTTTCTGAATTTAAATTCTGGGTGTTATTTGCTCTCCGATCTTCTCCCAATATCACACATATTAACATGATGTTCGGTTTCCATCATAATTGGCATCTTCTGAGTATACAAGTTAAACTGACCAACCAAATTTCTGAACTAGTCTGTTTCTACCTTGACTGCAGATCTTCTTTCTGTGAAGACCTGACCTTTACCTAGAGAATGCAATTGATACGTTTTTGTAAAATAAGTTTATTGATCCAGGATGTTATGACGTAGGGACAGCAAGCCAAACCAAATCAGACTGGATATCACAGTGAAATTAAAATATTCAATGACACTCAAAATTGTCCAACTATTTCTAGTCAGACTTTGTGAATAACAGATATCAGACATCAAGTTTATAGAGTAAACAGAAATTAACAATTTGTAATTAATACTATAACTGCAGCAGAGGAAAGTTTAAACAAAGTAACCTAATTAAACGACTATGATTTAAATCCAATCTTCTTTGATTGTTTGTATTAGTGAGGGGTTACAGAGAGACACAGCTAAGGGATAAAATTAGAAAGAAAAGAGCTGTAACTGGCTAAATAAAAACCAAAAGAACTGTGGGTGTTTTAAATAAGGAGCCAAAACAAAGTTGCTGGAAAAGCTCAGCAGGTCTGGCAGCATCTGTGAAGAAAAAAAAAGTTAATGTTTCGAGTCTGGTGACCCTTCCTCAGTTCTGTACAACTTTGCTGTAACTGGCTCATTCACTTAAGCAGTTTCAAATGATGGTTGCTAAACCTTCATGCAATCCTCAGATAATGAGTTATTCATAGGCATGTAGAACTGTTTCTCATACTTGAATTCCACAGTTTCCAGACAATGCAAACAGCTCCTGAAGACCACTGATGATTTTTACTTATGTCTTACAAACTGGGGCGCTTTCCTTGGAGCTTTTAATAATTTGATAACTAGATACAAACTAGACAGCTACCAGCAACTCCATCCAGCGGCTTTCACAGCCACGCTGCTGCACAGCCACAGCATGATCTCCTAACTCCTACACTCAATGAAAACCAAAAGAACTTCAAATGCTGTAAAATCAGGAGCAAAAACAGAGTCAATATCAGGTCAATCTAAGGTTTCTCTTTCTTTTTCTTCAACATTCTTTGCTTGAGGGTACACAGAGTTTAGTTTAGATAAATGTGAAGTGCTGCATTTTGGAAAGGTAAATCAGGGCAGGACTTGTACACTTAATGGTAAGGTCCTGGGGAGTGTTGCTGAATAAAGAGGTGTTGGAGTGCAGGTTCATAGTTCCTTGAAAGTAGAGTCATAGGTAGACAGGATTGTGATTGTGAAGAAGGCATTTGGTATGCTTGCCTTTATTGGTCAGTGCATTGAGTATAGGAGTTTCTGGAAAAGCTCAGCAGCTCTGGCCGCATATGTGAAGAGAAAATCAGAGTTAGTGGTTTTGGATCAGTTCTGAGGAAGGGTCACCGGACCCGAAATGTTAACTCAAGATTTTCTCTTCACAGATGCTGCCAGACCTGCTGAGCTTTTCCAGCAACTTCCATTTTTGTTCCTGATTTACAGCATTTGCAGTTCTTTTGGTTTTCGTTGAGTATAGGAGTTGGAAGATCATGCTGCGCCTGTACAGGACATTGATTAGGCCACTTTTGGAATACTGCATTCAATTCTGGTCTCCCTGCAACAGGAAGGATGTTGTGAAACATGAAAGGGTTCAGAAAAGATTGACAAGGATGTTGCTAGTGTTGGAGGGTTTGAGCTAGAGGGAGGGGCTGAATAGGCTGGGGCTATTTTTCCTGGAGCATTGGAGGCTAAGGGGTAACATTACACAAGTTTATAAACTTATGAGGATGAATAGCCAAGGTCTTTTCCCCAGGGTAGCAGAGTCCAAAACTAGAGGGCATGGGTTTAAGATGAAAGGGGATAGGGGAAAGATTTAAAAGGAACCTAAAGGAAAGTGTTTTCACGCAGAGGGTGGTGCATGTAAAGAATGAGCTGCCAGAGGAAGTGGTGGATGGGTATATGAATAGGAAGGGTTTACAGGAATATGAACCAAATGTTGGCCATTGGAACTGGATTAATTTAGGATAGCTGGTCAGCATAGACTAAGCAGCATCAGAGCATAGACTAGTTGGGTCAAAGGGTCTGTTTCCATGCTGTACAGCTCCGAGTTTATAACTGGTCAATACCAATCTCCCTTTGATTGACTCTTACTATCCAAGCAGCTGTCAGTCCTTCAGCATAATACATGTCATGTGCCAAAACAACTGTAAACTTCTTAGAACAACAATCAATCTGCAAATAATTTTTCAGGTCAGTTACCATTATATTGAAAAAAAACAAACAACCTGATTTTTTAAAGAAAACAAGCTGTCACTCAAAGTCCAAAGTCAAACTCTCAACTTCAGCTCACAATGCAAACCATAGTGGAAGGAAAAAGTGATCGTCCTAACAAAGGTCAGCTCAACTATTTTGTTTCACATCCACAGTGCTCCAGCAAAGCTGGTAGAACAGCACTTCATTTTCCGCTTGGGAACTCTACAGCCTTCTAGACTCAATATCAAGCTGAAGCACTAAAGTTGTTGAACTTTTCCCATGTCCCTACCTCATCCCGCATACCCCAAGCCATGTTATCAAATAGTCTGCAATTAAACACAACCTATGTTAATCACGAACAGTTCCCATTAATAGATATTCATTTTCCTGGCGCGGTCTCTATCCACTCCTCTGTCTGTTCTTCTCTCTCTTTGGGCTCTATCTCTACTTATCATTAACTCTTCACTCCCTCCCCCTTCACCCTATCTTCTGCATAAAAATCAACCTTTTCCTTGTTACCATCTGTTCTGAGGAAGGGTCATCGAACCCAAAATGTTAACTCTGATTTCTCTCCACAAATGCTGCCAGGTCTTTTGAGCTTTTCCAGCAATTTCTGTTTTTGTTTCCGATTTCCAGCATCTGCAATTTTTTCACTTTTTATTTGTTAATGGGAACTAGCCTCAGAAGTTAATTTCAGGTTGATTATAATTCTAAGACTTCTGCAGACGTTCTGACAGCTGAGGTGTATTACACTTAAAGACCAGCAACTGCTTGGTTATTGCAATGTCAAAGAGAGAGTTCAAGCAAGATAAAGAATCCCACCTGTCGATGAGCAACTCATTATCCAAAGATTGCATGAAGGTTTAGTATGCACCATTCAAAACTGCTTAAGTGAATTGGTCAGTTACAACTCTTATTTTCTTTATAATTTATCCCTTATCTCTGCCTGTCTTTTTGACAGAGCGGGGTAGCGATAAAAAGAGATTGATGGCTCTCTCATGGAGTAGTGGTAGATTCACTAGCCCTGAACTGACAGGCCTGGGTTACAGTCCTATCTGCTCCAGAGGTGTGTAATAACATCTTTGAACAGGTTGATTAGAAAAATAAGTTAACTTTTCTTTAAATTAAAAGAAGATTAGGTTTAAATCATTAATTACAGTAATTAAATTACCATGCTGATTAATTTTGCCCTGCTAAAGTTAACTTAATAATAATGAATAGTTAATTTCTAATTAAGCTATAAATTTGGCACCTGATATCTATTATTTATAAAGTCTGGTTAGGAACAATTGGGAATTTTGAGTGTCACTGAATATCTTACTTTCACTGCATTGTGATATCCAGTGTTAGCGAATCTGATGTGGTGTGGCTTGCTATCCCTGTGTTGTAACAATAGGCCCTGAAGACTGGATTCTCCCTTCTCATTACAGCACTAAGCAGATGTTCTGAACCCTGCCACTGGCAGACAGCACAGCTATCTGGACTCACCTGTTGTTGCACAGAATGGCATTTACTGCCTCCATAATACTGTCCCCTATTATCATTATATTCCTTCTTACTCCCCCCTCTGAACGGCTTCCTATACCATGGTTATTTAGCTCATCTACTCAGTATTCCTCACTCTCATACAGAGCATCTAAAAGATCTTCCAGCTTTTTGGACAGTTGCAAAGGCTGAGTCTCCTGCACTACTCTTTTCTGGGTCCCCTTAACTGCCTCACTCGTAGTAACATTCTCCTATGCACGATCATTGGCCAAAATCACATACTCCAAACCTAACAACTATGATGCCTCCTGCTACAAATAATCAAGGAAACCTCTGCCCAGATGCATCACTGTATTTGTAACTCAGTGAGCAGTCATAAGCTCAGAGTTGAAACTGCTTGAACTTGAACCTCAAATACTTGCTGTAGGCATGTTTGTTCTGGACCAAACTGGCATCCAGCAGTTCCCTCATGCTGGAACTATGACAGATCAGCTGTTCTGCCATTCTTGATGTGTTCTATGGAACCGCATAATTCTTTTATTTAATTGTATATTTACCAATGTTTTTACATGCTTTGTTAATCTTGGTACCAGGTGTAGGCTCTGTTGAATCTTAGGAATAGCATAGACTCAACCTTGGCTGTGGGTGGGCTGCTCTTCAGAGGACTGGTGTGGACTCGATGGGCCAAATGACCTGCCTCCAGACTGTACAGATTCTATGATTCCAAGCTTAGTCAGTGGCCGCTGACTAAGATTGCCCTTGGAAACTTTACCCCTTACAAAGAAAAAGCAGCTTTGAGAGTCAACTAAATTACATTACAAGCATGCGTTCCAAAAAGGGTAAGAAAATCTTCCACTTAGTAGGGGAAAGGGGTAGGACGCATTCCCTACAAGCACATTACTGGTCTCATTCACCAGTTATCTTAACTTTACCATGTCTATAACACAAATTTCAATAGATGAACACCAATTAAGATCGACCCCAAGAAATAAAAATTTTTTGCCAAATTAAACAGTCCATCTAATTCAAGTTTTGATCAACAATTATCTTGCCCCCAACTTGTTTCAGAAATGCACTTGAACAGAACTTCATTTATCCATTTTTCCCCCACTTATAATTTGCCTTTGTTAATGTCTAATGCTCTTCTCTGTCCAGTTTATAGTCTCTTGCACTTCATGCTTCATCTCATTTCCTTTCAATTGAAAGGAGAATATAACTTTCATTGTCTTCAATTCTCACATGACCGGTCAAATGTCATCTTATGACTTGATCTTTGAGACATTTTCAAATTTTACTGATTTCTATTTTGAGAACATAGAGGATAAACACGTTGTTATGGAAGTGACAATAGCATTTCTCATATATTGTTAATTGCTTTTCAGCACCAATATTACTGTTAATATATTGTAAGCAGCAATAAAATATTATATGCATTAATATACCACACATTTGTTGTTTGCTAATAGAAAATACTTGAAATTAAACTGGAATGTTTAACAGATCATCCAAAAATGTTATTTAAATTATCCATCCAAATTTATCCAACTTATTTTCTAACATTATTTGCTAAACTATGAACATACAGGTTTACAATCAATAAAAAATTAAGCCCACTTTAAATGAACACAATTTCAACATGAAACTAATAATATGTAAATATTAACTTTTTGATTACAAAAATTATTAAAACTGAGGCATTTATCTTTTTATTTTGCTTAGACTACAGATTCTTTTGCGATAGTTTTATTATCTACACAACTTCGCTGTCAAGCACAACTTATTAAAAATGATGGACTAACCCTTTGGCTCCTATTGAAAATCAGAGGACTAATGATGAGGTGATATAAGCAATTGGAAACATCATGAATGATATATCTTAATTCAATCATTCTGGAATGAAAATGAACCTGATTCAAGTGGCAATCAATTTGTACTCATTCTGTATTAGGCATTCAAGTGTCATAAACATACAACGTTACTTTATTAGAGGTAACAAGGTGTAGAGCTGGATGAACACAGCAGGCCAGCAGCATCAGAGGAGCAGGAAAGCTGACCTTTCCGGTCTGGACCCTTCTTCAGAAAGGGTGAAGAAGGGTCCAGACCTGAAACGTCAGCTTTCA
>JAHRHZ010000035.1:27175511-27213271 GCA_024137785.1 Ginglymostoma cirratum
TACACCTTGTTATCTCAGATTTTCCAGCATCGGCAGTTCCTACTATCTCTGAATTGAAGTTACTTTATTAGTTAGCTAATAGTATTAGCACCACAGGCACAAATTGTTAATAGCAGGAAACCGCAGCAATTCTACAAGATAGCTTTGCTGAATAATTTTAAACCTTAAAAAGGCAGTGCAGGAAACTTATAAACGTAAGCTAGGTAATTAGACAATTCAGCTGGCAAAGGCAATAAGGCTGAAAAATTATGTACCATGGCTATCCAGATACTACCAAACAGTCTGCAAAATTCAGCAGAAGGTCCACATTCTCACACCCCACCCCTTTCCTTCTATACAATGAATATGTTAATTGAAACTCAACAATACTTCAAGACAAATCTAAACACATTAGCTAAATCCCAATTAAAAATCATGGATAATCTTTCTATACCAGAGCTTTCTTAAAAATCATAGTTTGGTTCAGCTAGCAGCCTCAGAATCAGGTAGTGGGTTTAAGCCCCTTTCGAAACTTTGAGCATACTAAAAGGAGTGTCACCTTGATGGACTTGTTTCCAAACAGCAATAGTTTTTAAATTTTCAATAGTTCCATATGCTTGAACAGCATTACAATAATGATTGTAAGCTTTCTGTTGCCCAAATATACTCCATTAGGGAGCTCACAAAATTTGCTCATGTAATAATTAATAAGTGCACAGTCGTGTTCAGGTGCTTACATAACAACTGTCACAGTTCACTAGGGAATTATGTTGGAAATCAAGCCCTGCTATTCCCACAGTCACCATCTAAGTTAAAGATTGTTCTAGCTGCCCATGGCTGAATGTAACAAAAAAGCTGCTTGTGTTTTATTAAGCTGACATAAGATGGTTGAAAATAAATCGCAGCTGATACTGCATTTCGTATAGCTCAAAAGATGGCCTTCACAGACAGATAACAAAATGTATTTGAGAATCACAACAGAGTCACAATGGGGCTAGGATGCAGACGGTAAGACTCCTCTTTTCTGATAAGGGTAGCTCAAATGGAAAATGCCCGATTTGAAATGTCCTATTTTGATATGAAATGGAAAGGGAAAGCGTGACCCACCTTAGGTGAGGCCTTTTAAACAACTGTAATTACATATTAGAGTAGACATATATATTCATACAACAATAGTGGTTTTACTGTATTAGATATTGGGGAATTTTATTAGATTTGCGTAGGCATTCAGCCTTGGACATAGAGACTGGTTTCGATAAATACCCTTGGTGAACCTTGATAAGGGCCTGATACCAGCTAGTTCAAAGGTTATTCACTACAGATTAAAAAATTCTGATCCCACAATAGTCAAGACTTTTTAGGCAATTGTCACCACATAAATAGCTAAAGGCAGTAGGGAGAAGCTTTCGCTCCGTCAGCAGGGCGATTAGAACAACAGTATAAACGAGATAACCTCATCAGAGTACCAAGAGACTTATAAGGTAGCAAGGAGGGAAGAAACAGGAAGAATAACAGAAAAATTATAAGGGAGAGAAAAAGGTCATAACATAAGAACGTAAGAACTAGGAGCAGGAGTAGGCCTTCCGGCCCTTCGAGCCTGCTCCGCCATTCAATAAGATCATGGCTGATCTTTTCGTGGACTCAGATCCACTTACCCACGCTCTCACCGTATCCCTTAATTCCTTATTGTTCAAAAAAAATCTACCTTAGCTTTAAAAACATTTACTGAAGTAGCGTCAACTACTTCACTTGGCAAGGAATTCCATAGATTAACAACCCTCTGGGTGAAGAAGTTCCTTCTCGATTCAGTCCTAAAGTCCTGCAGAATCTTAAAGAATTCAAATAAGCTTCTTTTTAGTGACTTGATAAAGCTGTGAAAAAAGTGATTAAATTTCATTCCTATCAACGAGATTTGAATAAGTGCAATCTTGTTTAGTCGAGAGAACTAGTATGAAAAGTATTTAAAGTAATGACAATAAAGTGCAACCTAGTATCAAACCTTTGTTTTAAACAATCTTACAGCATGCAAATAGAAGTTGTAAATAGCAGCTGCTACACAGAAACGGGGCTTGTTTGACCTTTCAAAATTGAGTAAGAGGGAAACTGCTCCCGAAATTGTCAGCTCTGTCGAGAACTGTAGTGTTAGGTGTAACTATGTATAACTTTAGGTAACTTTATATTAGAGCTGACATTACACACTATTTAACAATTGGTAGAAATTAACATCTTTTCTAATCTTCTGTACTAAGGTTAGCAAGGATTATGAAATTGCATGACAGAATTTGAAAAGTCATTGGTAATAAGCGAGTATATGTCGCAGGTGCAAAAGTCTGGGAAAGGACATAACAGTATTGGAATGGGAGGGAATCTGGCAAACATCACAAAATGATGGGAAGACCTACGACTGACCATGAAGTTATCCATCATTGATAGTGTATTCCTGGATTGGATGTGTAGGTCAGAGGGGATGTGGCAAGCACTGATGTCAATGTTGCATGTAATCATTTCAACGAGGAACATAAATATGCTGTACCTGACTTGGAGAATCAATGTCCTAGGGATGCCTCTCACACTGCACTGGTAAGATACAGAGGACTCAATACACCTCTGCAAAATCCTTCTCCAACAAAGACTTTAAAGTAAGTCCACAAAATTCCTTAACATACCCAATTGTCAGACCTAGATTATTAGAAAGCACCAACCAGGTTTCTGCATCAAACAAGAATAGCTATTTATTGCAAGTAATTTGACTCTAGCTACAGGTAAACAATTACAAATCATCAGTATTTTAAAGTGCAAATTAAAACTGTACTCCACTTACAAACTCCCCCTTGAGCACACAGATAGTCAGAGAAAAGTAAGTCAAAGGTAGAGAAAAAGTGGGAAGACAATTCTGTGGTTCCTATTCATGGGTTGCTAAGATGATCCTAAGGATTCTACTGCTGGTCAGAATAATGCTTCTCAGATGCTTTTCCCGGATTCTTCTACTGGTTTGCAAGAGACACAAAGCAGTTGGTTTACTTACTAAAAAAGATCTCTGACATCAGTTAAAGATTACAACAGCTGTTAAATCAAAGGCAAAGTTTTGTTTATTCGCGTCATGGGGGTCATTGGTAGTTTCTAGTTGCCCTCGAGAAGGTGGTGGTGAGCTACCTTCTTAAACCTACGCAGTCCATGAGCTGTTAAGACTCACAATGCCCTTAGGGAATGTCAGGAATTTTGACCCAGCAACAGTGAAAGAACTTACTTATATTTCCAAGTCAGGATGGTGAGTGGCTCAGAGGAGAACTTGCAGGTGCCTGTGTTGCCATATATCTGCTGCCCTTGTCCTTCTAGGCGGAAGAGGTCATGGATTTGGAAGGTGTTGCCAAAAGATCTTTGGTGAATTTCTGCAGCGCATCTTACAGATAGTACATAATACTACTGAATGTCAGTGGATGGAGGAAGTGGATGTTTGTAGGTGTGGTGTCAACTAAGCAGGCTACTTTGTCCTGGATGGTGTTAGTCTTCTTAAGCGTTGTTTGAGCTGCTGTCATCCAGGCAAAAGGGGAGTATTCCATCATTCCTGACTTGTGCCTTGGAGATGGTGGGCAGGCTTTGGGGAACCAGAAGGCGAGTTACTCGCTGCAGTATTCCTGCATTTATATCGTGAGACCAATTGAATTTCTGCTCAATGCATGTTGATATTGGGGGATTTGGTGAATGCAATGCCATGACAATGAAAGGTGGTTAGATTGTCTTTTATTGGAGATGGTCATTGCCTGGCATTTATGTGGTGTGAACGTTTTTTGCCACTTTCCTTGAACACTACAGTCCATGTGCCATTGGTAGACCCACAATGCCCTAAGGAAGGGAATTCCAGGATTCTGGCGCAGCAACAATAAAGGAATGGCACCATAATTCCAAGCCAAGTATGACTTGGAGAGGAACTAGCAGAGGGTGGTGTTCACATGTATCTGTTGCCCTTGTCCTTCCAGGTGGAAGTGGTCGTGGATTCAGAAGGTGGTGTCTAAGGGTCTTTGGTGAATTTCTGCAGTACATCTTGTGGATAGTACATATTGCTGCCACTGAGCATCAGTGGTGGAGGGAGTGGATCTTTGTGGATGTGGTGGCAATCAAGCAGGCTGCTTTGTCCTGGATAGCGTCAAGCTTCTTGAATTGTTATTGTAGCTGCACACATCCAGGTAACTGGGGAGTATTCCATCACACTCCTGTTCTGAGTTACTCACGGCAGTATTCCTAGCCTCTGACCTACTCCTGTAGCCACTGTGTTTTTGTGGAGAGTCTGAGTTTCTGGTCAATGGTGAACCCTAAGATATTGATACTGGGAGATTCAGTGATGGCAATCACCTTTGTGTGTCATGGGGCGGTGATTAGATTGTTTCTTACCGGAGATGGTTATTGCCTGGCTTGTGTGGCAAGCATGTCACTTGCCACTTGTAAGCCCAAGCCAGGATATTATCTAGATTTTGTTGCATTTGAACATGGACTACTTCAGTATCTGAGGAATCGCAAATGGTGCTGAACATTGTGCAATCATAGGTGAACAGCCCCACTTCTGATCTTATGATAGACAGTAGGTCATTGATGAAGCAGCTGAAGATGGTTGGACCTAGGACAGCACGCTGAGGAATTCCTACAGAGTTCTCCTGGAACTGAGATGACTGACCTCCAACAATCACAACAAGCTTCCTATGTGCCAGTATGACCCCAAACAGTGAAGAGTTTGCTCCCCTGATTCCCATTGAATCCAGTTTTGTTGGAACTGGTTGTCTTCAGTTTTAAATGAGTATTGACTGCATAGAACCCAGTGCATTCCTGTGCTTTTGGAGATTTCTCTCTATCTTGTTCCTAGCTTCAAGCTGATCAGTCATTCAAGAACTAATCACACAGTTACTGGCAAGCCAAAGTTTTTTGTCATTGATAATTGGTCACTTCTCCATAGACCAATCAACTTCTTGTTGCCTTCCAGCTGCATCTAACACAGAACCCCTCGGATCCAATTCATCTGCAATCACTTCAATTACTACTTGTTCAAAGAACTGTTTACATTTGCTTGCCATAAGTATCAAGTTACCGGCTTTTTAAAACATGCAGCAGTCCATTAAAACATGGTTTAAAACAGTTCTCTCATTTCAGTCCACAATTTAAAGAAACACAAAAATAAGAGATGGCCTTTATATAATCATAACTCTATGCAGTAAAACGTTAATTTGAAATTGTTCAAATTGCCCAATATTGAAAACCTATAATACTCAAACAAGTTAAAAACATTTTAATGAGTCTAATCTAATGAATTCAAAATTATTCTTGCTGATAAAGGTTTGAATTATGCAATAGCTCAAATTAAACTCTTCTAATAAAACGAAACAAGAGGCATTTTAGTGTGTATCGTATCAGTTCCAATTAATAGGTAATACAGAATTGTTTAATTTGAATTTAGAGGAATAGACAGTGCTGCACTCTATGTGTAACACCACTATGGAGTTAGCATTTCAGTAACATATTTTTAGAAAAGCTCTTTATATGAAAATTTCAGATTTTTCATTCATAGAAACATAGAGCAGGGTACTAGTAGGTTCAGAATGACACAAAGAAGGTGGGGCCTAATCCCTGTTCCAGCTGAGGGAGAATTTGAGCCACTGACTCCCACAGCTAACTGGCTGCATACGTCCTCACACCCTGCTTCCTGTAAAGACGCCATCCCATTCTCTCAGTTCCTCCGTATCTGTCGTATACGTTCAGATGAGGCCTACATTGATAAGGAAGCCTCCGAAATGTCCACCTTCTTCCTTAACCGAAGATTCCCAGCACCATTGTTGACAAGGCCCTCAACCAGGTCCGACCCATCTCCCACACTTCCGCCCTCACCCCTTCCCTTCCCTCCAGCAACAACGATAGGATTCCCCTTGTCCTTACCTAACATCCCACCAGCATCCACATCCAGAAATCATCAGACACCATGACCTCCGCCTCCAGCGAGATGCCACCACCAAACACAAATTCCCTACCCCTCCCTTCCCTTATTCGCCTTCCACAAGGACCGTTCCCTCCGGGATACTCTGGTCCACTCTTCCTTCGCCTCCAGAGCGCCACGGCACCTTCCCCTGCAACCAGCAAAGGTGCAACACCTGCCTATTTACCTCCTCCCTCCCCACTATTTAAGGGCCCAAACATACCTTCCAGGTGAAGCAACACTTCACCTGCACTTCCCAGAATCTAGTCTACTGCATTCGCTGCTCACAATGTGGTCTCCTCTACACTGGGGAAATGAAGCGTAGACTAGGTGACCACTTCGCGGAACATCTATGTTCTGCTCGCAAAAAAGACCCTGAGCTATCTGTTGCCTGCCACTTTAACACATCACCCTGTTCCCTGGCCAACATCTGTCTCTAGCTTGTTGCAGTGTTCCAGCGAAGCTCAACGCAAGCTGGAAGAACAACACCTCATTTTCTGCTTGGGGACCCTGCAACCCTCCGGATTCAATATCAAGTTCAATAATTTTAGGGCCTAACTCTCCCACGTCCTAGCCCCATACCCCACACACCAAGCCTTGTTATCACATAGCCTGCCATTACACACTCCCTATTGTTAGTCACTAACAATCCCCATTAACAACTATTCACCCTCCTAGCAAGATTGTTATCAATTCCTTTGTCTATCCAACTGCTCTTCTCGGTCTTTGGACCCTATCCTAACGTTTACTCCCTACCCCATCTCCCTCCCTATTTTCTGCATATAAATCGTTTTCCGAGCTACCATCAGTTCTGAGGAAGGGTCACTGAACCCGAAACGTTAACTCTGATTTTTTTCTTCACAGATGCTGCCAGACCTGCTGAGCCTTTCCAGTAACTTCTATTTTTGTTCCTGATTTACAGCATCTGCAGTCCTTTCGGTTTTTATTTTGTTGAGACTTGGAGCCAGCCTTCTTGTCAAGACTCGGAGCCAGCCTTCTTGTCAAGGTCACAGTAAAGGTCATGGCATAATCCATGGTTTTGCAACCCTTGTATAATTAAGGGGAAGAAGAACACAAGGTCTACTTTAAGTTATGGCATGATATACACCACATACATTTGCATTGGCATTTATGTAAGCATTCTCCCCACAGGTGGTAATTTCAACGCGCATGGATTCCCAATTTACGAACATTCAACTTATGAGCCCTCGTACTTACAGTTGTGATCCTACAGGGTGTATTAATATTAATTTTAAAATATTCAACATATGAACGTTTCCCTGTACTTACAGACAGCTATTTTGTTTTGTCCTGCAATGTGTTCCGACTTGCGTACAAAACAATTTGTGAACACACGCAAGCAGTCAACTTGTTCACAACCCAGGGACTACCTGTACCTGCACAAAGCTACATTTATTATATCATGCGAACATGCAACTATGTTCTCTTGCAAGAAGCTGATCTAGCAGCATTTCCACTCTAACTACATGAGGGAACTTCTCAATAAGCAGGTAAGTTCTTTCAATTTTAAAAAAACACTCCTGAACAACGTTTGTATGCTACGTCAAGGGGATAAGACATTAAAAGAAACCACTACGTTTCAGTTCCCAAATAAAGGCAAAATGCTACATATGCTAGAAATCTGAAACATACATACAGAATGCTGGAGAAACTCAGCAGGTCTGGCAGCATCTGTGGAGAGAGAAACAGAGTTAACTGTTTAACTGGTTCTGAAGGGGAGGAGTGATACCAGACTTGAAACGGTAAGAATATTTTGGATCTCTCCAATTGAGGTGTTGAACTGAGATGAATAAATGGTTCAGGTGAAGTGCCTCAAGTATAAAGGTTAAAACATTAAAAAGTTATGTTAATAAATTCATGAGTGACTTATGCATTAATGTAATGATTCCTGCATGTTTTATGAAGCCTATACATTCAATAACGGATTTATTATTAGTGCCTGTAACACTTAAGTTTTGTCTAAAATAAAAATCTGGTTCCAGTGTTTCAACAAAACATTAATCAGAACTTACTCCAAAAACACTTTCATTGCACTCACCACTGAATTCAAACTGTACTGACAGTAACTACCACAGGAAAAACACAACAGACTTCAACAAGCAAAAAGGAATCTTTTTTCCCCCTAATTACTGCAAATGCCTTCTGCATATTTTCTTAATGTTAAAGAGAACATCTTAGTTTGAAACAAATTTTCTTTCATATATGTCAACCTTCAAAATATACATCAACCTTGTTATTCAGGGCCTCCAATTCATGAAATACACACATCAAAGAATCTGACAGAATGACAAACTGTATTAACATAACAGACAAAACCAGGCAGATGGATGATCTGCATGGAAACAAATGCAACATGAATGATTTCATAAGGATGCAAAAGAAATTTCTTCTGTCATCCACTTAAAACAAAATAACTGGATTATTCAATATGTGTAGACGCTCAGCAGGTCAGGGCAGCTTCCATCAAAAAAAAGCACATGACAATTGGTCTTTCAAGTATAAACCTTTCCTCGGTAATATTCATATCTGCATGGCAAACAGCTGAACATGCATAAATTAACGCAATTTCTTTTTTAAATCTGTATTAATAAGCATAATATACATTGATTTCACTGTTGTATACATAGCCCTTACATTATATTCCAGGTAATTTCTGTTGTTACTTGCACAAATGCCAAAATGAGAAAGGTCAAAGCAAATCACAACACTTATTAACAAAGGACATGTAAAATAATGGATTGAAGATGTAATCATGCAAAACATATGATTAATAACCACCAGTAAAATATTTTACAAAGTTTTATTTGCTTTTCATACGGCAGAATTTATTTTCTTTACTAACTTCCTTTTTATCCAACATATATAAATTCTTTTCTCATTTGTACCCTGCTATATGGCTTTTTTTCCTTATACTCTGCCAAAGGAATGACTCATCTACAATCATGTAATGTTGCATGTGTTATTAACTTTGAAAATACGAGAACTATTTCAAAGAACAGAATGGGATTTCTTTGCAAATCTTTCAGTCCTAGCAGCAACTAAGAACTCTGTATTTCTTTCCCCATCCCGATCCTACATTTTTATTAAATCTGTTTTACATACTACAGATAGAGAGGTCTAAATTAGCTGCAATTTACTTCCCACTAAATAGTAGATAGAAGTTGAACCTATAATCTTACCAGCAACATGTACAACAAATTGCATTTAAACTCTAACTTTAAGGCACTAAAAAAAGTGCAAGGCTTTTCACAGGGTAGCAGTTAGTCAGAGTTTAATTTAGTTTTCACATTTGTGGTGACCCCGGAAATAGTGGAGCTCCATTTTCAGTGCAATACTCCCACGACTTGTGGCACTGTTTTGAATGTGCTCAAAACAAATCAGAATCCGCTACCCTAGGTGGTAGAGCAATCCAAACATGCAAATAAATTTCTCCTTATTTCAATCCTGACATATACATCTTATTGACACTGATTCCTGGTTCCACAATCCTAGCCAACGGAAATAACCTTCCAGTGACTACTTTGTGAGGAGTTCTTATGATACAGTGGATAGCATCCCTGCTTCTAAGCCAGGAGCTCCGCGTTCAAGTCTCAATCCTGAACATGTTGGCAAAGGAATGCATGAGCATTCGTAAACTGGCCAAACAGGTTGAGTATCAACTTAAAAATCCTTCCATTACACATCAATGGCAGGTGGTAGAGTGGGAGAGATTCCAGTCAGCCACATGATGAAGTGACTTTTAGTTTAGTTTAACTTCTTTCATTTCCTCATTCTCAGTAAACCATTGTTTTTCCACCTATCTCATTTTTTTCCCTTTTGATAGCTTCTCCCTTAAGACAGGTACAAAGAACGTGATTAAAGTATCTGCCATTCCCTGATTTTCTATGATAATCTGTACTGCCTTGTCCTTTAAAGTACTCACAGTTACTCTCATAAATCACGCAGATGCTGCCTGGTCTGCTGTGTTCCTCCAGCTCCATACTTTGTTGACTCTCATAAATTACTTTCTTTTTAGATACTTGAAGATATTCTTACAAACTGTTTTTTAAGTCTCGGTTTCTTATCAAATTTTATAGATGCATCATAGAAAGCATCCTATCCAGATACATCACAGCTTGGTATGGCAACTGCTCCACCCTAGACCACAGAAACTACAGAGAGTTGTGTATGCAGTCCAGTCCAACACACCATCCAGCCTTCCTTCCACTGACTCAGGCTATACTTCCCGCTGCCTCAGGAAAGCAGCCAACATAATCAAAGACCTCTCCCGCCCCGGTTATAATCTCTTCCACTCTCTTCCGTCAGGCAGAAGGTACATAAGTTTGAAAACACATACCAGGAGATTCAAGAACAGCTTCTTCCCTGCTGTTATCAGACTTCTGAATGGACCTCTCGTATTAAAGTTGATCTTTCTCTGCACCTTCTTTGTAGCTGTAACACTATATTCTGCATTCTGTTCTAATACTCTAAAGCACTTATGCAAGGTATGATTTGCCTGGATAGCACGGAAAACAATATCTTTCACTGTATCTCAGACAATAATAAATTAAATCATATCAGTTTGCTTTCCTGTTTTCTTCTTTTCATATCATTCAAGGAAGTAAAAGAGAATGTGATTTTTTTTGGTTGGATCTCATTACTCTGAGGAGAATGGATTTTGTGGCATTCCTAAACACACAGTATAGTTATCATCATCAACTATTCCTTGTAGACATGATTATGATGTCCCATGACTCTGAAAATGGCTAGTTCAGGACCTTACAGACATCATAGTACAAGGGCATTTGTTGGCACAGAGCATCTCTGATCATATTTTTGGTTCAATCATGGATTTTTCTTTTTGCTGGTCTTGCTTTTCCTCTTCATGTTGTCGTTACTGGGTCTCAAAAGTTGGGATCATTTCCACTGACTCTATTTCCATCAGTTTCAGCCCAGGGCAATGGCTTCCCAGAAGCTCATGTCAACGTTGACTTTCTTCATGCTTTTTTAAAAATTCATTCACAGGATGAGGGTGTCACTGGCTAGGCAGCATTTATTTCCGATCCCTAATTGCTCAGAGGACATTAAGAGTCAACCACAAAGCTGTGGTTCTGGAGTCACATGTAGGCAAGAATGCGGTTTCTTTCCCTAAAGGACATTAGTGAAGAAGATTGTTTTTTCCCCAACAATCGATTCATGGTCATCATTAGACTCTTAATTCCAGAATTTTATTGAATTCAAATTCCACCATCTGCCATGGCAGGATTTGAACCCAGGTCCCCAGAACATTTTCTGGGTCTCTGGATTAACAGTGCAGCACTAATACCACTAGGGTGTTGCCTGCATTTAGCAGATCATTGAAATACTTCTTTTGTTCTCCTCTAGTGCATCAGTCCTGACTAAGCTGGGAAAAGATAACCTGCTTTGAGAACCTGGATTTGGACATTTGAATTTATATGATTAACCCAAAGAAGCTGATCCTGATAAGGTCTTCAATGCTTTTGGTGTCTGCTTGAGGGAAGACCCGGATGTTAGTACACTTGTTCTTCTAATCGACAGATATTGCTGTATTCTGAAATGTTATTAGAGATGAAGGCAGTTGCTGATTCAAACAGCACAATGGGTTTATTACAAATATGCACACAAGAGACACAGCACTCAGTCTGTCTCCTCGATCATAATTTGGGTTACATATTTATACACCTTACAATCATACTGAATACTTAAATATTCCAATTATCATAGGATTACGGAAATACAACAGGATTACGGTACTTCACAAATTTTTGTGAAACAGTTGACAGTTGATCATGTCCACTTTCATGCATTTTCCCTGTAACCCTCAATTTCCCCTACTGATCAAGGATCTATCTCAGCTTTAAATATACACAAGGACTCTGGTCCACTGCTCTCTTTAGCAAGGAGTTCCAAAGGCTCTGAACCGTCAAATAAGAAATTGCTCCTCATCTCAATCTTAAATTGGCATCCCTTTATACTAAGAACCTAACCGCTAGGAACTGCCTTAAATCTCATTAAGGGCTAATAGTAGTAGATAGATTAAGGCAAGACTATTCCATGTTGCAAAGGGAAGGAGGCTATGATGTTCTAAATTGGAAAAAAAAGTTTGATGTGGGGATGAAATAATTTCAATAGCCAGATAAGGTTAAGACGCTGTATTTAAACAAAAAAGTCACCAATGCTGTGCACTTTTGGAAACTTGATTAGTCTGACAAAAGACATGAGTGCTATGGAATGTCAGACTGACCACGATCCTAATGAATGGTGGAGCAGGCTTTGCTTGAGAGGCCAAACAGCCTACTCCTGTTCTTAAGGTCCTACGGTCTCATTTACACACATTAATAACTTCATTCCTTTATCTGTGCAGGTCCCAATTCCAGGTTATTGCATCTCAACACCTCTCAGTGCCTCAGGTCACGTTTCACCTCCACTACCTGTGCTACCTAGTAGCTTTTATATCTACAGTTTACTTTAGCCGGTTATACCACTGGCAGCTTTGATAGTATAACTCAAATGCCTTGAGATTGCTTCTCTATGTTGCTCATGTTTCAGTCCTGTACTGCAAAATAAATATCACACCATATGGTAGACAATAAGCTTGGTTTCACTTTTGATGTTGCAATCTAAAACTCTCGCTTCCTCAGGTAAACAAAGGCTGCACTATTATATTCAGGCAATGCTAGTTTTTTATGTCAATGTCAGCCTCCTATGAAACACAACTTCCACATAAATCTTCCACATTTTCATCATAAACGGGACCAATGGGAAAACAAAAACTGGAAGCAGCCATTAAGGACCAGCCATAAAAAAATTAGAATAAGGAACCCAGCTGATTTGTACTTTTTACAAAGATAATGGGAAAGATTTTTACTGTACAATTTTCTGATGAATAGAGATATGTTTTCATTTAAATTATGCATGTCAGAAACTGTGATTTGAATTTACATGAATTTAAAAGGTTGGACTCTTACAAAAAGCCATCCATGCAGCTCTAGCTTCCTACAGGAAGTTGGTAAGACAGCAGCAACATTCTGCTAGGCAATGTGCTCGGACTGGGGAATAAAATGTGGACATGAAGAATAATGATATAGAAATGGAATAGAAAGAGTGCCAATTCAACTGTGAGGCTTTTCACCATATTCCAAGTTCCTACATTGTTTGGAACCAGTTATTAGCTAGTTTATGGGAGGGTCAAGTGAAAGAGTCTTATATATGCTCATACTTTTTGATTTTACTTAAAAAGGTCAAATTTGAATTCAGTAAATTTACATAATTATGAACTTCTTAGCATTCATTGCATGGTTTAGTGATGAAAAGACTATCACTTGCACAGAAGAAGAAAGCAACATGGCTATTAAAATCTTGTTCAAACTTAAACAATATATACACTCACTATCTAAAGTTCTGGTGCAACAAGGTGGCAAAAACACATCTTCTGCTCTCTCAAAACTGGGAACAGACAGAAAATAGCTCTTATTTCTGGCAGTTGCAAAGCTGACAGCATACTTGAAACTGATGTGTAAATCTTTCTAATTTAAGTTGTACCAATATGAATGTTGGCTCAATCATTCAAACAGATATCACAAAATTACTAGCTGAAATCATTGATTGATGAATCAATTCCAAGAAAAGATCATGCAGTCAGCAACACTTTTGATGGCACAATTGGTGCAATAACAGCAACATGGATTGCTAGCGTGCCAATATTTACTTCCCATCCCTAAACAAGAAGTGGCTTGTTAGGACATTGCAGGGGAGAATAAACTTGAACCGCCTTGTTGACTCTGCAGTCATATGTGGCCAGACCAGGCAAAGAAGGAAATTCTTTCTCAGTATGGACATTCAGTGGACCAGATGGGCTTTATAATTTACTTTCACATTTATTTAATTAACTACACATAATTCCTCTAACTACCAAATGCAAGACTCCAAATCATTCATCCAGGCACTGGATTAACTGTCCAGCAACATATCCTTCAATGAGGACAGTAGGATAGTGATTATCAGTGCATGTCACGTTCTGATTCGCTGTCTTTAAGACTACGTCATAGAATGGCCACTTACCTCACTCGATAACGTCTCTGTTGGACTCTTTAAAATCCCCTTGAATTCGAACTGTTGTCCAGAAATATGAAACCCATGACAAAAATCTTTTGGAAAGCTTTCTTTGGAGGTCAGAGGCGAGCATTATTGCTTCACCACCAACTGCAAAATCAGGGCCTATTTAAATAAAGCACTTCTTAAGTTAATTGAAGAAGTTTCAGCTTTGTGAGACTCTTCGTTAACAGAATATGGGCTCAATGCCTAATTCAAGGTTTGGGTGCATGGACTAGGCTCGAAATTTGACTATGTGGATCAAATAAATTAGACTGGCAAACTCTCTCATTATGCACCTTAAGTCAAATCAGTGTTGATGCATACACCAGTGATAAGCTGCCATCACATCAACAGCTACATTCAAGTAGGCTTCAACAGATGTTGGAGCTAGTCACTGAGAAGAGGGTGGGGGAAATGGGGCTGTAATTGTGATACCAACTGAGGTCTGTGAAGTTGCAGGATGCCCTCAAGTTCCGCCTAATTCATGGAAAATTTTAAAAAACATTGACAATTTCATCTCTCAGCAGAGGTTATAGGGACTGCTGAATTTTTCTGAAGAAAGGACCTTCAACAAGCATGTATCATAACTTGCAAATAAGCCTCGCACTAGTTTCAGTTGTTTTCCTAGGACTCTTAGGTTATGGGCCCTACTAATTTAACAGTGGGACTACCACACACTTTGCATGTTGACCAGGACACTGCTAAATCAATCAACGTGCTTTGAGTATACTCTGTGTCCAAAAATCAAGCAGAATATTTACAAATAACTACCTCAAGGTCTGACGGTTAACAATTTCCTGCCCAGCATTCCTAAAAATTCAATCATCCATTTTAGGCTATAAGTAAATTGCATGAAGTGAGTAGATCTTAAACTTTATTAATGTAAGGTACATTGTTCCAGTCATAAATAAACATTTTAGATTATTGCGATCAAGTTACATTAAACAAGACGAATTGCATCTCCATTTCTAAGCTAATTTTCAATTATTTAATTCAAGTTCACAGTAAAGGCATAGAAGGAATCCAGTAGCAGGAATTGGTGAGTGGGACTGAGAGTGGTGCAGATACACAGAAAGCATTGAGAAAATAATTAGAACAACACCATTTCTGCTAGTTAGTGAGATGGTTAAAAAAAGGACACAGTATTCTCATTATAAGTAGTAATAGGTTGTGGCCAAGTGATATTCCATAATTTAAACTTACATAACATGGAGTAGAAAAGGAGCTTTTAAAAGGATGGATGCAGGATTTTATGCTATGCACAATATGTTTTAAGTGATTCAAATGTTAATATGTATTTGTAGAAAATAGCATACAGAGGAGGCTCCACTAGTGAAAATTTAATTCAAATCCAGCTCAAGAAAATGGAAAAATACTTCTGACACATCCCAAACACAATAATGAACATCTTAGCTGATTCATTCAACAGGAGGAAAATGGAGCAGGATCAGACTCAATTGATAAAACAGATCCATGATATAAATTCACATAGTCTAAAAGCGTATATGAGGAATAGTCACTTGAACATGCCAACTGAAGTCAGATGGCATTCAGCACAATAGAAACAGGAAAGTAATGGGGAGAGGTACAGATGAGGATTCAGCTCCCAGATCTCTGCCAGGTACAGTTTATGAACTGAATGCTAGATGGACATGGACATGCATGGACAGCCATAAATAACATGTTCTCTACAAGTAGTTCCAAAACTGCTTGATTGAGTCCTCATTGCCAGGCTAGAGTGGGCTGAAAGCAATGGCAAAAACAGGGTGGAAAAAAAGCATGCAAACCATTGACCTTGAATTGCACCACACAAGTGTCAGACAATGACCATCTCCAACAAGATATAAATATATTATATATTTATCGATATATATATATTATATGCACACACACACACATATATTTAATATCATTTATTTTAAGTTGGGATTTGGATTTTGGAGTTGGCGACTTATTGGTTTTCTGTGCATTTGAAATTAGTAATTAACTTGCAAGTAGTTCTGCAGCCAAAGTGATTTTTTTAAAAACAGTTTGAGAACACTACTGAACATCAATGGTTTTTTTGTTTACCTTAAGTTGCTTTATTACTTAGTAGAGCCCTCACTGATTTTTCATTATTTTTGTTTTAATTCTTTGAATCAATATTGATTTGGAGTTGTGAACTAGGAACTGTGAGCAAAAGATGACTTTTGGACTGTGGGTAATTGCTTGCATTAAAAGGAAAACAGGCCAAACAAGTTTCTTTTATTTATGAGGCCAGGCATGGAGGTTCATTGAAGTTTGGTTCCTACAGATGCTCTACAGATGCTTCATCGCCAGGGAAGGGCCTATGTTTAAACAGATAGCAGAATTCGCTATTAACATGATCAGTACCTGTGAACTGCTACCAGCAAGTCCAGAAAAACCTTATGCTCAAGCAGATAGCAGATGTTGAATGGAGACTGGGACCTCATGGAGGAGACAATCAGTCTGACAGGGAGTGTAAGAGTTGGAATTGGGTTTCAGACTGTGTTTTCTGTGAAAAAAGAATACTGGTTGAGGATGCTCCAGCATGAAGGTTTCAGAGCTCCCTATTTGACATCTCTTATCTCTTAAGTCCAGAGAATAGCAAACTAAGCTCTATTGCGTTTTTCCCCGAGTGAACTGTAAACACAACCCTGATTGAAATCTTCAGAAAATCAACCAAGAAATCATAATCTTTGCTTATGGAACAACATTGTGGAACCACTTAAGTAATGTGGCCAGTTTTGTTATTTTCTTTTATTTATCCCCTAATTGTTTGTTTGTTTGTCTGTCTATCTCTTACCTGAATTGGGCTGAAAACAAGGGGTTGGAATTTAACACATAGACCAACTAAATTACTTCTTATTTAATTTGCTCTAATAAAATTATTACATTGTCAATAAATTGCTCAATCTTTTGTTTAAGCTACAGACCCGGAATCGAGAATGGCACTAGTTATTCAAAAAGTCTGGTTAAGAAGTCAAGGGGTCAATTTGGAGGGTCACTGAAGGTTTTAATTTTATTGTGTTGCAAATCCAGATGTGGAAAACCTGATTTGGTTCAACTGTCTATTATCATGTCATAATACATAGTAAGATAAATCATTGTATTTTAAGGGCTGTTAGAAATTTCCAGACCGTTTTTTTAAGCTTAGGGGAAACACCCATATGTTTAGAGAAAGAGACTTTGTTCTCAGTCTTATTTTGAGCAGTTCTACAAAGCCTTTGGATGGAGATGGTTATACAGGGTAGTGTTATTGAGAAGGGGAGAATATAGCAAAATTATATTACCCTGAAGTAAGGAGTCAGTGGCATTCCCAGACTAGAAGTTTTGGGTTAAAACACTGAAAGCGTTACCTGAAGCTGAGTACATTTAAGCTCAGGTGTATGACAGCTCCAGGAAGAAGCTATCAACGTTTTCAATTGACAAGTCGGAGTCACAATTACCTTGAGCTCAGAGGTGTTAGAGAAAAAAATTCCTGGTGTGAACACCTAACAATGGGTGCTTTCAATTTGATTTGATTAACTGTCCATGTAGCTAGGTACAGTGAAAAATTTTGTTTTGCATGCAACAAACACAGATTGTACCATTAAAAGTGCATTAAGGTTATAGAACATGGTGAAGAATATGATTTTACGGCTGCAGAGAAGGTGACAGACAGTGAGATCAATATTAAATTTGCAATTTGAGAAGTCCATTCAGAAGTCTAATAACAGCAGGAAAGAAGCTATACTTTAATCTATTCCTATGCGTATGTCTTTTGTATCTTCTGACAGATGGTGGAACAGAGTACAACCGGGGTGGGAGAGGTCTTTGATTGTGTTGGTTACTTTCCCGAGGTAGGGGAAGTAATGCTGAAGTCAATGGATTGAAGGCTGGTTTGCGTGATGGGACTGGGCTGTGTTCACAACTCTAGTTTCTTGCCATCTTGGGACAGCAGTTGCCAAACCACACTGTATTGCATCCAGATAGAATCCTTTCTATGGTGCAGCTATAAAAATTGGTAAGAGTACTTGGGCACATGCTGAGTTTTTGGGTACTGTACAAAGGATATTACTTTTGTTCAAAATTTGTAAAGGAATGTTTTGGGATGAACGGGATTATACTTTTATCATGTGTTTAAAAATCTTTGTATTATTGTTATAAATAAATAATTTGGTTTATACTAGTTTTTGGTTAATAAACTTCTGTTTTATTGTTAAAACAAACTGCAACATTGTGTGTGTTTTGGTCAGTAAGACCACCTAATTGCAATTAAAACAAAACATGATCTATCAGGCCAGATTTCAATGCGAGATCTGATTTGTCCAGTATTAAAATAACTGGGATCATAACAATACAAAGACAGACTGGTTACAACAGGTCTGTGGTTAGGAATACTGAGGTGAGTAACTCATCTACTGACTCCACAAAAGCCTGTCCAATATCTACAAGGCACAAGGCAGAAATATGGTGGAGTACTCTTCACTTGTTTGGATGAGTGAAGCTCCAACAATACAGAAGATGCTCAATGCAATCCAGGACAAAGTAACCCACACAACTGTCATCCACCAACTTCAACAATCATTCTCTCCACTATCAACACATAGTCATAGCAGTGCATGCCAACTATAAGCCCAGAACGAAAAACCAGTGAGATTGGCAGATGAGTCCATCAATTGACACTGGTCCATCAATTACACATTCACTTGATTGGCAAATGTGTTGTTTTAAAATTAAACCATTGCAGTCAAATAAGTGGGAAGAGAGTGGAGCCATTCTACCCCACCTCAACTGGGTCAAAGAAACAAACAAACAAACTAACAAACAAATCAATCTCCACATAGCACCATCTCAGCATAATTATCAAAGTCCAAGAGGATGAAGATTAAATGTAAAACAGAAACAAACAGCGCCCATTGCTTGGCAGAACAATTCAAGGTAACAAGTTGAGGCAGGAGCCTTTCAGAAGCTCAAAGCTGACATTCAAAGACAAATCTGAAAGATAAGGTACATACTGTGGAAAGAGAAAGCCAGCGAGAGAGAGATCAAACAATATTCTGACCATCACAACATGCAAAAATATTTTGAAACCATCAGGGCCACGTACATAACAAGATCAAATGGACAAACCATGCCCCCAACTTCATGACAACTTGTTCTTCAGAACGGGAGATAAATCATGCTGTGGAAACTCAGGCACTCCAGCTTACACACAGAAAATCCTGCCATACATTCCCTAAATTGCCTACCTGAAATCCTCTCAGATGGTGTGTCTTTAGATTTCCCAGGGAAATATACTCATTGTTGCCACTCAAATCCAAGAAAAAATTTTGAGAACGCAGAATTCTTCATTGCATTAAGTCAACTTGATTGAAGCATGTGGCTTAATACGTCATGAGGCTTTGAGTATTGTGCTACAAAGATTAGGATGTCCAAGAAACTTCATCACAACCTAATTACTTCATTATGATATAACTGCAACTGTCTTGAGGCGAAAGATCTGAAACATGGGCCTCCTTGACACAGTATAGCATATCCATTTATTCTCACTTGTATTTATGAAAACACAGTGAAAAGTGTACAAGTCGCCATAATCTAGCACCATTTTAAATACAGAACTTAGAAATATTTGAGATAAAATTAAGCCAAAGTTCATTTTTTGTTCCCTCCACAGCTCCTGGGTTTCTGAAGTGGCGACGGAACAATGCCTCTGAAGCCACATGGAGCAGGACTAGATCCACAGTGCCTCCGTTGCTGAAACAGCGCCCTACTGCCACCACAAGGGCCTCAGACAGGACCCACCACACTGCCCATATTCATGCATTTATCCCAATGCCTCTTAAAACTTGGTAACTATACCTGCCTCCACCACTTTCTCTAGCAGTTCATTGGACATACGAACCATTATGTAAAAGAAGCTGTCCCTCATGTCCTTTTAAAACCTTTCTCCTCTCACCTTAAAAATATGCCCCCTAGTTTTGAAGCTCCCCACTCTAGGGAAAAGACCTTTGCTATTCACCTTATCAATGCTCCTCATGACTTTATAAACCCCTGTAAGATCACCCCTCAATCTCCTTCGCTCCAGTAAAAAAAGTTCCACCCTTTCCAATCTACTTTTATATCTCAAACCCTTCAATCCTGGCAACGTCCTAGTAAATCTTTTCAGAACCCTCTCTAGCTTAATAACATCCTCCCTATAACAGGGCAACCAGAACTGCACATAGTAAACCAGAAGAAGTCTCACCAAAGTCCTGTTCAACCTCAACAGCGTCCCAACTCATACACTGAAAGGTTTGAATACTGAAGGCAAGTGTGCTAAACACCTTCTTCACCACCCTGTCTACCTATGACACAAATTTCAAAGGACGATGTATCCCTAGGTCTCTCTAATCTACAACACTACCCAGGACCCTACCATTAATTATAGAAGTCCTGTTCTTGTTTGTATTACTAAAATGCAATACCTCACATTTATCCAAATTAAACTCCAACTGCCACTCCTCAGCACACTGACCCAACTGATCAAGAACTCTTTGAAATCTTAAATAACCCTCATCACTGTCCACAATACCACCAATTTTGGTATCATCTGCAAACTTATTAATCATGCCTCCTACATTCTCAGCCAAGTCATTTCTATAAATGACAAACAAAAATGGATCCAGTACTAATCCCTGTGGAACACCGCTGGTCACAGGCCTTCAGTCCAAAAAAAAACTCCACTACCACCGCCCTCTGTCTCCTACCACAAAAGTAATATTGTATCCAACTGGCAAGCTCACCCTGAATCCCATGTGATCTAACGTTACTAGTTAGTTTGCCATGCGAAACATTGTCAAAAGCCAAGTAATCAGCATCTACCGCTTCATTAAAAAACTCAGTCAAGTTTAAGAGACACGATTTCCCATGCACAAAGCTATGCTCACTATCCCTAATCAATCCTTACTTCTCAAAATGTATGTACATATTATAGTTTAGCATCACCAACAACAACATATCCACCATCAAATTCACACTCGCAGATGTACAGTTTCCAGGCTTCTCCTTACAGACTTTCGTAAACACTAGCACAAAATTAGCCACCGTCCAGGCTCCAGTACTTCATACGCTCTTTATAGATGATTCAAATATTTATGCTTGGCACCAAACAATTTTCTCCCTGACTTCTATAATGGCCTGGGATACACTTGATTAGGTCCTGGAGATTTATCTACTTCTTTATTTTTGAAGACCTGTAGCACTTATTAGAATTAAAGATTATTAGCACTGTCATGCTGTTCATTTGACAATTTTGTCTGTTATTTTAATGTAGGTAATAATCAGTTCATTTTAAATGAATTGGTTAACATTACTAAAAAGGCAAAGAAATGCCATACATATGTCTTAAATATCAAATGTTAAACAGCATAAACTAAGCATTTTGTGAACTTTTACAGTTTGCACAAGATGAAAACATTTAATCTGAAAAACTGTCATCAAACAGTCACAAGAAATAGATGTATACACAAACAAAATGTTCAAGACAATAATCAATGATCAGTACAAATAAATTAAGCCACAGTGGCTTAGAATTATCTGTTTAAATTGAGAGAGACTTTTTGGTGCTCACAATACATGAAAAGGTCACAGAAAGCACGCAAAACTATGGCTCCCTTCAAACACCATTGTCAGCTTCTTCAAGACTAAATTATTGGAAAGAGAAATTTAAACTGGCTGTCATTTCAAAACAAGCATAACTGGATGTCAATTTCCACTGTTACCTGCATTTAGAAAAACATGTTCACAATGTGGGCAAATATTGCATCATAGGAAGAAATCAATATCATTTCACTGCATCAAAAGCTGCTTAAACTGCTATTTAAAATGGACCATTTGTTTCTGTTGCATACAGTGGAGGTGATATTTTTATTTTGAACGTTGACATGGAAATCTTGCTTGGGCTAAAACAAGTGTATTCTATAGCCTCTCCACACATACAGCCTGTGCCCAAATACAAGTCCATATGCAAACTGTTTTGACCTCTTGGTTTCAAATAAATTCAAGTATGAACAATAAATGTTTTACGAATATCAATTATATCTATTATTAAATCAAATAATGCCAATAAAAGAGAAACTGAAATTTGATAACTTTTCCACAAGGACTTAAACAAAACTGGCTACCTCAAACAGACTTTATTAAAATTGGAACTGGAAGAACAATTATTTCACTGAATAGGTATCCTCAGCAAGATACAACTGACAATACCAACAACTCACCATGCTCCTCTGATCCAACTGGTTGACATTCTGGAAACTGATTTTCAGAAGGAACACTAACAGTTCGACGTAGTAGCCTTGCCCTACATGACTCTGCTCGCCGTTCTTGCAGCAGCAATGGATGAATCTAGAAAGAAAAATACAGTCTGATTCTTCAATCCCACAGGAGAATAACTGTCCATAAACATCTTGATTGGAATATCTTCTTCATTAGTCAACTGTGTCAATAAATTTTTACAACACATGGAGGGATTCATTAGGTCTTTATCTGCCTTCATGCAGTCAAAGCTATCAAATGCATCTAATGCATATTAATTAGATAGGTCATTGAATTTGATGCATCAACTAAAGGGAAACTCAAAATCTGAAGTGTCATATGAAAAATGCATGTGCAGACAACAGCCGTCTTTAATCATTCCTTTATCTGCAGGCAAAATATAAAAGTTTAAACTATGAAATTATTAATGCATATATAGTTTCTGGTTAGGATTTGCCTCCATGTTCAGTTATATCAATATTTGCTGGCTTTTCGTTTTAAGAATGATGAGGAAACATGAATTCCTAATTTTCACTCCAATTCTTCTTGATTTTCAGTAAATTCACTCCTGAGATTTTAGTGTCAATGACCAGGTCAGCATTTATTGCCCCTCCCTAATTGCCAGTGAGAAAGTGATGGCATGTCGCCTTCTTAAACTTCAAGAATCCATGTTGTGAAGGCATGTCCAGAGTGCTGTTTGAAAGGGAGATCCAGGAAATTGACCAAGCAATAGATAAGGAATCCCAATAGCGTTCTGATCAGGATAGTGTGAAGTTTGGATGGAGATTTAAGAGGTGGTTTTCCTTTGCATCTGTTTCCCTGATATTTCTAGCAATACAGTTCACAGGTTTGGAATGGGTTATTAAACAAGTCTCGAGAGCTGCTGCAGTCTTGGTCAGTCACTTTTACTATGCTATTTCAGAGGGCAATGAAGAGTCAATCACATTGCTATCGGTCCAGTGTCACATGTAAGCTAGACTATGTGAAGATGGCAGGTTTCCCCAAAACTCAACCAAATTTCACGATCATCATTGAGACTAGCTTCAGGTTTTATTGAATCACCAGCTGCTGTCATGGGATTTGAACACCTGTTTCCAGAGCATTAGTATGGGTTTTTGGATTGCTAATTCAGGTAACATTACTACTGCACCACTGTCTCCCCATAAATGTACATATTAATGGGCAGGCTATACATTGTCAGGAGCTAGCACAAGATGTGTATCCTCTGTCCAGCTCAATAGCTATAGATTTTATGGCTTTTCATAAATTAAGCTTCTAGTCAATGGTCAACCCAAAGACCTTGGTGGTGAGGGATTCAACTGTACGCTGAATGTCAAGGGGAGATGATTAGATTCTCACTTGTTAGAGATGTCATTGCCAGGCATATGTTGCAAATGTTACTTGCAAATTAAAAGTCCAAGCCTAATGTTGTTCAAGTCTTGCCGATTGCAGACAAAGACGGCTTCCAACTGAGGATCCCATGCAATCAGCAGCAAATATCCCAAACCAAAACCCATGGTATTGAAGAAGTGATCACTGATGAAGCAGCTAAGATGATAGGGCTTAGAGCACTATGCTGAGGAACTCCTGCAGTAACATTCTGGGACTGACTGGCCTCCAACAACCATAACCTTTATGCTGGGAATGTCTCCAACCAGGGAAGACTTGTACCCCCAGTTTCCTACAGACTCCAGATTTGCCAGGCTCCTGGATTCCACACTCAGTCGAATGTTGCCTTCTTCTTGCTGGTGTGAAGTTGTAATATATGGACTATTATTATTTAATATCATCTGCTGATTAAATACCTCAGACTTGTATTTGAAAGAAAACAACTCTGAATGAGCCAGAGCACTGTCTTAAAGTCAGAGATAATAGGTACTGCAGATGCTGGAGAATCCGAGATAACAAGGTGTGGAGCTGGATGAACACAGCAGGCCAAGCAGCATCATAGGAGCAGGAAAGCTTGATGTTTTGGGCCTAGACCCTTCATCAGAAATGGGGGAGGGGAAGGAGGGTTCTGAAATAAATAGGGAGAGAGGGGGAGGTGGATAGAAGATGGATAGAGGAGAGGATAGGTGGAGAGGAGACAGACAAGTCAAAGAGGTGGGGATGGAGCCAGTAAAGGTGAGTGTAGGTGGGGAGGTAGAGAGGAGATAGGTCAGTCCAGGGAGGACGGGCAGGTCAAGGGGGTGGGATGAGGTTAGTAGATAGGAGATTGGGGTGGGGCTTGAGGTGGGAGGAGGGGATAGGTGAGAGGAAGAACAGGTTAGGGAGGCGGGGACGAGCTGGGCTGGTTTTGGGATGCGGTTGGGGGAGGGGAGATTTTGAAGCTTGTGAAATCCACATTGATACCATGGGGCTGCAGGGTTCCCAGGCTGAATATGATTTGCTGTTCCTGCAGCCTTCGGGTGGCATCATTGTGGCATTGCAGGACACCCAGGATGGACATGTTGTCTGAAGAATGGGAGGGAGAGTTGAAATGGTTTGCAACGGGGAGGTGCAGTTGTTGGTTGCGAACTGAGCGCAGGTGTTCTGCAAAGCGGTCCCCAAGCCTCCGCTTGGTTTCCCCGATGTAGAGGAGGCCACAACGGGTACAGCGGATGCAGTTCAAGGACCACAACCTCCCCCCCCACAGTGGTCGAGAATGCCCTCGACCTTGTCTCCCGCATTTCCCGCAACTCATCCCTCACACCCCGTCCCCACAATAACAACCAAAAAAGAATCCCCCTCGTCCTCACGTACCACCCCACCAACCTCCGGATCCAACGCATCATCCTCCGACACTTCCTCCATCTGCAATCCGACCCCACCACCAAACACATTTTTCCCTCCCCACCCTTGTCTGCTTTCCGGAGGAACCACTCTCTCCGTGACTCCCTTGTCTGCTCCACACTCCCCTCCAGCCCCACCACACCCGGCACTTTTCCCTGCAACCGCAGGAAGTGCTACACCTGCCCCCACACCTCCTCCCTCACCCCCATCCCAGGCCCCATGAAGACTTTCCATATCAAGCAGATGTTCACCTGCACATCTGCTAATGTGGTATACTGCATCCGCTGTACCCGTTGTGGCCTCCGCTACATCAGGGAAACCAAGCGGAGGCTTGGGGACCGCTTTGCAGAACACCTGCGCTCGGTTCGCAATAAACAACTGCACCTCCCAGTCGCGAACCATTTCAACTCCCCCTCCCATTCCTCAGACGACATGTCCATCCTGGGCCTCCTGCAGTGCCACAACGATGATACCCGAAGGCTGCAGGTACAGCAAATCATATTCAGCTTGGGAACCCTGCAGCCCAATGATATCAATGTGGATTTCACAAGCTTCAAAATCTCCCCTCCCCCAACCGCATCCCAAAACCAGCCCAGCTCGTCCCCGCCTACCTAACCTGTTCTTCCGCTCACCTATCCCCTCCTCCCACCTCAAGCCCCACCCCCATCTCCTATCTACTAACATCATCCCGCCCCCTTGACCTGTCCATCCTCCCTGGACTGACCTATCTCCTCCCTACCTCTCCACCTACACTCACCTTTACTGGCTCCATCCCCGCCTCTTTGACTTGTCTGTATCCTCTCCACCTATCCTCTCCTCTATCCATCTTCTATCCGCCTCCCCCTCTCTCCCTATTTATTTCAGAACCCTCTTCCCCTCCCCCATTTCTGATGAAGGGTCTAGGCCCGAAACATCAAGCTTTCCTGCTCCTATGATGCTGCTTGGCCTGCTGTGTTCATCCAGCTCTACACCTTGTTATCACTGTCTTAAAATGACTGCAGAAGCCAAGTGACCAGTAAGCTGGCCAAAACACAAGCAAGTTACAAAATGGACCCTAAACAACATCTCAAAGAGAGAGATTCACATTAAGAAAAATAAAACTGAAATTAGATTACTTTCTACAGGAGTGGTCAGACAAGAAAGGAACTACACCAAAACCCATCATGCAAAAAAATGGGTACAGAGGTCCCATGTCCGTTTCAATGGCATCTTGTTAGTTGTCAAAAGGTATGATTATGACCTTGAGGGTGGGTGACTTTTGCATCAAAGGGATAGCAGTTTTCAGCGTTTTCAGGCTCAAACCTATCTGTTAAAGTTGGAATAGAGAGTTACGGAAAATTGTTTTAAAAGAAAGAAAACAGGAACTTCAGCCAAGTTTCTGCAACAGCTGGTATAAGGACTGATTGGAGTTTAAGAACTGACTTCAGAAGAATCAATAAAAGTATATCAAAACAAATACATTCACTTTCTAATTCAATACATTTGTCTGGTTTGTTCCTGTATAGCTTTAAACAAGTTCTAGTACATGTCGAATTGCAAAAAGCAACTTTCCAAACTGCTACTCCAACCTCAGAAGTGAAAACAATAATTAATTCATCCCTCCAGACTTGGTCGTAACAATGTTGAGGTAGTCACTTACACCTCACTTCTGAAACTTAGTTTTGTTTTTGCCCATGCAAGCTAAGGGCCATGGTTGCAAGTTAAGGGGCCCCCAGTGCCCAAATGGAGGACTGGTGACCAGGTTGCTGCTGAATAAATATGGCTTATTAACGAAGTCAACCATACCATCTACCACTTGGCTAATGATCAAAGGTAGACTGACAGAACAGTAATTGGTTGGATTGGTTGCACCCTATATTTTGCGGACAGGACAAAACCGGTCAGAATTCCAAAAGGATGGGCAGATGCAAGTATTTTGGATCTTCACAAGCCATGCATCATAATTGGCTGCAGATCGCTCATTCTCAGCATACCACAGAGAATTATGACATTCAGTCCATCAAGCCTCCTCCGTCATTCAATGTAACCATGGCTGATTATCCACCCCAATACTTTTTCTCCACACATCTTTACATCCTTGACTTACTTCTAAACACCATTCTCTACCTTAAACGTATTCATGACTGAACTTCTACCGCATTCTTGGGTACAGGATTCCAAGATTCACAATATTCTGAATAAATTCATTTCATTCCACCGACTTCCTTTCAACAATCTAATCCAAGAGTAATTTATCCCATCACATTATGACTAATTGTTAAAATTTTAGTATTTAGAAAAACCTCCTAACTCTTTTAGTCACTTTCCATAAGCACTTTTCCGCCTATCTATATGTTCATCATGTTGCCTATATTATGCAGATTCCCTGAGGAGACTATGGTACCAAACACATCTGAACGTGGACACACGCAGCAGCCTCGCTCTGTATTGTCACCAAAGTCAGACAAATGCAGAGTCATAAAAGGAGAAAGGCCAATGATTCATCTATACTCCAAAAGGCAAGTATCACTATTCTCCCTCTGCTACCTCACTTTCTCTAACTTTGCCACTGCATGCAAACCTCACCAAATGGTCATGGGCTACCAACTTCACTACTGCACACATCTCCACTCAACAGTTCTCACCAACTTCATCTTCTACAAACTTCCAACTGATCCCTGCCCTCTAGCTAAAAAGCTTTGCAAACCACAGAAGGTGACAGCCTCCAAGTTAGCACAAAGTGAGTGAGCGCTACTGAATGAAGCAAAATGTCATAAGATGCAACCTGTTTAGGTACAGGAGATTGTTGTGTCACTGTGCACAAAGGAACCTGGCAAAAGCATGCAGGTCAAAGCTGCCTGTACTCCAACAGGATTTCTGAAAACCTGAAATGGATTCCAAGTTGGTCCAAAAACAACCTTGATAGTGCAGTGAGGCTGGCCATTTGTCAATATTAGCTTCAGTGGAGGATGTGTGAAAGAGATTGCTATCCGTTAAGAATTCAAGGACATATTAGCAAACAGACATTAAACACAGACATGGAGTGGCAAGCTGCATCAACCAGGAACTGCTCTGACTTTCAAGACAGGAACTGTCACTTTCTAGTTTCTCAGGAGAGGAGGGGAAAATTGTGAGCTGCATAGAATTGAGACAAGATTAGCTAATAAATTAAATGAAATAAGGTAGATATTGCTATGACTTATTATTTGGAACTTGGCGTTGAAACAAGGGGAAAGAAAACAGAGTCATATAGCATGGAACCACACCCTTCAGTCCAACTAATCCATGCTGACCAAGTTGCCCAAACTAAACTGGTCCCACTTGCCTGCATTTGGCCCATATGGCTCCAAACCTTTCCTTTTCATTTACCTGTCCAAATGTCTTTTAAATGGTGTAACTGTACCCTCATCTAACACTTTCTCTGGTTGTTCATTCCACATACTAACCAACCTCTGGGTGAAAAATTTGCTCCTCAGGTCACTTTTAAATCTTTCTCCTCTCACCTTAAAAACTGGCCCACTAGTTTTGAACTACCCCACCCTAGGGAAAAGGCCTTTGCTGTTCACCTTATCTACGCTCCTCACGGTTTTATAAACCTGAACTATATCTCCTTAATCTCAAACAAACACATTCATAGGACAAAGATGACAATACAGTCTATAGAGACACTCCTGTAGGCTAAGAGTCTGAACTCAAAAGGACAAAATGGGATGACTGCTCAATTCCTAGAGCTTCCTGTCAAAGTGAGTGAAATACTGAACATCAGAGGAATCAAAAATCTTCAGACTAGACTTCAATTCAGATAGAAATTCAGTTAGACTCTAGTCTATGGACAGAAGTAACAGTTCAGCTTTTAGGATTTATGTGGCAGTCAAAAGGTACTGATGTTTTAGAACTCTCCGGATACCTCCCAAAAAACAGTGAAAATAAATCTTGATGGAAGCTATTGAGGACTTTTCCTTCTACATCCATGTCCAGGTATCCTGGAAAAACAGAAACCAACTCGAGAAGAGTGTTGCTAATTAACCTCCAGTCTGTAGGCCCCATCTCTTCCAAATCACATCTGTCCAGCAAAAAGAAGTAATAAACCTCATCTCTTATCTCTTAAAAGCTTTGCTTATCTCCCTTCTAAAGTTACTTGGTTTTTAGTAACTAGCAATTAAGTTACAGCCCACATTACTGTTGAACAATTCCAACAAATCAAATGTTCTTTCAAAATCTTTGTAAACCCTCCTTTTAATCCTGAATATCCAAATAGTTCTATATTCCAGTTCTTTGTACCACTTAAATATAATGTATTCCCAACACCTGCCGTGTTCAAGTAAACATCAATGTACTGAAGTTCAGAATGTTCGGTTACAATTTTACTTACATATTGTTAACTTGGATCTGGAATTGGAGTAGAAGCATACAACTTTTATTATTGTCTTATCTGGTGTGTTTTGCTTAAATACACAGATTTGTGTTTTAAGATTTATTCCCATAATTCGTATCTTTCACCTACAAAGTTGGAAACTGGTACTTCAAAATACTGCAGCCTTCTTCAAAACTGGATATCACTATCCAGATAGAAACCATTACTATATGATCAAAGAATCAAAGACAACATACCGCTACACTAAACCTTTTCAAATTCATATACTGACTGAGTCTCCATTCAAAAAATGAAAAAAAAAACATTAGAAGCATTGTTATCTAAAATCATTGGCCACTGTATTGCATTTTTAATAGGACTCACACGGTGAAAAACCCATTAGAACCAGGAAATGTTATTTTCAGTACAGCAACACTCATTACAGGAATTCTCACACTGTTTTCAGTGACACATGTTTACCATGGCCTCTACATCCGTGTGAATGTCCCTCATTAATAAAGATGTTGCACAAAATAATCTCTTTGTAATATAATTTTCACATTGCTACCAGAAGCAGAAATGGGGCACAATGATGGTCAATGACCTCAAACTTAAAAACTTATGCAGATGACCCATAAACTTAGTTATTAGTAGTTAGATTAAAAAACGATGGCTTAATATTACCTTTCTGGAAGATCTAGGGAAGGACAATCTTTATCTTCTTGTTCCAGCTTCAACTTGAGAGAGACTCCAGTGTTGATTCTAAATCTTTCTCTCCTGTGCCTAAAGAAGTGGCTCATATTGATGTTTGGCTCTACAGCAACCATGCCATCTAAAAATTAGCACCTCAAACAATACAGGAAGTGTACATAAATTCTGGAATGCTAATTAAACACTTGACTATACAACTAAATGAAAAGGACCTAAATTAACACATATTTTCCAGCAGAGGGCACGAATGAGCAATGACATACAAAAACTAGCTTCTGTTTCTACCTCTAGCCTGAAAATGTTTCAATTCCGTTGCAAATCAGCTCAAAAGCAAAACATGATCTTCACACTGTGAACATCTCATTTCAGACTTGGTGGATCTTCAGCAATTAAGACATTAGGGAATGATCTTGTTTGACCTGTATTTTAGACAAGTGAATAAAAGGACAGCAACAACCTGTTTCACGGAATTATGACATAGAAATCTGCCTTTTCAAGTAAACAATATAACTATTATTTTCTCAAGTAGACACCAGATTCATCATCTATCAACTTCATTTATTGCTGTCGTCTGTTGTGGATGGTCGTTCTTTGATGTAATGGTTGACCAGATGAACCTACAGAAAGAGAGAGCGCACATGCGAGAGAGAGAGCACATAACAGACACCGACTGATAAATGCTTCTGTCTGCAAGCTCTGGAAGTTCTTTTGCTCCCCCAGCTTTTTAACACTATGTAGATCCACCAATAGAGAGGGCAACTAGCAAGCAGATCTTCATGAACTTGAAAGATTCTCTGTGAATCTCAGTCTCGAATTCTCCCTCTTACTGCTTCATACAGCAATATTGTATTGCACTGCTTAACAATATACAACAATCGATTTTCAAGTTGCAAAACTCTCCAGGTACTTCAGTTATAGCAATCCAGCTTCCAGTTCAGTTTATAGTTCTTAAGACAAAAACAGGTGTTCTCTTACAAAACAATCTTTAACATTTTTTTTAAGTTAATCACAGGTGTTGGGTTCCTTTGAACATTTTCCCTTCTTATTAGAATGTACATATGGTGTTCCTTGAAATATCCCCTTTAAATATCTTCCATGGTATGACCTACTCCTCACTCTAATATCCAAGTTGATTGTAGCTCATTCTGTTTTCATACCTAATAATCAATGCCTCCTTTGAGCTGTGCTGACCTCATGAAACATGCATCAGGAGAAAAAGTAGAGAGAATGCAGCTCAAACCTGCCCTTAATTAATTTTAAAATACTATTCTTGGACCCATTCTTCTCACCCTTAAACTGCATATAAAATTCAATCATATTGCGATTACTGCTACCAAGGGGGCCCTTCTCTATGAGGTCATAAATGATCTCAATGTAAAATATCAAGATTAGTATACCCTGCTCTCTGGTCAGCTACAGAATGTGCTGTTCAAAGAAACTATCTAGGAAATATTCTATGAACTCCTCATCTAGGCTACCTTTGACATCAGAGCAGTTGGGTTTAATAATAAAAACCTGAGGGGCAAGGTCCAGATCAAGCTCAGTCAAAGCGAAGCAGAACAAACTTTCAGTGAATCCAGAAATGGAGTTCCTGAGGTGATGTCAGGTTGCAAAAAGTGACACGGGATAACAAAGCATCAAACTGGGTTAGTAAGTTCGGGTGAGCACTTGTACTGTTTTTATGAGGTCTTTATTTTGGAGTTATAGCTTGTAAGGGCAATAGTGCAAAGGTCCAGAGAAGAAGGGCCCTAGAGTAATTAATTTTGTTTGATTTTAAAAACAGCAATCTAGGAGTTTAAGTTAAAGTTAAGGGGGTGAGTCATGGAATTTGAGCTCAAAGCCCTGCTCCTGCTCAACATGGAAAGTCAGGGGCAGCTCCAGTGCTCGGAACCAGAACATGTTCAAGAAGCAACTCCAGCTGCAGCTCTTGGAAGTCCATGTTTCAGAGCTGGAGTAGCAGCTGAAGGACACTGTGGACCATCTGCAAGGTTGAGCGCATTGTAGATAGCACATACAGAATTGTGGTCACTCCACAGACTAAGAAACCATAGGCAGGGATGGAACGGATGACCATTACACAGTGAAAATGAACTAGATAGGCAGAAGTCCTCTGTGGCTAGGCCCATGCAAAACAGATATGCTGCTTTCTTGTTGTTGCTGGGAATGGCCTCTGAAAGGAAAGTAGCACAGCCAATTTCGTTGCACTACAGTTGTCTCAGAAGCACAGGACGGGAGGAGTAAGTGTGAGAATTCCAATGGTGACCATAATGATGCTGTAGCTTTAAGAGGTTATTTTGTCCTTTTTTTTAAAAAGGGGGATTGAATGTGAGGTGTTGAGCAGTCTGTAAGAAAGTAGACAGCTTGAGAGGCTTTGGATTTTTTTTAAGAAGTTGGAACAATACAAGTGGCCTAAAGGGGTGTGATCAAACTCCCACAACAGAAGCTGCCGGGGTTGTGAAAAGCTGCCACGTCTCTCTTTACTACAGCTGAAAGCTGGAGTTCTCCTTCTCTCTTTCAGAATTGCCTTTTGATGCTCTTTTCTCCTGGATAGGAAAATCACATGCAAGATAATTTGTTTTCTGAATGTGGCTTTTATCAAAAGGTGTGTTTACGTGATGTTACTGTATTGGAACAGTTAATTAGTAATAGTTACTGTATCTATTATTTTGTTAAACATTCAAATAGTGTTACAGCAAAGCCAATTCCTTTCTTTATTCTTTTGTTGTATTTTAACTATACTGTATGAACAAATCGTGTTTTGCTTAACGTCGAGTAGTTTGACTGATCAAATTGCATCTGGAACACAGCACCTTACATTTACCTTTAAAATAAGGGGGGGGGAAGTCTCGGCTACTTTCTTAATATATTTGCGGTGGGCGGGTAGGGGAAGGGAGGTTCTGGTCTGGCCAAAACACCACCTCCAAACTCTCCACACGTTCCTTTGCAGTAGCTCCTGAGAATATAGTATTGGTCTTGTGAGAGGGACAAACTGAATGAAAATCAGTAGGAAAATGGTGTTGCAGAAATAGTTGAGATTAAAGGCTGATAAATTCCCAGGGCCTGATAATCCACATCCTAAGAAGTGCCACTAGAAATAGTGGATGCATTGGTGGACATCTCTCAAGAATCTATAAATTCTGGAACAATTCCTATGGATCAAACTGTTGCTAATACAATCACACTATTAATAAAGAGAGAGAAGACAGTGAATAATAGACCAGTTAGCCTGATACTGATATTGGAGAAAACGCTGGAGTCCATAATAAAAGATTTAAAAATAGAGCACTTAGAAAACAATGAGAGGATTGAACTCAGTAAGCATTTATATAAGAAAGGGAAACCAAATTCTTGACGAATCTACTAGACTTTTGAGGGGATGCAACAAATACAGTTAATAAGGGGGAGGGCAATGGATGTGGTTTACTTGGATTTTCAGGAGGGTATTGATAAGGTCCCACGTGAGATTAGCATATTAAGGTAAAGCAAATGGGTTTTGGGGTAGTGTACTGACACAAATAGAACTAGCTGGCAGACAGGAATCAAAGAATAGAAAAATCCCTATTTATGCCTGATGGCAGGCAGTGACTAGTTGAGTGCCATAAGGATCAGCGCTTGGACCCCAGCTTTTTACAATACATATTAATGATTTAGATGAAGGAAACAAACGTGAGGAAAATGCATAGATGCTTCAGTGCATTTTGAACAAGTTCAGTAAGTGGGCAAATGCATGGCAGATGAAGTGTAATGTGAATAAATGTAAAGTTATCCGCTTTGATACAAAAGACAGAAAGGCAGATTATCTGTACAGCATCAGATTGGGAAAGGGGTGATGGAATTATGCCACCTATCATTAATAGATCTAATCAGGAATTCTGCAGAAACTTCTTTACCAAGATAGTGATTAGAATAGGAAACTCACTCCATAAGCAGTCGCTGACTCAAACAGCATGTATATAGTCAGGGGTTAGAGAAGGGTGGGATGATGCACGTGCAAAGCATAATTACTGGTATCAAATTGAATGGCCCATTTCGGTTCAGAACATTGCTTTTAATTTCATGCAAGATACTGCTAACAAAAGGCAATCAAACATTTGTGCAACAAATCTAGCATTTTCTAACACGACTCAAATTAGACATTTTTACAAAATTTGATCATGTTAATTTAGACAAGCTAAAATTCAAAACCAATGCCACTAAGGAGGGCATTTTGCTTGCAAATGATCCATTTTGCAAGTAAATAAAAATAAGTACAGTGTATTTCCTATGTGACCTAGCTACTACAAATCCTTGCACACAAGTTCGGAAATTTAAAATAAAAACTAAAAACCTAAGCATTATTAGTTGCTTAAAATAGGAGTAATAGCACTGAAACGTAATTTAAAACAACGATTTCATTCAAAATCTTTACCATAATAAAGATTCCCAACATGTTGTTCATGAAAGAAATCAAAAAATCTGACACCAGACAGAAGGACTAACAGAGGAGAAGACCAAAAACTTGATCAAAGAAGGTTTTAAAAGGAGGATCTTAAAAGGAGGAAAGATAAGTAGAGAGACCGAGATGGTTAGGGCAGTGAAAGTCACAGCCAGTAACAGAGCAATTAGGGGATACATAAACAGCTAAAATCGAGGGAGTGAATATAGCGTAGAGATTCATAATACCAGAAGAGGTTGCAAAGACAGAGGGATAAAGGCCATGGAGGGATTTGCAAACAAGGATGAGAACATTTAAATAAAAAAAGTCTTTCTTAACCAAGAGCCAGTGAAGGTCAGTGAATATAGGAGTGATTAATTACTTAGACTTGCTGAGAGTTGGGATGTTGGCAGTTTGGATGCCAAATTTATACAGGATGGAAGATGGGAGTTTGGCCAGAAGTACACTGGGACCCGAGTGGAAGGAATACACTGGTAATCAAGCTCCACTACTCTACAGCTGTCACAAATGTATAAATGAGTAAATGAATTCTCAAGTTGGTTAAGTTGCCTGGCTTTGACTGCTATCTAGGATAAAAGAAACTCACACCGGGCTTTACCAATTAACAAAAAATTACAACCTTATCCTTTAACAAGTGGCACAAAACATTATTAACCATTGCTGTGCAAATTGAAACTATATCCCCCTTAAACTCAAATATGCATACATTCATTCATAAATAGGACAAACAGCTTTGTAAAAACATCGCGAGTAGAGATAGACAAAAAAAAGGAACAAATTCTGCAGTTGAAGAGTCCAAGCCAAGGGTGGAATTAATTGACTTTCCCCACACAGTTCATCGACTTTTGACAATATATTAAGAATTTTCAATTGCAGAACAATAGCAGACCCTCAATTCAGTAGCCAGTCAGTTGAACTTCGGTGTTACTCGAGTTAAAAGTCATTTCCAGAGACGAATAATTTTTTCTACTCAGAACGACAAAGAAAGAGACCAGTCTTTGCTTGCAGGCTTTCCAGAGATTTGGGTTCAACAACCCTTTCTAAGGTCTAAAGTCTGTGACAAGTTGCAACTTTCAAATTCAAATACTGCTGCTAAGCAGACTTTCAGTGGTCCTCCAGCATTAATTCATAGTCATTACTCACATTCAGAATCAGCTATATAACAACAGTGAGCACGTGCGAGTTGTGCAGGAAGTCTTAGAAAGGGAAGTGATGATACAAAAGAGGTCAAATGGGTCTTGCCATTTTGTCTGAGTACAGCAGCAAAACTGAGAACATTATAATGAGAATTTATTCTTTTTCAACATCAATATTTGTATATTTTTCAAGAAGGGTTACAGAAAGCATGATTTATTTCCTTGATCTGAGAATAGAAATTAGTGCAATTCAACTCATGTTCTCACCAAGATCAACTAGTTCAGCTGAGAATAACAATTGCGTCTGGAAACCCCTGATCTGCAGAGGGCTCAGTTTACTATTTAAAATGCCACAGTTTACTGGGGTAGCATGCTGGAAACCAAGCCCCACTATTCATCACAAAAGTTGAAAAGTTCAATGTATATTAAGTCCGCAATCTTCCTGTCAGATAGAACAAGGCCATTAGAAAATACAGGCCAGTTTTCTGTGCCTAAAGTATTTTTTTTGACTAAAGATAAACAGATTCTATCTACAATAAACACCCATGAAGTGTCGACATATAATTCTACCTGTTAAACTGTAACCCGCTTATATAACTGACACGCACACACACCTGCTCAAAAAAAAGCGCTATGGGTGAAGGGGTCGAACTGAGAAAGCAACTGAATGGGCCCAGGATTCACCAAGATGATCCTTTTGCTTGCTAGGACTAATTGTTCTTCAAATTGCTCTTCCTTAAGGAGGCACAGGTGATTAGAATACCAACTGCGAAACCTCTTAGTTACTGCTTAAAGCCACAGCTTACAAGAGCTGGTGAGGGATAATAAACTGGCTTTCTTCACGCTTTAGGTATTTTGTTGGAGAGAAAGACACAGACCACCTACCGTTTCAGAAGTGCAAAGACTTCTGCCAGTATCACTCACGCCACAAGGTTTTCAGCTCCCCTATCAGATTGTTGCTAGACTGACAGCCTTGGTCATACATAACGTGTCAGGACTCTACAGAACAAATCAGCTACTTGTTGCCAGCCAAATCTCACTATGTTCACATCCCACAGATGGATGTACATACATATACACACCACACATACACCCCTGGCTGTTTTAACCAGCAGCAGTGTACACATGACTTGAAATGAATTTGGTAACCTATTTTTAAAAATTACAGCAACCTCTTTCACAATATTTTGCTATTTATAAAAGATAATTCTTTCTCCATTTCAGTCCACAATCAAAAAGATTTTAAAAAAAGGTGGACTTTTATGGCTGAAACACAGAAAATAGGAGGAATAGGCTATTCAGCCCTCTAAGCCTGCTCTGCCATTCAATATAATCATGACTGATCATCTAACTTCATACCCTGTGCCCACTTCCCCCATATCCTTTAACAACTTTAGTCCCATAAACTATACCTAACTGCTTTTTGAAAACAGTCAATCTTTTGATTTCAACTGTTTTTTGTGGCAGAGAATTCCGCAGGCTCACCATGTTTTGGATGAAGATATCTGTCCTTGTCTCAGTCCTGAATGACCTACCCTGTATTCTTAGACAGTAACTCGTGGTTCTGGACTCCCTGCTCATTAGGAGTATCCTTCCTGTATTTACCTTATCTAGTCCTGTTAAAATGTTATAGGTTTCTAAGCGATCACCCCTCATCCTTCTAAACTCCAGTGAATACAATCCTAACTGATTCCAGTCTCAGTCCCTACATCAGTCCTGCCATTCCAGGAATCTGTCTCGTAAACCTCTGTTGTACTGCCTCTGTAGCCAAAACATCCTTCCTTGTATAAGAAGGTCAAAATAAACCAAAACAATGTTAAGAGAATACAAGTGTAATGTTACATTCACAACATCACATCACCTTTTATTATAAAGTAAACTTCCACATACCTCTTAGATAACAAGCATGGGGCTGGATGAACACAGCAGGTCAAGCAGCATCATAGGAGCAGGAAAACTTGACGTTTCGGGCCTAAACCCTTCATCAGAAATGGGGGAGGGGAAGAGGGTTCTGAAATAAATAGGGAGAGAGGGGGAGGCGGA
>JAHRHZ010000035.1:27213671-27323095 GCA_024137785.1 Ginglymostoma cirratum
CCTCTCCACCTATCCTCTCCTCTATCCATCCTCTATCCGCCTCCCCCTCTCTCCCTATTTATTTCAGAACCCTCTTCCCCTCCCCCATTTCTGATGAAGGGTTTAGGCCCGAAACGTCAAGTTTTCCTGCTCCTATGATGCTGCTTGACCTGCTGTGTTCATCCAGCCCCATGCTTGTTATCTCGGATTCTCCAGCATCTGCAGTACCTTTTATCTCTTCCACATACCTCTTCTTTGTCCAGCAATAGCAACTGACCATCCGTGACAACACAAAATTTGGTGTTCCATACTGCACGTCCATGATGCGATTTTCCACATGATATCCTGTGTGTGAGTGGACCTCTTACATCTGAAACACAGAATGCAGTTTTCATCTTTATGAAGAGGACACTGACCTGACAATAAAAGTAATTATTCATTATGAAGTCTACATTTGCTTTCACTTCAGTCAAAATTATTATAAGGATTAGAAGAAAGTTCAGAGAGTACAATATCACATCTATTAATTCACATCAGCTATTTCTCGCTACTTACTGAGTAAACAGAGGTGAAAGGACAAGGATCAGGTGTAACCACAAAGAACAAAAAGAAAACAAGGTAAATCAAATTTCAATGTCTATTTGACTTTAAACTGAGAAAGATTACAAATGCTACATTTCTATAGATTGAAAAAGTAGTTTGTGTCATGAAATTTATGGGCAGTTTATAAGAATCAAGTTTAGAGAAGAACTCAGCATAGCAGTACTTCCACCAATAACTTATTTTCTTTTGTTAAATGAAGAGGTGTTGGAAGTTAAAGGAACTTTGACCACCAGTTCCGTGGTGGGATAAACCCATGTTCCCAGCCTTCGCCTCTGAATCACTAAAGCAGAAACTTAAAACAAGAAAGCCGGAAGAAGGGTGTTAAACAAACAATTGTACCCTCCCATTATTTTATATTCTTGGGTTGAAACCTGTGTAAAATTTCTTGAATGGCAGGCTGCAGAGATTGTTTTGACATGAACAGTAAATGCACATTGCAAATATGAGTTATAAATATAGCGAAACACCTCAGAGAGCCACATCCTGCGTTAAAAATAACCAAAATGAAAACAGTTTCAACCTTCCATAGTGTACTTGTACAGCTTGCACGCCAAGTGCATCTTTAGGGAAAAACTGAAAAATTGTTAGAAGTCAAAATAAAAAAAACACAGAAAATGCTGGAAATACAGACTTATTGCATATTTTCAGCATTTTCTTTTTATTTAGGTTTCCAGCATCTGCAGTATCTAGCTTTTTGACAGGTCAAAGCCATTGTGTTTCAGTCATTCACTACATCTTGGGGACAGAACATGGATTGTTCTTCATTTTGTACAGCTATAAATTATTTGCATCTACATAGCACTTTCAGGACCTCAGGATGTCTCAAACTACAAGTATATCATTGGTTGCAATGCAAACTGCTAATTTCTTGTAATGTAAAAAAAAGCCGATTTGTAAACTGCAAACTCCTACAAACAGTAATATGATAACAATTGATTTTCTTTTCATGCAACATAAATGACAGTGACTTCAACATCCACTGTCATGAGGCAAGAACCCTATCAAGTGCAACAGCGTTCCCTTCTCACCAGACTTCCCACAGAGAGGTGAAGGATCAGACAAAGGATTTCTTCAACCACAGGATCAATTCTATGTAAATACTGTGTCTTCCTTGTTTAACCTTTACTTCCCTTCATGTTTGCAATGACTTGACGCCAGTGGAACAAAGGATCCTCACATCATGATCCTTGGGTTGTCTGTATATCAGACCTCATGTTACAAAATACTTCAGAGAAACAGAGATAGCTAGCTAGCTAAATGCATGTGCAAAAATAATACCTAAACAGGTGATACAAGATTAAAACTCCCTTGGAACATGTTCAGTTTTATTAGTTTTATATTCCTAAAGTATTTATGCAAACACTATCAGGTAATAAGTGTATTGGATTCCACAACCTAGCATTCCTACATTGTGATAATACTACTAACTACAAGAATAAATTTGATACTATTTTCTCCACAAGAAATCTTCCAAGAAAGTTTGGAAGTTTTCTTGTGGGTTCCTATTCTAGCTAGATTCAACACTTCAATTAAAATAACTCTCAAGGAGGAAACTAGTTAGCTTAATTGGTTGATTGGCTAGACTATAGTGGAAAGTAGCACCGACAGCATAGGTTCAATACACATGCTGATTGAGACAGTTCTTGGGGCCTTGCCCCAGTAGTAGTGTGGCACTTAACATCATCATTATTTGAGGATTTCAAGGAAGACAGAATGTGTGAAGAAAAACAGCCCAAATGACTTCAAAATAAAAATTAAAACTGGAAAGAAAATACGAAATAGAATAAAACTGACAACAACTCTAGCATGGATTAAAATAGGTTTGTGTAAATTTTACAGGAAAGTGCTAAATCTATACATGAGCACAAACAGACATAATTTATATATATTAATATTTTTAATAGAGAATTATAATCATGTTTACTTTGCCTTCTTTATTCATGATTTATTTCAGTTACCATACGTAACAATATGATTGAGATAAATTTACACTATGCAGATACAAAGTTAATGACTAATGATTTCTTTTGATTCTGTTGTATTACATTGCCTTGCAATACCTATAATTGAAATCCTTTGACATCGGCATTAGTTGGTACAAATATACGAAGAAAACTGAACCACAGTTATCATTATCATTATCAAATACTCAGTATTTGAGTATTTTGGAATATTTCCTACATGCTCACACACAGTATAATCACATATACCACGCAGGTTAAAATAATTGGTATTGAACCCTCAAAACCCTTAGATGTTTGCCACAATATGCCATTTGCCATGGCACTGACTCACTAAGACCTAGAAAGTTCTCCAGTTTGACTAGCTGATGGTAATACTGGATGTCAGGGCCATGAGGTGAAACCTGGTTTAATGGATCACAAGTTTAATTTTTGAAGTTGCCTACCACATGGCTAGCCACTCAACATAATCACAAAAGACAGTCAAACGTTCTTCAACAAAAAGCACAATTTTACTAATCAAGGAAAAAAATCTAAATCAAAATATTTTTTAAAACTTCAAGAAGATCAAAAATCAAAGTTATAACCTTTTTCCGAGCAATATCTTTTTCAGATACTCAATACCTGTGAAGTTTCACTCCCACTTTATTTAAATTCCTTAGCTAGCTAACACTTTACAGTTTTGATAGCCCTGGAACATTCTTTCCAGCTGCGATGACCTGGGTTCCTTTTCAGTTCTAATGACCAAAACCCCATCAGTTCTACAGCTTGAAAAAACTTACACATATATTTTCACAGCTTGGAGACGTTATAAACCAACCTTCCTTTCTGCTAGGACAAATCTGTTCTTCTGCACCGAAAACCCAGAATTGACATCTGATTCTATTCATGGCCCCTGGCCTGTTTTTCTGTAGGTCGTGAAGTATTTACAAGGTTGCATTTTTATCATTGAGCACCACAGGTATCCTGCTGGACACTTCAAGTCATATATGTTTTGTTAAAAATGGTATTTTTTGTTCTCTATTTCAAATAACTTCTAGCCTCTTAAAAAAAACCACTTCCTAGAACTGAAACCTCATATCTATTTCACATTTATTTTAAAATCTAAATTTCCAAATGAAAGTAATATATTAGTCATCTTTGTGACAACTGTTCATCTGCATAGAGCATGCTGGCCTTAACCAGAAGATTTGGCAAGACATATAATTTACTTCAGCATCCCAAAAGAGGGAGAGGAAAAGATTATCATCAAAATTAAGTAATATAGAAACAGAGAAGATAGGAGCAAGAGGAGGCCTTCGGCCCTTCGAGCCTGCTCCACCACACTTCACTATCATGGCTGATCGTCCAAATCAATAGCCTAATCCTGCTTTCTCCCTATAACCTTTGATCCCATTCACCACAAGTGCTATATCTAGTCGACTCTTGAATACATTCAATGTTTTGGCATCAACTACTTCCTGTGGTAATGAATTCCACAGGCTCACCACTCTTTGGGTGAAGAATTTTCTCCTCATCTCTGTGCTAAATGGTCTATCCTGAATCCTCATATTGTGCCCCCTGGTTCTGGACACACCCACCATTAGCAACATTCTCCCTGCTTCTACCCTGTCCAGTCCAGTTAGAATTTTATAAGTCTCTATGAGATCCCCCCTCATTCGTCTGAACCCTAGCAAAAACAATCCAAACCTAGTCAATATCTCCTCACACATCAGACCCACTATCCCTAGAATCAGCCTGGCAAACCTTTACTACACTCCCTCGAGAGCAAGAGCATCATTCCTCAGAAAAGGAGACCAAAACTACACACAATATTCTAGGTATGGTCTTACCAAGGCCCTGTATGACTGCAATAACACATCCCTACTCCTGTACTCAAAATCTCTCGCAATGAAGTCCAATATACCATTTGCCTTCTTAACCACCTGCTGCACCTGCATGCTTACCTTCAATGACTGGTGCACAATGACACCCAGGTGTCACTGCATACTCCCCTCTCCCAACTTACAGCATTCAGGTAGTAATCTGCCTCCTTTTTTTTGCTTCCAAAGTGAATAACCTCACATTTATCCAAAATTATACTACATCTGCCATTGATTCACCCACTCACTCAACCTGTCAAGATCACGCTGAAGGATCTCTGCATCTTCATCACAGTTCACCCTCCCACCCAACTTGGTATCATCTGCAAACTTTCCCTCATCCAAATCGTTTATATGTACTGTGAATAGCTTGCGTCCCAGCTCCAATCCCTGTGGCACCCCACTAGTTACTGCCTGCCAATTTGAAAATTCCTACTCTTTGTTTCTTCTCCGCCAACCAGTTTCCTATCCATCTCATACACTTTCCCCAATCCCATGCACTTTAATCTGCTGACATTCATGGTCCCTGGATAACTGAAGGTATTAGAGAGTTGACACCATTGCTACCATAAAACTATTTTTGCAATTAGCAAGGTAGATTAATTGGAGAAAAGACAATTCAGCCAGAAAATCTAACATGGAAGACTTAAGAAGCAATTTGCGATGGATTTTGACTTTGTGGTAATGTATTTTTATGTACAAAGTTGGTCTCCTGTACATAGAGGAGAGACTCTTTAGTTTGATAAATAATTAAGATCCAAAAGATAACATGTAATTATTTTTCTGGTGACTCTTGACACTAAAATATTTAAATGGTAATATCAAGCTTTAAAATTCATTTCACAGACCATGAAACCAGTACTCATTCTGTCAAAACCTTTCTCAATAACCCAGAATCTAATGGCAGACAGAATTCAAATTGTTAAATCCTTGGCAGCTGCAAAGACTAATCATCCTACCAATTACAGTAATATGTCAAGTGTAAACCAAATCCTAGCTTGACCCCAATCGGCCATGTTAGCTGATTCAGGATCTTCTATTTGCTGTTACTCTAAAGAATGCATTCAACACATAAGGCAACAAGAGCTGACCATAATTGTCAATTTGTTCATTTATCACAGCAATCAAGAGTCAAAAGCTATGCTTATTTTTTACAAAGGGAGGAATGGAATCACACATTAATCCTGGCCTTTAATGTAACACTATTCATTCCCTACATTAAGCAAGAAGGGCTACGATGAGGCAAATATTCATACTTAAATAGTGTTCTCAGAGCAGAGCAAACAAATCCATATCACAATAATATGAATGGAATGTTAACCAAAGTACCTCATTATGTTTTTGTGAATACAGCCATAGATTCAAAACTTGCAAGATATCCCACCCTAAATAAATAAAAACATTTTCATCATTTGTAAATTGATTATCCATGTAATTACACAAGAAATGACAGTTATCCACATACACATGAAACACTAGAATATTGTTAGTCGGATTTAAAAATAAACATTAATATGACAATGACTGATTTTTCTGTAACACTGCAACTGACTACATGTTCAAATCACTAAAATTTTATTTGTTATGATCCCAGCTGACCAGACAAGCCTGATCCCAGAATGAAACATTGCTTGAAAATGTTATACAAGAAGTCTGAATTTTGTTACCCTTTTACTATTGCTCTGCTTCAATGCCATTATGCAACCAGGACCAGAAATCCTATTGAATAGCACAGGATTCAAATGTTGTTGCTTGCAGAAGATGACAAATCAAAACCACTGGATCAACAAAACCAAGGAGATATATTCTCCTGAATGGATTCAATTCTCCTGCTTGGAGACACTGCTCTACCTTCCAAACTGAAATCCAGATTCTTCTGAGCTAACTTTGAATCTTCTGTTCTGATATCAAAAATAAACTAAAACTGCCTTGATGTGTTTACTCTGCCTGTCGGGAATGCTACAGAATAAATATTTTGAGCTAATAACAGTACAAAGGTCTTCCCAGACACTTCTGTAATCACTTTTCTGCTGTCTTGAAATTAATTTATTTAGGTAAGTGTTCCAGATTGATCTTTGGAACTTTTCAAAAAAAAAAATTCAACGATGCCTAACTCTCCTTGTTTGATTACCAACTAAAAGCATATACGATGTCTTCATCTGAGCATCTTCAACATAATTAATCAACAATTACTATTTTAGACAGCTTGATGCAGATGATCTCACTTTGACACCACACTCTGTCTTTGAATGACAGTGTCCAGAAGAGTCTGATCAAGGATGTCAAGAAACGCCCAAGGGCCTTCTGGGTCAGTAGTAGGGCTGGTGTTAATCTAAAAGATGCCAGTTCTTCTTGGAGGCATTCTTTGGCTGATATCTGACCTTGCTACACACAGAGGTGGTCAGGGCCACAGCCAGCACTAAGTAACAAGGACACTGTTAAAAGTGACCGGTCTGGACATCAAGAGATCTAGCTGGTGCCAGTGGTGCAATCTTAGATGTCTCCAAGATACCGTGCACCATTCCCCAATATGGAAGCAGAATTAATTGCACAGCAGCCATGCTAATAGCATAAGAGTGTTCAATGCCCAGTTTTGCTTATCTTCTCGATTCCACAGTACCCTATGCACATTGGTCAAGTTGCATAATTGGTACCACACATGATGAAATTCCCTTGTACTGTCTCTCAGTATTTTGGGGAGGCTAAGCCCTCAGAGTACAAACATTGATGATATTTAAACATATTCCTTTTCCCTAGCCCAATGCTAGATGTCTTGATAATGGTGATGGTGAGTCTTTAGACCAGTAAGACAGCAAGGTGGAGAGATGTTATTCAAGCAATTTTGTTAAAACTTCCTATATCATGGACACCGTACATATCATTGATACAATGTAGTAAGAAATTGCATATTTTCTAAAATTTCATTGTTACCTGTTCAGTTGAATTATTGTTTCATTTACTGCAGGCCTGTGGAATGTCATTAATATGGTTACGTTAATAGAATGGAAAAGCTCATGAAACTCCTAGCATCTCAATCTTTGACACAGGACATATAAAGTCAACAGGTATAACAGGGACTGCAGATGCTGGAGAATCCGAGATAACAAGGTGTGGAGCTGGATGAACACAGCAGGCCAAGCAGCATCATAGGAGCAGGAAAGCTTAAAGTTTCGGGCCTAGACCCTTGATAGGCCCGAAACATCAAGCTTTCCTGCTCCTATGATGCTGCTTGGCCTGCTGTGTTCATCCAGCTCCACATCTTGTAATCCTAAAGTCAACAGGTTCTTTCTTTTAAGGGTCAAGAGGTGAGGTACAGAATGCTGAAATCTTTAAAATCAGCACTAGTAGTAGGTGTGGAATTTCCCAGAAGTAGTTTGCTAGGAAGGTTCTGGCCTGGCCTTCTACCAAGAAACTAACTTGGGACAGAATACCTATTTGCCCAAAGCAGCAAATAGCTACACGAGCCAATTAAAAGGCCTTATGAAGACCCCTGTCTACACCAACTGGAAATTACTAGTCAGGCTCTTGCCCACTGCAGCAGCCATAACATGGCCGCGTAAAATAGGTAGTTCCTGGCAACAGAGAGGGGAGGGGTGCAGTCTATGTCTCTGTTTCACTATTTATCCATCCTTTCCACAGCAGGCTGACGTACAAATGGCCGCAGAATGCCTTGTGAGGGAATGCAAGCATTTAAATTGCATGATTTTCAAAGTGCTGAGAGCAATCTTCATCTTAAGGAACCTGCTCTCTCAAGCTGAAACGACAGGTGGAACTCCTCAAGTCACAAAATAAGAGGCAACTATAAGCTTCCAGAGCCCACTGCCCTTAACTGACCTTCAATCAAAAATCAGGGGATTATACCATGCTGTGCAGTATTGCGGAACCAACTAAGACCAATATTTCAGTCCAAAATATCCAGTTTCTGCCCTGTGATTTAGCCACATTGCTTCTGGTGAATAATGAATTCCAAGATAGTAATGGTGATGTTGTTAATAAGAGAAAACCCAGGTACGCCCCTACTTGAGATAGCCATTGCCTAGCACTTATGCAAATATCACCTGTCAGCCAATCTCAAATACTCTCTTGATTTTGGCCAACATTATTTACCAAGAGAACAGCTGAATAATGTGGAGCTATCAGCAAATCTCCCATTCCTTTCCTTATGAAGGAGGAAAATTTGCAGGGATACTATGTAATTGTTTGGTTTTGAAATGGTGTTTCAACCCTTACTTTACATGCAGATCTTTGACTTACAAACAAAAACAAGCTTATTTCACAATGCAGTTAGGAGTGATACATGAAGTGGGTTGGAATCATGACAGGTGAGTCTTGAAATTAACACAAACTCATCTCTGTCACAGCCCATTTGTTCCATTCAAAAGTATCACAGGAAATGTAGCAAAGTAGGAAAACCTGAACATAGGAAACTACATATGGAATAGTTGTTTTTGGTATTAGCACCCAATCCAACAACTGCCTCATAATACGGTCAGCCAAACAAATCAATAAATTATTCAGCGATCCTCTCACTTTCATATTATTAATTTATTATAAATTACATATCTCAAATTGACAAGATGTTGTTTGATACAAAGGAAAAGTCCTTTTGTTCATTAATAGAGAATAGCGCCTGCTATGGGTAAAAGAAAATAGACATTTGTTCAGCTTCATACCATTTATTATAAAAGGCAATTATATTGTTGGACTTTGCATCAAATACTAAGAAGTACAGAACATGCATTTTCCCTATATACCAAATGACTCTATATCAGTGTTTCCCTTCAGTCCAAGCTAAACTAAGAAAGATTCAAGTTCAAAACTTCACTGCATTTTAGAAATTGTTCCATCTTTGCATTATTCAAAAACAAAAAGATGAATAAGAATAACATAACAGGCAGGATTCAAGTGGCCATTTTCTGTTACGTGTCCATTCATAAGTTTTAAAAGAATGGGTTTGTTTGCTACATTGTCTGCTGCACATTGGTATGAATCAACTGCATTTATCTAGCTAACTTTTAATTAACTGAACATTCAGTAATTCAAATCCTTGTGTCAACAGATTACTTTTTTTGCCTTACATATCTGCCTGATATTTCTGTGGGTGGTGTATTGCATTTAAAAAGAATAATTAATGAGATTCAAAGTTTTTAATTAAGAAAGACAAATGCAGATACCACGCACAAATTAAAAACGCAACATTTTTTTAGAAAAAAACGTCCACCTCAGGAACAACCTCACTTGTATCAATATTGAGTGCGTCTCATAGCTCTGATTGCATGCCGTTTTAAAATGCACCATTTTGGAAGTAGAAGAACCAATCAGATGTTTCTACCTTTTGAAATTTGCAAGACCAAATTTAAACCAGAATAAAAAGTAATGAGAGAATGTTAATTTGTCATCATTCTGATCTTTTCATGAATAATGAGGAACATACTGCTAAGTTACTGGGGGCTTATTTGACTTTGATATCTCTCAAATATATTCCTTATATTGAAGTCTTTTTGATAACTTAGTGAGTAAACCACATGATGTGACCGATTAACAGACCAAGGCTAGAGATAAGTGTGTAGCGGGGGTATGCCGGACTTGCATGCACACACATTACAAGTGAAGACAGCTTAGAATACAATGACAGGGATCCCTTTGGTTCTAGCAACTCTCAGCATCCAGGAGCATGCATGCAGAATACCCACCACTGTCTCTGCAGATCATGTCCAACACAAGTCAATTCCTTCAGGAATAAAAGCTCAAAAACAAATAAAAATATATTCAAATTTTAGTAATTTTCCAAATGCCTGGGAGAGATAATAAATGTAAAAAGCTAGGTCTCTTCAGGCATAGCTTGTGGTGTGTCCAGAGACATGTTGCTTTATAATGATAGGGATGTTATGCCATGTAATGCACTGTATTATTAACAGAACCATTAATTTAAAGTGACTAAGTCAAACTCTGTCCTATCAAATTACAGACGTGTAAAAGAATAGCATGTGAAATTAACAGAAAATGAGCACAATAGGTAAGGGAGGAAAATATTTTGTTCAGGTAGGGTGCTTTAATAAACAGAAACCAAGTTAAAAGACCAAGCCCAAATTTAAAGCAAAGTATAGAGCAAGAGGGAAAATGCTCTTTAATTGAACAGATCAGAAGAGAGACAAAACCAAGAGAAGTATATGCAGTTACTTTAAATTGTAGACAGCAAGAACTGCAGATGCTGGAGTCAGAGTCAACACAGTGTGGAGCTGGAGGAACACAGCAGGTCAGGCAGCATCAGACGAACAGAAAAGTCAACGTTACGAGTGGGGATCCTTCATCAGAACTGGGAAATAAATAGAGAGGAGGGGTAGGGCTGGGGGGAGTTAGATGGGATGGTGATAGGTGGATGCAGGTAGGGGATACTGGCGATTGGTCAGTGGGATGGGTGGGTGGGGAGGAAGATGGACGGGGTGTGTCAAGTCAAGGAGACGGGGATGAGAGGGAGGGTCTAATGTGAGATGAGGCGGGAGGTGGGGAGATTTCGAAACTGGTGAATTCTACGTTCAGGCCATCAGGCTGTAGGCTCTCAAGGTGGAATCCAAGGTGCTGCTCCTCCAGTTTCTGTGTGGTGTCATTTTGGCACTGGAGAAGGCCCAGGATGGACATGCCATCAAGGGAGTGGGAGGGGGAGTTAAAATGGTTAGCGACCAGAAGGTGGTATGGATTATTGCATACTGAGCGCAGATGCTCCACGAATCAATCCCCGAGTCTGTGCTTTGTCTCACCAATATAGAGGACGCCACATTGGGTATAATGGACACAGTAGACCAGGTTGGAGGATGTACAGGTGAACCCCACCTACATTCAGGGCACTACCCATGCCCTCCACCTCCTTCAAGACTTCCAATTCCCTGGCCCCGAAAACCTCATTTTCACCACGGTCATCCAGTCCCTGTACACTTATATCCCTCATGCAGATGGCCTAAAAGCCATCTGCTTCTTCCTCTCCCGCAGGCCTAACCAGTCCCCTTCCACAGATACCCTCATCCACCCACTGCAACTTCCTTACCCTGAACAACTTCTCCTTTAACTCCTCCCATTCCCTACAAACTAAGGGGGTGGCTACGGGTCCAAGCTATGCCTGCTTCTTCATAGGATACGTGGAGCAGTCCCTCTTCCGCTGTCACACTGGCACGATCCCTTACCTCTTCCTCCGTTACACTGATGACTGTATCAGCACTTCTTGTGCTCCCATGAGGAGCTTGAATAGTTCATCAACTTCACTAACACCTTTCACCCCAACCTCAAAATTCACCTGGACCATCTCCGATACCTCCCTCCCTTTCCTGGACCTCTCCATTTCCATCTCTGGTAACTGTCTCAACACCAATATCTATTTCAAACCCACTAACTGCCATAGCTACCTGGGCTACACCTCCTCTCACCCACCCTCCTGCAAGAATGCCATCCCTTACCCCCAATTCTTCCACCACTGCTGTATCTGCTCCCCAGATGGAGTGTTCCACTACCAGACATCCCAGATATCCTCCTATTTCAAAGACCGCAACCTCCCCCTCCAGTGAACAAAAATGTCATCAACCGCATCTCTTGTATTTCCCACACCTCTGCCCTCAAATACCCTCCGCCCAATATACAAAAAAAAGAGTCCCCCGGTCCTCACATCCCGCCCAACCAACTTCTGCATCTAGCATATCATCTTCTACCAGTTCCGCCACCTGCAATCTAACGCCACTACTGAACAGTTATTTCCCTTCCCACCCCTATCTGCCTTTCGTAGGAACCTCTCACTCAGTGATTCCCTCATCCGCTCCACACTCCCCACTGACCCCACCACACCCAGCACCTTTCCCTGCAACCACAGGAGGTGCTATGCCTGCCCCTATACCTCCTCTCCCACCTCCATCCAAGGCCCAAAACAAACTTACCATATCCAACATAGGTTCACCTCTACATCCTCCAACCTAGTCTACTGTATCCGTTGCGCCCAATGTGGCCTCCTATACATCAGTGAGAACAAGCGCAGACTCAGGGACTGGTTTGTAGAGCATCTGCGCACTATAATTAATAATCAATACCACCTTCTGGTCACCAACCATTTTAACTTCCCCTCCCCTCTCCCACTCCCCTGATACATGTCCATCCTGGGCCTCCTCCAGTGCCACAATGACACCACATGCAAACTGAAGGAGCAACACCTCATATTCTGCCTCGGGATCCTACAGCCTGATGGCCCGAACATATTAAAACTCATGAATTCTATCTCCCCAGCCCCGGCCTCATCCCACATTCAACCCTCCTTCTCATCACCACCTCCTTAAACTGACACTACTTGTCCATTTTGTTCCCAACCTATCCACCCCACCTTTCCCACTGACCAATCCCTATGACCCCCTATCTGCATCCATATATCACCATCACTCTTCCCTCTCGCCTCCTTGACCTAACATAACCTGTCCATCTTCACCACCCGTCCGCCCCGTACTTCCCACTAACCAATCCCACTAACCTCCCTGCATCCACCTATCATCATCCCACCTACCTTTCTCTAGCCCCACCCCTTCTCCCTCTATTTCCCAGCTCCCTTCCCCTATCCAGGTCTGATGAAAGGTCCTGACCTGAAACGTTGGCTTTCCTGTTCCTCTGATGCTGCCTGGCCTGCTTTGTTCCTCTAGCTCCACACTGTGTCTACTATAAATTGTGCATACTTGCAATATGCATTGGAACTTCTTCTGACAGGCAAGATCAAGTTTAAATTAAGCAATGTAAAATAGGGGGTTATAAAACATTTCCGTTACACATCTTGGTTTCTATCGTGAGAGGTACTTGTTATTAACAGTATACTACAGATAATCTATTTTGAAAAAATTACCCACCACAAATTTAAACGAAAGCAATGTGCTTCAGGTACAAATCAATGCACAACAAAAATAAACCAACTCTCCCAACAAATCAAATGATTGTGTTAAATCATAAAGCTATGATTTAAATTGAACAAGCCCTTCATATTTTATTTGCACTTACGATTTATGTCTCTAAGAATCAATATTATGATAATGAATATAAATATAATTTCAAAAAGTACCAATTTAAACTACTGAAATTATATCAGTTTACCATTTAAAACATTAATAGATGTGCTTGCCAAATATTTCTTTCAACTCTAATTTATACACAGATGAAAAAGAGCAAACAGCAAATCTGTAGCAGCATCTTACATAATATACTCAAACATTAATGCTTTTCCAAAAACAGAAAATGTGTCACTGAGAAGTTAAAAATTTGTTTTAAACATTAACCGCAATGGCAAGACCAACATTTCTTGATTACCTATTTAATTGTTCACTATTTCACATTCCTAATTACAACACATTTCCCAGGTTAAAAAATATTATGATATGGTTCTCTGCTTGAAAAATGAAGTAATCCACCAGTTTTGCAAAAACTAATTTAACTTTCATTAAGTGGATACACAAAATCTAGCTTAATAGCTAAAATACATCACACTGCCTTTATTTTAAACACTTCCCCCAACAAGATATTGTGCAGAAGGAATAATTACGCCAGAGAAGGAGGCCAATAGCCTCATCATGTTTGAACCAGTTCCCTACAAGAATAAATCACAAAATGCTACTCTCCTGACCTTTCCTGATTTCAAAAAAGGCAAAATTCACACAGTCATGATTCAGGATTTTGCATTCTTCCACCACCTCAGCAGAACTTCTAAACGTACAGTGTCCTCTACATTGGGAAGACCAAATTATGCTTGGAGGAAAATCTGCTCAGTCCATAAGCACAATGTCAACATTTCGGTTACCTGCTATTTTAATTCACTATCTTGTTGTCACACTTTTCTGAACTCAACTTGTTGCAATGTTCCAATGAAGCTCAATGCAAGCTTGAGAAACAATATTTCATTTTCCAGTGAAGCAACTAACAGCCTTCTGGACTCAATGTTGTATGTAACAACTTCAGGCCTCAAACTGTGTCCTTCATTTTGATGTTCTTCTTTCGCAAGTGTCACTATGTATTTTGTTTTCATATTTTGCATCCAGACAAGGCGGTTTCTTATTCTGCCATGAGCGTGCACTCCAGACGACTGCATTGTTTCTTTTCTCAAATGATTGCAATTCTCTGCCTTTTCTTTCAAGGACGACTTCAGGAATTAACTGCTCTTGCCTTTGCCCTATCCCAGGCCTTCCCTTTTGCCCTTTGTTCTACCTCCTTCTCACCACATTCAACAGCATAAAGTCCATCACATTTTTCTCACCCCACCACAGTACTGAAATCATATTCAACTGGAAATATGAACTGTTTCTTTCATATGTCCTTAGATGTTGTCAGACCTGCTGACTATTTCCAGTACTTCGTTTTTATTTAAATATCATGTTGCACAAATTCCCTTCTCTCATCACACCCATCAACCTCAAATTTTACTCTATCACCAATTACCTGAATCTGAAACTTTCACCAACTTACTTATACTTTGGGAAAGCATGCACCTCCCTGAATTATTTACTGACTACCACTGCAAAAAAAAGGTAGAGTAATTAAACTTAAAAGACACTACATTCCACAATACAGAGACAGAGGGAATAGGACATTCTTGACTCAGAGAAGATGGAAGAACAACTCAATCTGAAATAGCTGAATGATGTTACTCTTTCCAGCATAAGGCTCCTGCTATGCCCATTACTGTCCCTTGAAAATGTGAACAGGTTCCTATTTGCAGCATCCGTTTCTCTGTGATGTTAATATGATTCTACTTTATGTGTAATAGTATGATGTTTCTGTTTAGCTAATGGCTCATATCATCTTCTTTGGGTTTGGGCAGTTATGAATTAAACTTGCATTCAATAGATTTTGATTTTAAAAAGCCTCAGCTAAGAGTCACCCTACATCAACCTTGTAGTCTGCAGTAAATTTATATCTGCACTTCTTAGTTTACTAATTAACTTCCGAGCCTACATGCACTCGCAGACTCGCAAGAGAGGGTGCGGATGCACTGGCAGTAACCTTCCATGAATCCTCAGATTCTGGAAAAGTCCCAGAGGCTTCGCTAACTGCCAACATAAACTCTTATTTGATAAAGGAAGGAGACAAAAAAACAGGTTAAAAAAAAACCCAAAAGAACTGTGATGCTGTACATCAGGAACAAAAACAAAATTGCTGGAAAAGCTCAGCAGGTCTGGCTGCATCTGTGAAGGAAAAAACAGAGTTAACGTTTCGGGTCCAGTGACCCTTCCTCAGAACGGAGGAAGGGTCGTTGGACCCGAAACGTTAACTCTGTTTTTCACTTCACAGATGCTGCCAGACCTGCTGAGTTTTTCCAGGTAAAAAAAATACACCAGATAATTTAACATGTTGGTGGGAAAATGTTTAAGTCTATTAGAAAGGATGTATTAAGATGTGTATCCTTTACCTGCACATCCAACAATCAAAAATTGGGCCCTTTTGAAAACAGGCCCAAAACAGATTTGGAAACACACTGAGTTTGAGTTCTTTAGAAAAAAAACTTCACTTGGCCTGAACAGATCAAAAAGTGAAGATTCTTTTTTCCTAAAGGGTCCAAACTGAGCATGTCTACAGATTTGTTTGAATCCATTTGAGCCAAGCGAAGTTTCTTTCCAAAGGGCCCAAAAGGACCTAAATGCTTTCATCAGTAAAAGTTCACTATTAATTTGCATAATCCTACATTTTCAAAAGTTTTAAAACAAAATTATTCGACACCTCCACTGTACATCACGCTGATTGCTTTTCTCCCCAGTTTGACCCATGTGCAATGAGCCAAACAAACAGTTTAAAAAAAGAGTAGGCTATTTACCAACTCAGATTTCTGATTTTGCAAGTGAAAGTAACGCTTGCTTAAAGCAGACCAGGAGCCTCATAAATCTGTGCAAATTGATGTCCTATCACATCAACAGGACTGTGGGGCAGTTTAAACCAGGCTCTGATGGGCAACTGAAGCCTGGAAGGTGAAGCTGCTCTCCTGCTGTAGGGAGAAACCAGTTGCAAGATATACTCTTATGTTGGTAAGACAGTGTCTGAAAACTGAAAGTATCCTTTATCTGAAAAACAGGTGTTTCTTAAGTTTACACATAAAGGATACTGATCTGAAATAGCAGAAATACGTGAAATGATCAAGAAGAGTCAGGTGGCTTCATGAAGGGGAAATCGTGCCTGACAAATCTGTTAGAAGTCTGAGGGGGTACAACCAGGACAAAGGGGAAGCAATCCATACAATATACTTGGACTTTCAGATGGCTTTTGATAGCAGTACCATACATTAGGTTACTTAAAAGACAAAACTGGCATTGGAGATCATACATTCACATGGATACAGGATTGGCTAACTAAAGGAAGACAGAATTGGGATCGGGGGGTGGGCAGGGTGGCATTTTCAGGATGGCAACCTGTAACTAGTGGTGTGCCACAGGGATTAGTGCTGAAGCCACAATTATTTACAATATATATTTACAACTTGGATGGGAAAAATGAATTAACTATAGTAAAATTTGACACAAAAATAGATGGGAAGGCAAATGGTGAGGATAACCCCAAAATATGTCTAAAGTTAAGTGACTAGATAAAAGCTTGGCAGATGGAATATAATGGAGGAAATGAATGCAGGAAGGAAAAAGTAGATGAAAATTATTCAGGCAGAAAAACCTGCAAAAGGCTACAGCACAGAGGGACTTGGGAGCCCTCATGCATATATTATAAAAAGCTATCATACAAGTTCAGCTGGTAATGGGGAAAGCAAATGGAATGTTGACCTTTATTTCAAAAGGGAATGCATTACAAAACTAGTCAGGTCTTGCTAAAACTATACAAAGGCATTAGTCAGAGCACAACTGAAATACCGTGAACAGTTTTGATTCTCTTCTCCACGAAAAGATAAACTGGCATTGGAGACAGCCCAAATAGGTTCAGTAGATTGATTCCAAGTATGAAAAGACTAATCTTATGGAGGAGATGTTGAAAAGGTTGTACCTTTGGAATCCTCATTGAAATTTAGAAGAATGAGATGCAACCTTCTTGACCATGTCAGTTTCTTAGGAAACTTGACAGAATGGATGAAGAAAGCGTTTTTCACTGCCCTTGTGGGAAAGTCTAGGACCTGAAGGCATAATCTCAGAGGAAGGAAGCACCCATATAAAACAGATGAGGAAGTACTGCTTATCTTGGAGGGTAGTGAACTGAATTCTTTACCACAGATATTCAAGGCTGAGATAGACAGATTTTTAAAATCAGTACGGGATCAGGAGTTGTGGACAAGGCAAAAATGTAGTGTTAAGGATTATGAGGTCAGCCATGAACCATCCTGTGTGAAAAAGTTGCCCCTCAGGTCCCGTTTAAATCTTTCTCCTCTCACCTTAAAATTATGCCCTCTAGTTTTTTTCCCCTATCCCAGGGAAGAAAAAAACCTTTGCTATTCACCTTATCTATTCTCCTCATGATTTTATAAATCTCTATAAGGTTATCCCTCAGCCACCTACACTCCAAGGAAAGAAGTCCCAGTCTATCCAGCCTCTCCTTATAACTCAAACACTCCAGTCCCAATAGCATCCTTGTAAGTCTTTTCAGCACTCTGTTCAGGATAATATTAAATTGACACAAAGGCGAGAATGCTTGGTTCCGAAGGGAAACAACTAAGGACAAGCAGAGACAGGCAGATAAATATGCTCTAGTTCTGTTGTTCAGATCCAGGAGTCATCACTGCCATCAAGAAACAAAGGAGACTTTCAGACACTTGAAGCAATGCTGAGAAGAGCTATGCAACTGTTCAAGTGTTAGAGGTTGGAGGGGGGAAAAAAATCAGAGAATTGGGCTTAACAGCTTATCAAGAAGAAATAAGTGTAATTTAAAAATTTCCTTTCTCTCTGTAATATGTATTTATGCTAATAAATGATCAAATGTCAAATGCCCTCAGAGGTTACAGTTGGAGTTATAACCCAACTATCTGTTCATCGTGGAATTGGAGTATAGTGATTATAACAAGGTCAGCCAGGTGGACTCACAGAATGAGTTCCCTGATTAGAGCTGTTAATTTAGTTGAATCAGGAAGCCACGGCTGACAGACATAAAAAGCAGCAGCAGGGGTTCTGTTCACTGTGAGAGTTGGCTCTGAGGAAGCTGGACCAGTGTCAAGAACTTTCCACATGCAAATAAAGGGTGACTTGGTGATGGGATACCAGCCTCTGTGGAGTTACTTGACAAGACAAATAAATATGCTCCTGAAGAAATTCGCTAACAATAGTCACCTTTGAATTGGGGTAAGCATTTCTGGCATCATGCTGTTATTTGGGAAGCTTAACTCATTCAATCCTGCTGTCGAAGACTGGGTCCAGTATACGGAAAGAATGCATTATTTTTTTCCAGGCAAATGACTTTGCTTTTCATCTGCCCCAACGGGTAATTCTCCTGACAGCTTGTGAACACACTGCTTTCTTGGTTATTGGGAGCCTAACATTTCCTGAGGCACCAGATACTAAAATCTTTCAGGAGGTGACCAATTTAGTTAACCACGCCAAGCCTCATTTAATTCTAAGTCACTCAGTTTTACTCAGCAGCTCAAGAACAAGGGGAATTCATGTCAGGATTTTTGACAAGGTTCAGACGACCGGCAGAGGCATGTGACTTTGGTTTAACCCTCAATGAGATACTGAGACACGATTTGGTACATGGGATCAACGATGTAACCATGCAAGACTGCCTACTAGCTGAAGCCCATCCAGACTTCAAACAAGCAGTACAACCAGCTCTGTCATTAGAAAATGCGGCAAAGTGGAGCATATGAGTTGCAGGGTTTCCTGACAGAAGTGGATGCCCTCACCAAGCCAACTGAGCTTGGGGGGCATCACTTGAGAGAGTGAAGGCAATTGCACAGTCTCATTCAGGACATATCCCGAACAGAGGGACTCTGTGTCAGCTCACAGCAAAACCCCAAAACAAAGCCAAGCCTCAGCCAAATGGTTAAAATTTCCTTCAGGATCCAGGGAGGCAAGCCACTGGAGTGCTGCTGGCATGTGGACTTGAGACAGCAAGAGATTCCCACTGGACCTAAACTGAATAACAAAACTCATTGGTCGGTATCCAGGAGAGTGCACACCCTGGAAAGCCCACCTATATCTACCTTGGAACAGTTAAGTTGCACAGCCACATCCAAATCAGAACCAAAATAGACTCCTGGTTAAATAGTCACCGGTTCCAACAGAGGTTGATACCGGTGCGGCTGATTCAGTGTTTGCAGAACCAGTCTTTAATAAAATTCATTCTTAAGTTTGCGTAAGACCTCAGCTAGACTGAGAACCTGTACAGAGAAACCTTTACAGAATAACAGTTCAACTTCGGTTCTGGTCCCTTATAAGAAGCAGCTGGCTCAGTTGCCACTGATTGTAGTGAAAAGCTCAGGAGCAAGCTTGATGGGGTGAAAATGGTTGCAAAAGATTCACCTATATTGGCTCAACACTTTTCAATTGGAAAAAATGGTTGCCCAAGTGAAATCCTATTTAAATACCCAGAGGTTTTCCAGGAAGCTCTAGGGACTATCAAAGGAGTCAAATCCATCTTGCATGTTGACCAGGAAGCAATTCCATGATTCTGCAAGGCCCGCCCAGTGCCATTTGCCTTATGGGCAAAAGCAGCAGCAAAAATCAGAAGGCTGGAAAGCAAAGGAAGCATCAAACCAGTCCAGTTTGTGAAACGGGCAGCACTAGTCGTACTGATTGTGAAGCCTGACGGGTCAGTTCACATATGGTAAACTACTTTTCACAGCTGGATTAATACCCGGTCCCTCACAGAGAATTTACACACAAAGCTGGCAGGTGGCTGTCCTTCATGAAGCTGGACATGAGCCATGCATACTTGCAACTGTGGATAGATGAGGATTCCCAGAAGAATGCTACAATTAATACCCATAAAGGGCTTAGACCAATATATGAGACTGCCATCTGGGATATCGTCAGCCTGTGTTATTTTTCAACAGACAATAGAGAACATTTTACAAGGTCTACCACAGGTCACCATTTATCTGGATGACGTTTTAATAACAGGGAAGATCAATAAGGAGCACTTAGAGAACTTGGACCTTAGATGTTTATCCAAGGCAGGCATATGCCTTATATGGGAAAACTGCATGTTTCAGGCACTCCAAGTGACCTACTTAGGCTACAGAGTTGACCTGTTGGCAGATATAGTGAGGGCAATTAAAGGCGCCCCTGTTCCCGGATCTGTACCAGAACTTAGGTCTTTCCTTGGATAGGTCAATTATGGAAAGTTCACACATAGCCTGGCCTCCAGCCTGGCATTCTTACATGTGCTACTGAAAAAGGGTCAGCCTTAGAAATAGTCTCATAGCGAAGACGTAGCCTTTAGGGAAATGAAGAAGCAGCCAATCGTGGTCTAAGGTTTTGGCACACAATGATCCCAAGCGAGATCTTGTGCTAACATGTCATGCCTCCCCATTTGGTATCAGGGTAGTGATGGCTCACTGATGGACCAATGGAGAGGACTGTCCAATAGCGTGTGCTTCCTGGACTTTGATTGATGCACAGCACAAATATGCTCAGATAGAGAAGGAAGGTTTGGTGGTCATCTACAGTATGAGAAAGTTCCACCGATACCTTTACGGACATAAATCTGTAATAGTAACAGACCACAAGCCCCTGCTAGGACTACTTAAAGAGGATAAGGCTGTGCCACCCATACCTTCAGGTCGAATTCATAATGAGACCCCACTGTTAAGTGTGTACAATTACAGTTTTTGAGAAGATTTCTAGCTCAGGACGTGGATGAGGTTGTAGACTTGCTCACCGAGCCAGTGTGTTTGACTGCAGACATTTTGTCACCCTACTAGATAATATCGTCAGCAGTGAAGCATTGGTGTTCTATCCCGCTTGTTACTTATACACCATGTTTCACTGGGGTCACTGGCATTACTTCCAGTTCTTTTTTTCAGTGGCTTGTAAATCAGGTCTGATTCAATATGTTTGTTGATGGAACGACAGGCCTCCAGGAAATCCCCAGCATGTCTCTGTTTGGCTTGTGCTATTATAGATGTGTTGTCCTAGTCAAATTCATGTCTTTCTTTGTCCATGTGTTTTGAGACAAATGAGAATTGGTCATGTCTTTTGGTGGCAAGTTGGTGTTTGTTTATCCTTATTGTCAGTCTTCTCACAGTCCTTGCGTGGTATCTTGTATATTACATTAGTTTTACTGGTTGCGGGTATGGAATCCTTTACTTTCTGTCTGTAGCTGTCGCAGGATGGATGTTGGTTTGTGGGCTATCCTGATACCTAGGGGTAAGTAGTCTTGTGGTCATCTGATAGGTCTCTGACGTACAGCAGGGTGACTAGTGTGTCTGGCTATGTCATGTCTTCTTGTTGCGGTCTGTTGCGGAGGTAACAACAGATTGTGCTTTTTAGGTATCCATTCCTTTAAAAACTCCATATATGGGCAGCACGGTGGCTCAGTTGTTAGTACTGCTGCCTCACAGCACCAGGGCCCTGAGTTCGATTCCACCCTCGGGTGACTGTCTGTGTGGAGTTTGTCGGTTGTCCCTTGTCTGCGTGAGTTTCCTCCCACAGTCCAAAGAGATGTGCAGGCTAGGTGGATAGGCTATGCTAAAATTGCCCGGAGTGTTCAGGGATGTGTAGATTAGGTGGATTATAGGGGAATGGGTCTGGGTGGGATGCTCAGAGGGTCAGTGTGGACTTGCTCGGCTGAAGAAGGGCCTGTTCCCACACTGTAGGGATTCTATGAAGTACCCCTGTTCTGCTTTGCACAATTTCGGGTGGTGGCTCGATTCAATAATGTCCTGATGCAGCTCCTTTTATGGGTATTGGGATAGTTGCTGGTGTAATTAAGTATCTGGTCTTCATGTGTAGTCTTTCTGTATATGCTAGTCTGGTGCTTCCCATTGTTCCTACATTCCACCATTACATCTAGGAAGGGTAGTTGGTTATTGTTCTCTTCCTCTTTTGTGAAATTTTATTCCGGTGAGGGTGCTGTTTATGTTTCAGTGGGCTATTATAACATAAGGGCCTTCACAAACAGAACTTACACCTTTCTGAACCTTGTGACATCAGATCACCGTAGAGAATGGCATTTTATTATGGGGAACAACAGTGATTGTCCTGAGCAAAGGTCGCTGCTAGGTACTGGCTGAACTCCACCAGGGGTGTCCAAAATGAAGATGCTGACAAAAGGTTAAGTCTGGTGACCAGGACTGGATGCAGGCATAGCCATGTTGGTGGGACAGTACCCAGATTGCCAACAAGGACAAAAACTATCCCCAGCAGCTCCCCTACATTTATGGCAATGGCCGGCTAAACCCTGGACTCGGTGAAATATCTATGATCTTCGTCCTTTCATGGGCTCAATGTTCTTAGTCATTGTAGCCGCCCACTCAAAGTGGCTGGACATGCATAGAGTTCATTTGTCAAACAGGGGGACAACAATAGATAAGCTGCAAGTACCTTTTGCAATACTAAGGCTCCCGCAAGTGTTGATCACAGACAATGGGCCATCATTTACCAGCAGGGAATTCAAGTATTTCATAAAGCCAAGTGGCATCCGGCCTGTAAGGACAGCTCTATACCATCCATCGTCCAATGGTTTAGTGGAAAGAGCCATCCAAACTTTGAAGGCAGGATTAAAGAAACAGCCTACAGCTTCACTACATACCAAATTGTCCCAGTTCCTCTAATTGTTTGATTATTGGACCTCCCCTCGTGCAACTACAGCAGAGTTGCGGATGGCGAGAAGACTCCATATCAGGTTACAACGAACAAAGAACAAAGAAAAATACAGCACAGGAACAGGCCCTTCGGCCCTCCAAGTCTACACCAATCCAGATCCTCTATCTAAACCTGTCGCTTATTTTCCAAGGATCTGTATCCCTCTGCTCCCTGCCCATTCATGTATCTGTCTAGATACATTTTAAATGACGCTATCGTGCCCACCTCTACCTCCACTGGCAGCGCGTTCCAGGCACCCACCACCCTCTGCGTAAAGAACTTTCCACACATATCTCCCTTAAACTTTTCCCCTCTCACCTTGAAATTGTGACCCCCTAGTAATTGAGTCCCCCACTCAGGGAAAAAGCTTCTTGCTATCCACCCTGTCTATACCTCTCATGATTTTGTAGACCTCAATCAGGTCCCCACTCAACCTCTGTCTTTCTAATGTAAATAATCCTAATCTACTCAACCTCTCTTCATAGCTAGCGCCCTCCATACCAGGCAACATCCTGGGGAGCCTCCTCTGCACCCTCTCCAAAGCATCCACATCCTTTTGGTAATGTGGTGACCAGAACTGTACGTAGTATTCCAAATGTGGTCAAACCAAAGTCCTATACAACTGCAACATGACCTGCCAACTCTTGTACTCAATACCCCGTCTGATGAAGGATAGCATGCCGTATGCCTTCTTGACCACTCCATCGACCTGCATTGCCACCTTCAGGGTACAATGGACGTGAACACCCAGATCTCTTGGTGCGTCAAATTTTCCCCAGGGCTTTTCCATTTACCGTATAGTTCGCTCCTGAATTGGATCTTCCAAAATGCATCACCTCGCATTTGCCTAGATTGAACTCTATCTGCCATTTCTCCGCCCAACTCTCCAATCTATTTATATTCTGCTGCATTCTCCGACAGTCCCCTTCAATATCTGCTACTCCACCAATCTCAGTGTCATCTGCAACCTTGCTAATCAGACCATCTATACCTTCCTACACATCATTTATGTATATAACAAACAAGTGTTCCCAACACAGATCCCTGTGGAACACCACTGGTCACAGTTCCCCATTTTGAGAAACTCCCTTCCACTACAACTCTGTCTCCTGTTGCCCAGCCATTTCTCTATCCATCTAGCTAGTACACCCTGCACCCAACGTTACACGTGATCCTCCCACACCAGGGGAGGGGGTTGTTGAAATGGCATCAGGAACACCCATGCCAGACACAAGACTCCTAAAGGGGAGAGGTCAGTTTATTACAGAGGACAAAGTTTGCTGTAATAACTACGGAAATGGCCCTGTGTGGGTATGAGGCATGGTCGACGTGAGGTCAGGTTCTGTGACGTACAAAGTTCAGGTAGGTGAGGCAGTCCTGAACAAACACGTGCAAACTCTCAAACAGGACAGGAGCAAAACATACCCTGCACCTCAGAACAGCTGGAAAGAGTGTCAGGACCCACAGGTTCTCCCACTCCGTCTAACATCAAAGAAACCTCAGTGTCAGAGATGGATATGATGGATGTCGCAGCCTCAACCACACCGCCTTTACCGCTTGAGGAAGAGGATGAATTTCTTCCAAGAACCTCTGGGTGCAAGAGGCCGGCTACGTCCAGTATATACTACATGATTCCAAGGCTGAGTCAGAGGAACCGGACCCAGTGCAAAAACGCCGCGGGGAGGCTACAAGAAATAAGAACAGGCCCATGTCCCCACACCTGGTTGGGCGGGGGTGAGGGGGTAGCAGGTATAGTAACGAGGTCAGCCAGGTGGACCACAGAATGAGTTCCCTGATCAGACCAGGTTAACAGCTCCAATCAGGGAGCCCTGGCTGGCAGATATAAACAGGAGAGGTTGTGTTCACTCAGAGCTGGTTCTGAGGATGCTGAACTAGTATTAAGTACTATACATGTGTAAATAAGGGTGACTTGGTGACAGGATGCCTGCCTCTGTGGAGTTATTTCATGGACTGAACAACCATGAACAGGTAGCACAGCGACTTTTAGCTCTATGCCAAAATGTGAAGGTAGCTGAGCACAAACAATGCTCATTCAGAAAGTTCCCTTAGATGATTAATTCAATTATAAAGGAAAATTACTTCGATCTACACATTAATCTTTAGCCTATCATTCTGGGAACATCAGTTTCTAACAATTTATTGCTAAACTAGAGTTTAGCTTTCTTAGGTGTAACAGGCAAAATTAGATGTGTCACAATATATTGCAGATTTATTCATTCTCAATCCACTATCTCATTAGGTTGACACATATGGCAATATGAGCCTCAAAGTAATGCACAGTGCTCTAGTCTGTTCACAGCTGGTTTCTTATTTCCACAGTATACTCCCAAAAACTGTCAAAAAGTAGAATATAAATTGCTCATCATTGAAATTAATTAGTTCAGTTAACTTTTATGGAGGATATAATTGCATACCAGATAAGGGTTAAATTCATTGCTCACAATTAAACAATATCCAGTCAAATACTGCACTATATATTCATATTACCCATTGAATGGAGTGATTTTTATTCCAACTGTGGTTTTATGAGTAGTGTCAAAGATTCTGACCATCTGTTCCTCTCAATTTTGTAAAGTTCTATCAGGTCACCCTTCAGTCTCCATCATTTGAGTAAAAACAAACAAACAAAGTTTTCCAATCTCTCCTCATAGGTAATACTCTCCAAACCATGCTACATCCTGGTCAACCTATCCTCTATCCTCTCCAAGCCCTCCACATCCTTCTGGCAGTGTAGCAACCAGAATATTTCAAGTGTGGCTTAAAGTTCTATAACAGCTGCAAATGACTTGCCCATTTTTGGACTGTATGTCCCAACAAATGAAGGCAAGCATGTCATATGCTTTCTTGACCACCTTAACTACTTGTGCTGCCACCTTCAGGGAACTATGAACATGTACGCCTAAACCCCTCTATAATGTTAATGCTTCTACGGGTTCTGCCATTTACACTATACTTTGTTCCTGCATTAGATCTTCTAAAATGCACCATCTTGCATTTATTGAGATTAAACTCCATCTGCCATTTCTCCTCAAGTCTCCAAACTATCTACATCCTGTTGCGTCCTCTAGCAATCCTCATCATCCCAGCTCCCCCAATCTGTGTTGTTCACAAACTTTACTAATGCTGACCACCTACATTCTCCTCCAAAACAAAATACAGAGAGGTCCCAGCACAAATCCCTGCAGAACACCACTGATCACAGATCTCCAGTCAGAAAAAACCCTTCCACCACTACTGTCTTTTGTGGCTGAGCCAATTCTCTATCTTATAAGCTCACTAAAGAAAGTGAAGTCACACAGGATCTGTAAACAGCCTGCCAGAGGAACCTTGTCAAAGGCCTTGCTAAAGTCCCTGTAGACAACATGCACCTTCCTCCCCTCAATCATCTTTGTCTTATTTTGAGGAAGTGACAATCAGGTTTCTGGGACACAACCTTCCGTACACAAAGCCATGCTGCCCATCACCAAATAAAAAGGAGTCTGATGTCAGTGAGTGTAAGGCCAGGGAGATAGCATTTGCCATGGACCTACTGTGACAGTTGGCAAATTGTAACACATCATGGCAATCAGGTAGGCTGGAGTTGATTAGTGCTATTACTAATTTCTCGAAGCACTTCATAATGATGGATGTCAGAGTCACTAGGCAGTAGTCATTAAGACATGTTGCCTGATTTTTCTTTGACAACAGGATGATAGTTGTCTTCTTGAAACAGATAGGAACCTCACATCATAGTAAGGAGAGGTTAAAGATGTCTGCAAATACTCCCGCCAGCTGGTCAGAGCAGGTTATGAGTGCACGGCCAAGGACTCCATCTGACCCAGTCACTTTCCATGGGTTCACCTTCACCCTCAAGAAAGCCGAACTGACATCTGTAGCAGTGCCTGTGGGTACAGGTATACCTGAAGATGTAGGTGCAAGTGACATCATAGGTTGGGTTTAGGATTGTTGGACTCAAAGATAGTAAGTGGTGAGTGTTGGTATTCTCTTTTCAGGTGTGTCAATCGGTTGGTTTAAAATCGGGAGTGCCTTGTTTAATGATGGCCCGTTCAGTGGCTAAGAATTTCCTGTGTATGAGAGAAGTCACTTGGGCAGTTTATTAAAGGGAGGGCAAAACTGTTAGAATTGGCAGGCAAACTGGAGTTGATGCTGAGAGATAAAAGGTACTGCAGATGCTGGAGAATCCGAGATAACAAGCATGGGGCTGGATGAACACAGCAGGTCAAGCAGCATCATAGGAGCAGGAAAACTTGACGTTTCGGGCCGAGACCCTTCATCAGAAATGGGGGAGGGGAAGAGGGTTCTGAAATAAATAGGGAGAGAGGGGGAGGCGGATAGAGGATGGATAGAGGAGAGGATAGGTGGAGAGGAGGCAGACAAGTCGAAGAGGCGGGGATGGAGCCAGTAAAGGTGAGTGTATGTAGGGGGATAGGGAGGAGATAGGTCAGTCCAGGGAGGACGGACAGGTCAAGGGGGCGGGATGATGTTAGTAGATAGGAGATGGGGGTGTGGCTTGGGGTGAGAGGGAAAACAGGTTAGGGAGGTGGAGATGAGCTGGGCTGGTTTTGGGATGCGGTTAGGGGAGGGGAGATTTTGAAGCTTGTGAAATCCACATTGATGCCATTGGGCTGCAGGGTTCCCAGGCTGAATATGATTTGCTGTTCCTGCAGCCTTCGGGTGGCATCACTGTGGCATTGTAGGAGGCCAAGGATGGACATGTCATCTGAGGAATGGGAGGGGGAGTTGAAATGGTTCGCGACTGGGAGGTGCAGTTGTTTGTTGCGAACTGAGCGCAGGTGTTCTGCAAAGCGGTCCCTAAGCCTCCGCTTGGTTTCCCCGATGTAGAGGAAGCCACAACGGGTACAGCGGATGCAGTATACCACATTGGCAGATGTGCAGGTGAACCTCTGCCTGATGTGGAATGTCTTCTTGGGGCCTGGGATTGGGGTGAGGGAGGAGGTGTGGGGGCAGGTGTAGCACTTCCTGCGGTTACAAGGAAAAGTGCCGGGTGTGGTGGGGCTGGAGGGGAGTGTGGAGCAGACAAGGGAGTCGCGGAGGGAGTGGTCCCTCCGGAAGGCAGATAAGGGTGGGGAGGGAAAAATGTCTTTGGTGGTGGGGTCTGACTGCAGATGGCGGAAGTGTCAGAGGATGATGCGTTGGATCCGGAGGTTGGTGGGGTGGTATGTGAGGACGAGGGGGATTCTTTTTTGGTTATTGTTGCGGGGACGGGGCGTGAGGGATGTGTTCCGGGAAATGCGGGAGACACGGTCGAGGGCGTTCTCGACCACTGTGGGGGGGAAGTTGCGGTCCTTGAAGAATGAGGACATTTGAGATGTGCGGGATTGGAAAGTCTCATCCTGGGAACAGATGCGGCGGAGGCGAAGGAATTGGGAATAGGGGATGGCATTTTTGCAGGAGGGTGGGTGGGAGGAGGTGTATTCCAGGTAGCTGTGGGAGTCAGTGGGCTTGAAATGGACATCTGTCTCTAGGTGGTTGCCTGAGATAGAGACAGAGAGGTCCAGGAAGGAGAGAGAAGTGTTGGAGATGGTCCAGGTGAACTTCAGGTTGGGGTGGAAAGTGTTGGTGAATTGGATGAACTGTTCGAGCTCCTCGTGGGAGCATGAGGCGGCCTGCAGGTGAGAGGAAATTAGAGATAAATGCAGTGGTAGCTTAGCATCAAGCATTGCCAGAAATGCAAACTGAATCATTTGTAATTACATTTATGGCATTTCCAATGAAGCAGCTTGAATTAGAGGCAAAAGCAAGAGAGAGAGGCAACTACAGAAGAACAAAGAACAAAAGAATTAAAACAGCTTGACTAGCTAAAGGAAAAAAAAGTTTGAATTATGATTAAATGCAGAAGAAACGGATAAGGATAGAACTTTTCAACCTCAGAAGTTGGAGCTGAAAGGTGAAAGTCAACTTAAAATGGCAGTGTAGGTGTAGTGATGAGGGCAGTGATGAAGAGCAAACCCATCACAGCCAAAGATCTGTTTAAATATGTTCAAGCATCGTTAAGGTTCATCAAGAGTAACGTAGAAGCCTTTGTCATGTGAGGAGGTGGCTGACAAATGAAACGGCCACTGGTACTGGTAGGTATAGCTCGTAAGATGTCTGTGTCATAATCAGAGGAGGAATCTATGAAGTGAAAAAAGCCATCTTCGAGTGCATATGAAATAGTGAGAGAAGCCTACAGGTAACAGTTTAGGAATCTAAGGAAGGAACCTGGTCAAACATTCATAGAATTTGAAAGGATCAAACAAAGTAACTTTGATAGGTAAATAAAGGCATTGAAAATAGATCAGACATATGGCTTTCTTCGGGAAACAATTATTTGGAGTAGTTCAAAAATTCACTTTCTGAAGCAGTAAGAACTCATGTGGAAGAACAGAGTTAAAACTGCAAGATTAGCAGTGGAAATAATAGATGATTACGATTGAGACCATAAATCAAAGTTTGACTTCCAACATCAATTTCAATCTGTGGAACAGAAATTGGGGAATGAGAGAAATTCTCAGCGCGTAAGGGAAAGGGACATCTCATTAAAGACAGTAAAGATGGTTTACCACAGGTTAAAAGGGAAACCCATGACAGGGAAGTGTACTAAAAAAAAACTCAGGTGTTTTCACTCTGATAAAAGTAGTAGTACACATGAAGTCACAGCGCTAGTGGTTTAAAAATGGCACTGGGAAGACAGATGTAGTAAAACTAAATAAACCAGTGGGATTTATTTAAGTGCTAAAAGGTATCAGAAGCTAAACAGCTGCAAAATAATGTACAGTCTAGTCAGGATTAATTGAACTGCACTGAACAATTCATAGTCACTCATACTTAACAAATAAATAGTGAAAAGTGAAATATTTTCCGTGCTCTGACACCAGTTTGAGTGACAGAAGACATTAAGATATAACTAAAAGCAGAGTTCTTCCTCCTCTTTTCCTCTACTCAGCATCGGGATGGGGTCTCCAGAATGGACTCCATGCCCACCAACACTGCTGCACGACAGTCCATTCCAGGAATCCTATTCCGCTGCCAGAAGCACCACACCAGGCCTACCACGCTGCCACCAATACAACCGCCATTCCTGTCAATCCACCAGGAGTATCGATGCGGGCCTACCACATTGCCACAGCTGACCGATGCTGACCGCAGACGTTGCCTTCTCCGTCGACCGCAGAGGCTAACCCGCCGTCATCACCATCTTGAAAACTGGTGCCATCGCCATCACCATCACCTAGAGTTCTGTGCTGGACCTTCCAACAAAGTCACTACACCCCAGTACCATCTCTTGCCGCTGAGCCCCACGCTTGCTGCCATCGCAAATTCTGAGAGGAGCAATTCCTGCAAAGATGCCGAAAAGACCTCCAAGAGAAAAGAGAAAAAAAGAAAAAGCAAAAGGAAAAAAAAAATTTCAAAAAGTTAAAAAAAAACAAAGAAAGCAGGTGGAAGCCGATGAACCTTGGGCGCAGTGCCGCTACTTCACTGCCATCTTAGACAGTTCATAAGAGATTGCCAGACCTCCAAAGAATTTACTTGTGTGGGTAAGGTTGACTCATGTGTACCAAGAGGAATGATTAAAGAAAATTAGAAAGAAATATGGGAGCAAGTCCATCTTGGATGGTGAGAGAGAGAGAGATGAGGAGATATGTAATTTAGAAGGAATATTGCCAGAAAAGGTATAATATGTACAATTCATGGGTGACACGAGAAGTGTTCCATTATATTAGGTGAGGTTGAGAGCCCAGTGAAAAGTAAATGAAGTGATGGAACTAGTAATAGAGAAATTCTCTGCTCCACAAGTATAGTTTATCCTCAGTAATGTTATCGCTTAAAACACAGGTGGGACTGATGCCCACTGTGATTGAAAAGCCAGTGGAAAAATACGGCAACTGAGGTACTACAGGAAGTATTTACTGGGATTTTTCCTGACTCTCTGGTAACAAGCTCACAAAGCCACAGGTTGAAACAGGAGGAGACACCAGAGTAAAGATAAAGAAATTGAAGTTCAATTATCAGATCAAATGGTTGAGGAAAAAAAACAAGAACAGGGGCAGAAAAAAGTGGGTATTTTTAGCTCAGGGAAGTTAACTGAATTACAACAGAAAGATGGAGAGATAAAGCAGTTGAATCAAAAAGCATACACTGAAGACAAATCTGAATGTATCCCAAAATGACATTATGCTAAAAGTGATGTCTTGATGAGGAAATGGAGACTATTAAATATTCAGACAGATGAAAAATGGGTAGAAGTTATCAAGTTATATTACTGGTGGGTTATAGAAAGGCGGTGTTGCAAATAACACCTGAGGTACCAGCAGGTGGTCATTTAGGAGTAAGAAAAACTCAATTCAAAAATACAAAAAAAAATCATTGGGCTGTACTGCATAAAGATGTGGTAGACTTTTGCTGGACATGCGAAACATTTCAGGTAATAGGAATGCCTCAAGCAGTGATAAAACCAGCATCCTTAATACCCATTCCAGCATTTGAGGAACTTTCTAAAAAAAAAGTCTTAATTAATTGCATAGCATCCCTGCCTATAACAAACAGTGGGAATCCATATTTGCTGACCATAATGGATGTATCTACTAGATTTCCAGAGGCCGTTCCATTACGCAATATTATGGCTAAATAGATTGTAGAAGAGTTACTCAAAATTTTTTTTTTTACTAAATATGGACTACACACAGAGATACAACTGAATCGAGGATCAAATTTTACAAAGTTATTCAAGGAAATTGCAGTTAGTTTAGGAGTAAAACAATTCAAATCCACTGCATACTATCCAGGATTGCAGGGAGAATTAGAACAATGGCATCAACTTTAAAGACTATATTGAGGGCCTACAGTCAAGAATACCCAGAGCATTGGGATAAAGGAATTCCATCAACAGACATTTGAAATTAGGGATGCACCTAATAAAATCAACCAAATTCAGTCAATTTGAAGTAGATTTTGGGTATGAGGTGAAAAGACCACTTAAATTAATTAAGGAAAAATTGGCAAGTTGGCACTCAGACTACATGTCAAATTTTAGGGAGAGATTAAATCGAGCTGGCATGTTAGCTAGACATCATTTAAAAAGTAACACAGCATGTGACAAAACAGAAAGCACAGATTAAAAATTCACAGTTTCACTCATGGGCATAAAGTGTTAAATATTCCTACCAATTCTGAAGGGTCACTGGACCCAAAAATGTTAATTCGGATTTCTCTCCACAAATGCTGCCAGACATGCTGAAATTTTCCAGCAATTTCTATGTCTTCAAGAGAGGTGTTCTGTCCTGTTTAGCCTGCAGATGGGTGTTGTCACAGTGGTGCCAAGGTATCTCCTCCCAGCAGGCAATTTGGAAATACCTTTGGGTTTTTCTATGGGCTTTTTTAAAGAAGGGCAAAGCAAAAGAATCATAGTGTGTGGGGCCAGACTCTCAGATCCAGGGACTTTAGTTTTACTTTTTTGTCAGCTAATTGCTGGAGCAGACAGCTGGGTTCTCACTGCTGCTCTGTTGAATACTTAGCAAGGCTTCCTCTTAAACAATCTGTCTCTTGATTTCTCTTTCAGTGTTGCTTCTACTGGACTGGAGAGAGACAGCATGTGAGAATAACCGTTTTGCTGCAATGCATTTTGCCAAAGGGTATGTTTGTGGGATGCTGATTATACTGGAACAGTTGATGGTTAGTGATTAAATACTACATTGTCTTGTTAATTATGTCAATAGAGAACAGGTATTCAGATTCTTCCTTTTGTTGCATTTTAATTGCATTGTAAGAATAAAGTATGCTTTGATTAAAGTGGTGGACCAATCAAATCATACAAAAATCAGTCATACAGCACAGAAATAGACCCTCAAGTTCAATTCATCCATGCCAACCAAGTTTCCCCAAACTAAACATGTCCCGTTTGTCTGCATTAAGCCAATATCCCTCTAAACCTTCCCCATGAAGGCCATAAGACGTATGAGCAGAAATTAGGCCATTCGGCCCATTGGGTCTGCTCTGCCATTCAAATCATAGCTGATAAGTTCCTCAACCCCATTCTCCCACTTTATCCCAGTAACCCTTGATAATCAAGAACCTATCTATCTATCTAAATCTTAAATGCACTCAATGACCTGGCCTCCACAGTCTTCTGTGGCAGTGACTTCCATAGATTCACCACTCTCTGGCTGAAGAAGTTTCTCCTTACCTCTGTTCTAAAAGGTCTTCCCTTCACTCTAAGGCTGTGCCCTTGGGTCCAAGTCTCTCCTACAAACAAAAACATCTTCCCAACATCCACTTTGTCCAGGCTATTCAGTATTCTGTAAGTTTCAATTAGATCCCCCTCATCCTTCTAAACTCCAATGAGTATAGTCACAGAGTCCTCAAACGTTCCTCATATGTTAAGCTTTTCATTCCTGGGACCATTCTCGTGAACCTCCTCTGAACCCGCTCCAGGGCCAGTACATCCTTCCTGAGATATGGGGCCCAAAACTGCACACAATACTCCAAATGTGGCCTGACCAGACCCTTATAAAGCCTTAGTAGTACATCCCTGTTTTTATATTCAAGTCCTCTCAACATAAATGCCAACATTGCATTTGCCTTCCTGACTACTGACTCAACCTGCAAGTTTACCTTGAGAGAATCCTGGACTAGAACTCCCAAGTCTCTTTGCACTTCAGACTTCGGAATTTTCTCCCCATTTAGAAAATAGTTCATGCTTTTATTCTTCTTATCAAAGAGCATGACCTCACACTTTCCCACATTGTACTCCATCTGCCACTTCTTTGCCTACTCTCCCAACCTGTCCAAATCCTTCTGCAGGCTCCCCACCTCCTCAATATTACCTGTCCCTCTACCCATCTTTGTATCGTCTGCAAACGTAGCCAGAATGCACTCAGTTCCTTCATCTAGATCATAATGTATAAAGTGAAGAGTTGTGGTCCCAACACTGACCCTTCCGGAACACCACTTGTCACCAGCTGCCATCCTGAGAAAGACCCTTTCATCCCCACTCTCTGCTTTCTGCCAGACAGCCAATCTTCTATCCATGCTAGCATCTTGCCTCTAACACCACGGACCCTTATCGTACTCAGCAGCCTCCTGTCTGGCACCTTAAAGGCCTTCTTGAAGTCCAGGTAGATAACATCCATTGGCTCTCCTTGTTACTTCCTCAAAGAATTCTAGCAGATTTGTCAGGCATGACCTCCCCTTGATGAAACCATGCTGACTTTGCCCTACTTAACCATACACTTCCAAACATTCAGAAATCTCATCCTTTATAACGGACTACAAAAATCTTACTCATGACTAAGGTTAGACTAATTAGCCTGTAATCTTCCGTCTTTTGCCTTACTCCCTTTTTAAACAGGGGTGTCACGTTAGCGATTTTCCAGTCCTCTGGGACCCTCCCTGACTCTAGCGATTCCTGAAAGATCACAACTAAGGCTTCCACTATCTCTTTAGCTATCTCCTTTAGAACTCTGGGGTGTAGTGCATCTGGTCCAGGTAATTTATCTACCTTCAGGCCAATCAGTTTTACTAGCACCTTTTCCTTGGTGATGGCCACCATACTCAGCTCCAACCCCTGACTCTTGAATTTTTGGGAGATTACTCGTGTCCTCCACCGTGAAGACTGATGTGAAGCAATTATTTAGTTCCTCAGCCATTTCCTTGTTCCACACTACTATCTCTCCACTGTCATTTTCCAGTGGTCCAATGTCCACTTCTGCCTCTCTTTTGCCTTTTAAAATACCTAAAGAAGCTCTTACAGTCTTCATTTATATTACTGGCTAGCTTACCCGCATATTTAATCTTCTCCCTCCGGATTTCTTTTTTTGTTGCCCTCTGTTGGTCTTTGTTAGCTTCCCCACTGCCCTTTCACCTCATTATATGCTTTCTCTTTTGCTTTTATGCTATCCCTGACTTCCTTAGTCAGCCATGGTTACCCCATCCTCCCTGTACCATGCTTCTTTTTCCTAGGGACGAATTTTTGCTGTGTCTCCTGAATTACTCCCAGAAACTCCTGCCATTACTGTTCCACTGTCTTTCCTGCTAGGTTCCTCTGCCAGTCAATTCTGCCCAGCTCCTCCCTCATACCTCTGTAGTCACCTTTATTCAGCTGTAATACCGTTACCTCTGATTCTATCTTCTCCCTCTCAAATTGCAGAGTAAGTTCTATCATCTTATGACCACTGCCTCCTAAGGGTTCCTTTACCTTAAGCTTCCTTATCAAGTCTACCTCATTGCACAACACCAAATCCAGTATTGCCTGTTCCATTGTGGGCTCCACCAAGAGCTGCTCCAAAAAGCCGTAGGCATTCCACAAATTCCTTTTCTTGCAATCCACTACCAACTTGATTTTCCCAGTCCACCTGCATATTGAAATCCCCCATGATTACTGACTTTGCCTTTCTTACACACCTTTTCTATCTCCTGGTGTATCTTGCACCCTAGCTCCTGACTACTGTTTGAAGGCCTGTACACAACTCCAACTTTGGTTTCTTTTTACTTTTGCAGCTCCTCAATTCTACCCACACAGATTCTACACCATCTGACCCTACTTCGTTTCTTCCTATTGATTTAATTTCATTTCTCACTAATAATAAGGCAACCCCATCCCCTCAGCCCACCTGCCTATCTTTTCGATAGGATGTATATCCTTGGATATTCAGTTCCCAATCCTGATCCCTTTGCCACCACGTCTCCGTGATGCCCATCAAGTCATACCTGCCAATTTCAATCTGTGCCACAAGCTCATTTACATTATTCCTTATATTGCATGCATTCAGATATAACACCGTCAGTCCCGTATTAACCGTCCCTCTTCTCATTTATTACAGGGATGTACACCAAAGGTGCTGATGCTTGGCTGGCCTCTTGGACAACTTCCTGTCATTGTCATACACTATCAGGAAGACCAACTTGGCAAAGGACTATACTCAGAGCTTACTTCCTCCACATCCTGTGCTGAATCTTCTTTCTGTTCTACAGATGAACAGGAAATGGCAGTGTTGTTCCCATCCTGATGCAGCTCACAGGCTACCTGCCCAACAATTTTCATTATAAATCCTTTTATGCAAATGGTGTCTTAAATATCACAAACAGCAATCCCCACACCTGTAAAATCAGGGAAACTCCATTTCTAGTCCTTAGTGACCTCATCTCTTTTCTGAGAGATTTAAGACACTAAGAGATCTTAGATTACCATGATTTCCTCCCTTCAACAAAATTTTTACTCTTCGTACTTCCAAGAAAATTGAAACAATTTAATAAATACAATGTTATGACATTATCTATTTTGGTTCAATACCAAAATTAAAAATTTACACAAAAACTTTCTACATACTTTCAATGACTCTTCTTTAACTAGTATTGACTGATTTGCCCCAGACACTTTTCAGAGAGTTTTCTAGATTGAAAACCATAACTGCATTTCTTCCTCCTCAGCCAACTAAATGTGCCATACAAAAAAAAAGTGACTAAAAGGTACTCCTTTTAATTGTGTAGAACATACTTGTTGCCACCTATCCTCTATCTTTGGGAGATCAAATATAAATATGCAAATATTTCTATTTTGGCTAAAAATACGGTCCAGACTTCCATCAAGTTAAGCATTTTAATGCACACTACATTAGATTCAAAACCTCCCACACATTTCACTTATACACCATCTTTAACGTAGTGAACAGTTCAAGCAGTAACAAGAGAGTTGCCATGTAAATAAACATGGCGGTTTGCGACCTAAAGGAATGGTAGGGAAGTTTATCAAAGACCCTGGTCAAGAAAGTAGGTTTAAGTGGCCAAGTTAAGCAAATTGTTTAAGAATTTCAGGGAGAGAGAGAGACATTAAACTGAAGAAAAGAAAAACATCAATTAAATGCACTAAATTTGCTGAAAAGGAAACAGATTACAACTGTGTGAACTGAGCATGAAGTTTTGGAAATGGAGGAGTGAGGTGTGACTCTGAGGTTTGAGTATCTGTAAAGTTATTGCTGAGGTAAAAAGAATGAATCATTCTTTGAAGTTTGTAATGAGACTGTCCCAATAGTTCTCGTAGAAACACACAAGAGAAAACACGAACTATATGTTAAAGTGCATTGACAACCTTTGTGAACATGTTCAGTGACTGACCACCACAGTAAACATAAAGATAAATATTATTAAAGTCAGGTTCTATTCAGGAATCTGACTTGCACAGTATCACCAACAGCTGACAAAAAAAAAGTGACATCTAGAAGAACAAAATTATAATCCTGTTCTATCCTAGAGCATTCTAACATTCTAAATACCAGTAATTTAAACCATTTGGAGAAAGCAACATTGGTTCCTTCTGTCATATCTGCTGGAATCGATTTCACTGGCTTCCTTCCCTGGATAAAAAAAAATCCAATAGTTTAAAAATAAACCGGATAACATGTTCTAGGCCAACACCCAAAGAGCACTTCATGACTTTCAAAGCAGCAGTGAATTTATTTCAATCACAAAAAATACATTGTGATTCATGCAAATTTCGCCAATCATACTCTCAGGAAAAAAAACAAAATGCTACGATGCAATTTATTTTCTTTTATTTGCACATTAGCGAAATCAAAACACAAGAATACAAAAATCTGTACCAAATTATGGGCAGGCTTACACTGTCAATGTGTTTTACATAGAACATATACCAAGAAAGTAAGATTTCATTCTGTTTTTGACCGGACTCATGGCTACACTACAGAAATTCAAGGACTTTTACTTACTGCACGACTTATACTTTTAATATTAGAACTGATCAAAAAAAGTTACAGTAAACATTTACTAAATAAGAACCAAATAACTTTTAATCCACTTTGAAAGCAAAATAGTCAAGACAGAAATGACAGACCAGCTAGCAAAGAGTTCTTGTGTAAGTGACTCAGAAGAAAATTACAACCTCTCACGTTAAAGAGCTTATATCTTGCTACCAACCACCAAACCTGATTCATGCACTGTTTAACTTCATCTTTATTTGGGCTGACAAGTACCAATTTGGTTTTGTAAATGCTGACATTTAATACATTGCTCAATTGCTGTTTAATTCAATTCCCACGGCTCCCTCCCCCACCCCATGTCGAAAAATGCAGATTTTTTTTCTAATTGACCTCCATGGCTATCACATCCTGATGCGGGATACAAACCTGGACCTTCTGGAAGTGCAAGTAGTGTACTTTTGCATACAATTTGTCACAAGACACTTAACGCACATAAATTAATGATTAAATCCAGAACGAGCTAGTTTTTCCAGTCAGATGACAACCATTACAAACAAAAGCAAAAGATTCTGGAGGTCGGAAATAAAAATGTTGAAAATACTAGCACCTGTATTGCAAGAAATGAATATGACCTTTCATCAAAACCATTGCACAGGTCCTTGCATTGCTTTCCCTCTACATAATGTCATATCATGAACTTAGTGTGGACAATGAATTTCAATAACCTGAAAAATTCATGATTGGATTGCATCATTTGATAAACATCACAAAATCACACTCTTAAAAATGATTTATTGCATGGAATTCTTTTGTACGACACACTGCACAGTGCTAATACACTTCGATGAGAGATTAGAGAACTACCAAACATTACATCAAGCATCACCATATAGGAAAAGAGGAGACAATTGATGATAGTGAAGAAAACAGAATGAGTACTACAGATAGCATTCTAACAAAGGAAAGCATGATCCAACATATTGTTCATTAATGTTTTGGAATGCAGCTGTTTTCTTCTGCTACTTATCCTTGTGCTTTTCTTTTCTCTGCTTTGTCAATACCATAAACACAGCTTCCAGCCACAAGTACAGATGGGGAGATTCGTACTCAGCAGTTCAAGACTTGAACAACAGAATTCTGATCAATCTTAGGTTGAACAAGTGCCTCAAATCAACATGATTCAGTCCATTTCATGCAAAGTCAATTATCTTTGCCAAGATAAAGTTAGCCACTTTCAGAGGCAAGGATTTAAGATTTTGCCAGCAAAGCAAAACACAGTATGAATCATGCGGGTTTGACAGAGCAGTCAGGCAAAAGCCAACTGCAGCCTCAAAAGGGAGATAAAAAAAAATCACAGCCATATTTTGCATATCTTCATGACCAGCCAAGAGTGGCACTGACAGGTTTGTAGAAGATGCAAACCAGGAGAGAAAAATAACAGCAAAGAGGAGAAAACACAAGTATTAAAATTTAACAAGAAACATATTATTGAAACATTTAAATTATCCAAAGCACTTTGTAACACGTCCTGTTAATGCTAATCCTTCATCTGTTTTGTTTTAAATTCAATGAATCACATTCTCAGTTATGCTGCCAAGGGATGCATAGTAGATACTGGGAAAGGACGGCTTGCTGTCAGGCAATTTATCTCGAGTCAATCAAGCATACTTTAATACCTGCTAGATTGGCACTGTCATGGAACTGCATCATCTGACTTTTCTTTTGGAAATGATATAACAATGGCAGAACTGCAAGTGAAAAGTGTCAATTCTTTGTTTCAAGTGCATATATTGCTTCTCAACCTCTTCTGCTTAAAAATTAATGCTGATTATCAGCATTCACTGTAGCATTGCATGACGTCCATAACATGGTAAGAACTTCGTATTAACTGAAGAGTGTACTTACTTTGAAACCATTCCATCACTTTGGTTATTCAAATGCACACTGCACTACAGGTTCCAGAGTTCAAGAGTTAAAAACAGATCCACCCATTGCACACTACATGAACTTAGTGAATCCTTCTCTGTTCAACTATGTCCTAGTTATTGTAGGCAGAGAAAAGAAGATTTTAGGAGGCCAATTACATGGAGAACATGTATTTTATTGAACACATTAGAAGGTCTGCGCTTGCATTCACAAACACAGACAATGTTATTCCCGGAAAACAGGAAACAGAACAGTGGATAAAAAGGAAGTACTGCACAAGGTTTACTGGGTTCAATAAATTAACTATTCATGCATTATATCCTTTGGATCTTACATTGAGTTAGAACCAGCTTGAAGGTGGATTATATTTAAAATTGAAAAAAAGTGAAAATTATACAGTGTATCAATAATGTGTACTATTTAACTAGGGCTTGGGTTTAGAGAGCATAACTCCAAAGTCTGCAGATGAAACAAAATTCAGAAATATAACAAACAATAGGAAGGCTAGCAGACTTCAGGGAGGTCATACTTTGAAAGAAAGTCAATATGAATTTAATGATGAAATAAGTACAGGAAGTGAGTGTCTTGGGGGTACATGTTCACTCTTCTTAAAAAGGTAGCAGGACAAGTTGAGAAGGATGCTGAAGCATACGGCAATGTCGATTTAATTAACTGAAGTATAGGCTATAAAAAGGTAAGGAAACAATGTTTAAAGTTTTTATAAAACTGGAGTGCTCCAATCAATTCCAAGTAACACACTTTAGGAAGGTTTTCAAGGACTTTGAATGTTGCCAGGAATGAGGGCATTCAGTTGGGTGAACAAACTGAGAGGCTATAGTTGTTTTCCTTGAGGCTGAGAAAGTTGAAAGCAAAGTTTTAGAAATGCTCAAAAGCAAATTTCTTTAAAACAAAAACAAGTGAAGAGAAATGGTTTATGGTGGTACAGTCAGAGGACAAAAATTTATATTATGCTACAAGCACATCTAGTTTATAACTCAGATATCTGTAATGCAACTTTTAGTAATGAGGAGTTAAATGCAAGATGATTGGAAAAGCCTGGCTAAGAAACTGATAATTGACCCTAATAAGATAAATCAAATAAGTCTACGTTTTATTCACCTATGCTTGTTTTAGAATGTCAGAGTCAATGGTGGTGAGAGGCAAATATATACATTAGAATTAAGAATTCACATGGGCTACAAAAATCAAAGAATTATTTTGAAGGTAAAATGATTAACATTCCTATGTGAAGATGCCCCAAAATACTCCACACTGTGCAAGTAGTTTTTTTTAAATTGTTTGTATGTTTGCTGAAAGAAGCAGAGGGGCAGATGCAGCTTTACTTTGGTGTATATTATATCAGATTGAAAATAAAGTTACACCTGTACTTCAAGCAGAGAAAATACTACATTCATCATTCATTGCATGGAATGCAGGTGGGACTCAATCTGGATTTAGTGAAGATAAAACCCCTGAAAGGTTTACTCTAGCTTTTAGCTAGTGGATAAAATCTATATAGGTTCAATTAGCAGTTTGCCTATACATACTGTTTCACAAGCAATCAGCATGCTGAAGAGGGAACAGACATCCACCGTCATAAGACCTGTAAAGAAAAGGTGGAAGTTAAAACAGCCAAAATAGCTAATGGAAAGGATACCCCAACATAAAATCTTCTCAGAGGACAGAGAAAAGGAGAATTAAAGTGAATTCCAGAGGACTGTACCATATCTTTAGTGTGGCCCCTAAAGAAGTTAATAAACCTTTAAAATTGTTGCATTGCATCAGGGACCATACACCAACATGAAAAGACATGTTGCACACTTTATCTTTGCAATCTCCTTCCCAAATTATCCATTTTCTTGACTTCAGTACTTTTACTTTATTTCTTTATTGGATTGAAGCATCACTGGCAAGGATGCAGTTGTTTCCTAACTGCCCTTCAGAAGAAGATGGTGAAACATCCTCTTGAACCACTGCAACCCCCATAACATTGATATACCAGCAGCATTGTAAAGAGATGGTGCACCAGGGTTTTGTTGCCAGTGACATTACAGGAACTGTCTTTGTGCTGGATAATGTCAACCTGCTGTACATTCCTCTCTCAGAAAAAAACTCTACAAGTGACATCACAGGGCTCAATTATCACAGTATTATTTTTTGGAACTGTACTCAGGGGGTGTGTTAGCACCAGTTATTTGCATGACTGGTCTAGTGATGTGATTGGACTCAGTAAAAGAACCAAGTCCATGGAACACCAACAAGCAACACTGCACTGAAAACAAAGCAGAAAGTTTGCATTCCTCTGCAAGCTTAGTGTTCCATTATATTAAATTAGGTATACTGCCTTTAAATTTTTTTTTAAAATTATGTTTCTGGCAAAAAGAATTATATAGACTCAGTTCCAGTAGAGTAATGCCCTAACGTACTGACAAAGACCATCTTATGTACTGATTGTACAGACTAATTTTGGGAAGGTCAGACAATGCTGCCAGTGAGAAATTATAGGATCTACATCTAAGATTTCAGTGAAAAAGATAAAAACATGGAACTTATTGCCTCCTTCAAACATCTACTACTAGCTTTAGAAGTCAAAGTGATATCATTAATCACCTCAACTTTGGTTTACTCTTTTCAACCTTAAATGTAGCACCACACCACAAATCTTAGATCTATTTGTATGTTTCCACTTTAAAAAGCAAAACACTCAATTGTTGTAAACATTTCCTTTATATTCTAAAGCTGTTTATAATCTACAGACGAAGAGCCTGATACGCATGGAACTAGTCAGAAGGAGTGGGTTTCGCAAACCAAAAAAAAAGTTCACTCATGTAGTGTCAAGATTGGCCTCCACATAAAGATACCAAGAGACAGATCACATTGCACATGGGAAATCTTTCAGAATCAACACATGTCCTAGTTATTTCCATTGAATAATTGTGTACCCACAGTGGGGAAAAAAGGCCATCAAGAGCAAGAGAAAAAGAGGGAGAGAGCGAGAGCAGAGACAGAGAGAGCCTAGAAAACTGCCATACCAATGCAGCTGAATGCATAGCTTGTTCATTAAGCAGATTTGTCATGTAAAATTAAAATATTACAGAAATATTTACAATTATTGTTCTCAGAAAATCTGAGATGACTTACATACAACTAGAGACACACAGGATATATAGGTGAATTTTAGGTAGTTGAAATGAAATGGAGTTGAAAAAGGACTGTTCTCTAGCAATTATGATTTTAATTGTATGTCTCAGTTCACAATGTAAGCTAAATCCTTACACTAAGGCCCCTACCAAAGCTCAATGAAGGTCAAACAGCTAATAGTATCATCAAAAGTAAACTCTAAACATAGTTACACGCTGATCTTTTTTATATCTGCCTTTACCCTCCTTAATGCTATCATTTTACTAATGAGCACACTTGCTTTGTTTACAATTAAAACTACAAATTATGATTTTTATGCTTTGAGATTTTTTGCCATTGTAAGCCTCTTTCCCATTGGGACTCCACCAAACTGGGACACTCCCATAACATGCAAATATTGATGCATTTCCTGGCACAAAAATAAAAACTGCTTGAACTCGTACTTATACATGCTCCAAATCACTTCCTTTCAATTCCAAATAAAGATCATCTGTGACACTGACAGATTTGTTATGCTTGTGATATTTGAAATATATTTACCTTCTTTCTGTGAAATTTCCAGCCAGTGAAATAACAATCCCTTATGGTGGCCAATTAAATTCATTCTTATCCGATTCCTAAACAACTTCCAACAATTACCAAAAGTGGCATATTCAACTCTGCCATCAAAAAGCAAATCAAAAGTGGATAAACCATTGCTGTTGTAGTTCAAAGGATCACAGGTTCCAGCTTCAACTCGATTCCAGCAGCAATATAGTCCATGATGTATTTATCCTACATATAGTAATGAGGGGCAAAATATATTGCTCAAAGCTCAAATACTCATATTGTCTGATAGATAGATCTCATCCTCTGGTGTTATGATTAGCCAGACTCCAATTTCTAAATTTACATTGTATGTTAAAATTTTGGTATATTAGAAAGGATGATCTTTATTGGCTCCCAGGAAAATGGTGGTAATGTGAAGGATAATCTGTAATACTGTGTATTTAGTGATAATGCAATGTTATTAGTTTTCCCAAAAAAAAATTTACACCAAGGTACAGTGTCTAAATCACAAATTAGGCTCATAGTGACAAAAGAGCCATGGAAGGCAAAACAAAAGGAAAGATGATCAAAAACTCAAATTATAAAGCAAATTTTAAAGATGCAGAAAAAGATGAAGTGGTTTATGGAGGCAGTACCAATGAATAGTGCCACAAACACTGAAGACTCAAATAGAAGCAGGGACAAGAAGAGTGTGTGCACAGAGCTAAGGCCGAATATGACTGCAGAACCATGAGAACAGTGTAGTGGTTTTGTCACTGGTGTAGTAAATCGAGCAGCATGAACCAATCCAGAGAATAAATGCAAACTCACATTGACAACCTGTTCAACTTACTTGTTTCAGCCTGTGTAGGACTTCACTCTAACACCACTGAGCTGTTAAAGAAAGAGAAAGTCAAACCACTTAAATTGTACCAAAACACTACAAACTCTGTCCAATAGGGCTGTGGTTGCATGATCAGCATTTGGTCAACAGTGGTTCAAACACTGCCAATTGGATCCACCTTCTCATAAGCATGAAACTTGCAAACAAATGAATAAAGAAAAAAAAGTTTCTATTCTTGTAAAAAGGTACAAGCATATGGCACTGCTTTCCATTCTTTTAAATCTGCAATCAAGATGCGCACAAAGAAAACTACAGGGGGGAGGGAAGATAAGGGAGAGAGAAAGAAAACAAAAATATATTTAAGCCTGAGACTGACTCACCCTGAGCAGCTCTCAGCAGGGATTAGTGACATTTCCAGTCCAGAGGTTGGTAACACAAGTGAAACATTTACCTTATTCATCTATTTTCACCAAAGTAAAGAACAAGTACGAACATTTTAGGATTATGGAACCATAAATCAAAACAAACAAACTGAGGTCACAGAATCAGAAATAGAAAATAAATGGAATAACGTGAAGAAGTACACAACATGCTGCAAAGGAAGTATGTGCAAAACAGTAAAGAAAGGACAAGGAGTAAATGACAGATGAGGTATGAGCAATTATTCGAGAAAAGAAACAACTATAATGAAATTGAAAAGAAAATAAGGAACATACGTAGGTAGGCTAAACAGAAATTATATAAGGAGATGTGAGATGAAATATTGGAGCTGGAAAGAAACCACAAAATTAGAGTTAAGCACCAGAAAGGTGATATCTTTGGCATATAGAAAAAAAAAATGACAGCTACTGGGTGCCTAAAAATGACAAAGGAGGAAAAATATTGTTTAAAGAAATGCAGTACCAAGACAAATGATAGACAGAGTATATAATTGAAATGTAAAATGATCTTAATTGAGAATCCTCAAAATAGAGACAGGCACAGGACCAAATATTAAAATCATTCCGAACAACACCTTAAAATCAAGTGCAGGAAAATCTCCAGGCACAGACAGAAGTAATAAAACAGCATCCAAAAGCTCTTGGAGAAACAGAATTAGAAGTGATAATGAAGTGTGATTGAATATATACCATAGGATGCATTCCAACTGACTTGAGATAGTCTTTACTTGACAAGACATCCAAACACCCTAAAGCAATGGACTGGAATAATTTTAGAAATAAGCTTTTGTGAGTCATCTCATTAAAGTGAATGTGAAAATCATACTAGAAAGAAGAAATAACACAGATTTGAAGCGGAAATGAGTGAAACACACAATCTGATTTTAAACTGGAGTCAGACCACTAACAAAAAAAACTTTGATAAACATCTAAAAGTCACTAAGACTAGACGCATATGCTTCATAGTCTACGAAAAAGTGTGTAATTATGTTTGCCAAAGTTAATAAGCACGTTAATTCCAATATCACATTTTACCAAACTTTGTCAGATTTATGTAGACCTTGTTTTGGAACCAAAGAGTGGGCATCAGGCTAGAGGAACAGAAACAGATGTGTGTTAAAAGGGAGAGTAGTACAACAGGTTTTATACTATTCGCAAAATTTTTCATTCAATCTGTACGCCAAACAAACATTCACAGATTAAGATGTACTTCTAAGGGCATACATTGCAGGCAAGAACAAACTTGCAGCACACCAAATGATGCAGATTTACTTGCAGAATCAAGAAAGGAGGCCATACAAACATCCTGCATCTTATAAAATCTAGAGGTTTAGAATATGAGTTGAGCATGAACACCAAAATCACTACAAAGAAACAGTAGTAGTAGTAGTAGTTCGTAGAAATACGTCACAATAAAACAGATGAGCTAGTATGTGTAGAATGGCACAATACAGCCAAGTGTGACATACCATGACAATAGCTGGCAAGATAAGCATCCACTTTTGCATTCATTGCATTATATAAACAATAGCACTAAATTATCTTGTCTGAGTGACCAATCTGTGCGTCAACAAATGATTCCCAAAGTAACAAAAAAAGTTAAGGAAAAAATGGAAACTATTTTACAATGTTTACAACAGTACTTAAAAATTCAGATTTCAAACACCATATTCTCTGGTATAAAAAAAAATTGCATGTGATTTCAACACTACTTTTCAGCACTTTGCCTTTGTTTCAGAGAGAGATTTCAAATGTTCATTATTATTATTAGAAAGGTTAAATCAAAAAATGCTCAAGGCCTGAAACCATTCCAATTTAAACTTTACTAAAATAAAAGTAAAAAGGGTAAATATATTATTTAATATGATCCAAAGATCTTCCCAAAAATCTTGGTCAAATAAAACGCATGATGAAAAATCAGCTCAACTTTTTATTATCCCCTTTATCTTTTAAATGCCTGCTAGCATAGCATAAACAATTTGAATACGTTGCTCCTCAAGCCTATTGGAATTAAGGCACATTACAGAACAGCTTGTGTTCACCATAATTCTGTCAGCGGAAGGAAAGCTAAAATGGTACAAGTATTGACGATTGCTTATCCATAGCATTCAATTACATCCCCCAAACAAAAATGCAGGTTTTCTCATTTTGTAATCAACCAAAAGAAAAATAAATTGTGTTATGGCACCAATTTTGCCTAAAACTTTAGTTCTTACGTTTTCTTTATAATTTTACTCCTTTATTATAGTTTCTACAGTTGTCAGAGCACCTTAAATGGTTTAAATAAATAGCATTATGTTTAATAATATAAATTCAAAAGGCAATACATCAGCCAAGGAGTATGCCAGTATTTATAGTTTGCTCAAGGTTCATGTAGTTTATGGCATCAGAATCTCTTTAATTAGTTGGTGCCTTATTAGTTACAGCTGGACAACTGTAATCCTACAAGCAGTTTTCACCGAAAGATATATTTGTCACTATCAGATGAATGAAGCAATAAATATTTAAGTTTAATATCACATCACTACTGGACAGTCTAAAATCATTTATTTGTACATTGATGGGACGGAAATTCTAGCCAATAAAATGACACGAATGGGAGTTAGACAAGAGAGGACCAAAAGTCTTGATTTACAGACTTCACCAGCTACTCTGCTAAATTTTTATTTAAGTCAGGGAAAACTGAACTAATCCACAATTTTCCAACAAAATGCTTATTGTAAGTGGAAACTAGAAGTTTGTCAGTTGCCAAGAAAGCAAAGCTCAAAATAGGTGAATAGCATCAGAAAAATACTACCTACAGTTGCCTTTATCATTTAATAAATGTTCTAATTAACCTGCTCAGAAATGCTGTCACACCCCTCTGGAGCAGGTGATGTTAGGGACACTACCACCACACAAGAAACGCTTATCGTGTCTTTTTTTAAATGTTTAATCCATTTTTTTCCATAATCAACCTGTTCAGTGATGTTACTTCACATCTCTGGAGGTGGTAGGACTTGAACACAGGTCTCTTGGTTCAGGGGAGGTGACTCTACCTCCACACTACAAAGAGGACCTACCTACCCAGGTCTTAAGCTAAACAATAATATCTAAACCACCTAACAATCATAGAAGAACTTGAATTTTAAACTCTGAAGATAGTTCAGAACAGCAACAATGACTTGCAAGGAAACTTTTGCCAACATCAGCACAAGTTGGCATTTTTAAGTGACCAATATTATCTACGCCCTCAATTATAAAGCCTCCATTTTTTCCCCAAGTCAGCCTCAGTTGATTTGCCAATCCACACACAAACCAACCATCACTGTCTATGACCAATGACTTTTATCACTTTATTCACCAAATAGCAATACAAGCGGAATGCAAGACTTGAGTGCAAAACAGCCCACAAAGCCCATGATAACCAACAACCTGCTAGTGGAATACATTCCCTACTGCTTGATTGATTGATTTACTGTCACATGTACCAAAGTACATTGAAAAGCTTTGTTTACCAGCAGTACAGGCAGATCATAGTAAGCAAGGATGTACAGATCAAAAAGACTGAGACAGAGGCATACAGGTTATTCTCTTGATTTATTGCTGCTGTTATTATTTAACTATGACGACATACATTTATATACTTTGGCAGTAAAAAATAAAATCAAAACCATAACCACACAAGGGAAAAAAAGGGCACTGAGAAGAGAAGAGGCAATTTTGAGAGGTGACCAAGACAAAAAAGTCAAAAGAAGTGCAATAATGAGCAATTTTAACAGGATTGTAAAGAGCAGGGAAGTCAAAAAGGCTGAAGGGTTTAAAAAGAGTGAAATCCAAAACATGTCACCTAATAGGCTGGAGTATGCGACCAACGGGAGTCAAAAAAGGTCACACTTTGGCCTCTTGTAAGACAGGAGGAGAATGGGGTATGTTGAAAATGTGCACCAGATGATATGGAGGAATCTAAACACAAGGATGGGAATTTCACACTTGTGGTGTTGGGTGAGTGAGTGAGTGTTAATGTAGGTCATGAAGAATGGGAGTAATACAGACAGTTATGGTTTGTGGAGTATAGAATGCAGACATGAGTTTTAGAGGAGTTAAAGTCTGGATGGGAGACTAGCAAGGAGAGCATTTGAATAGTCAGGTTTTGCAGTGACAGAGACATGATGAAGTGTTACAGCAACAACTGGTTCAAACAAAGGGAGGAGATGAGCAGAGTAACATGGATGCCAACAGACAATTTTTGTGGTGAAGATAATATGGAACTGGAAGCTAGCTCAGCTTAGCAGTCATAGGATGACAAGACTAAATCACAGGCAATGACCATGGAACATGATTAGTAGCAAAGCAGGGTTTGTGGTAGAGTAGTGAAGACAAAATATGATTTTAATCATTCCAATTGGTTGTGTGGAAAGGACTGTCGCTCAACCATGACTGTTCTGCAGACAAGCAGTGGAGGTGGCTGCCATCAAATAAATAAAAGCTATTTCCATATTACAACCAACATGGTCAAGGAGCACTACATAGTTGAAAAGGGCTAGGGAAAGAATCGGAGGAAGATTCTGGAGGTAGTCATAGGAGTGCAATAATAGAAGCCATTGCCTCAAATTCTCTGACTATAACTGTCTAATAGAAGTGGTACAGCAACAGTTGCACCCTGATCACAGTGGATGTCGTCATTTGTGACTTGATTGGGGACCATACCAGTGAAAATCTGATTGATCAGATTCAAGCATGGTACCATAGACAAACTGTATCTAACGTACAGGTAATTCAAAATCTTTGGACAGGAAGAGGTGGGTTGAAGATGAGTCAATAGCTAGCAAGGACACAAAAAAAAAGGAGTGTAAGGTAACGTGTGAGGGTAATAATAGCAGATTTGAAAAGAATGATAAAAGCCATTCATAATGTCAGCTAGCAGAAGGTCTTGGAAATGTGTGATTTCACACTTTTTTTTGGAAACAGTTCCTGTTTGAAAAAGGGAAATTGTGAAAGGACAATTATACCCTCTACTTTATTCTGAAGTGGAAACCGGAATCCAAAAACAAAGTACGAGAGACCAAAACTGGTTCATATAGAGGATACACAGCTACCTGAGTTCAGTTAATAAAGGATTTCAGTGGTTTAACAGAGACAGGTTGAAGACAGAGACTAGATCCACAGACTGGCAAGAGGCAAATAAAAACAAACAAAAAAGTTGCTATTTGATTTCAAAAGGACCATCCAATGATGACCTGGTTGACTCCCATGCACAATTTATGCAAAGAAAGCCACGCTACCACACAAATGTTACAGAGCAGACTGTTGGCGTCTTGAAATAACTTAAGAGCCATTCAGGCAGTAGAAAAGCTAACTGTAGATAACACTCGTGGATCTCCACTATCCAGACTGTCATAAGTAGAGTTTAGGTGGTTCTGCAGGCATCTGTTATTTTTAAGCGAAGACCATGCACATGGAACTCTGGCTAGATAGGAGCTGCTATCAGTTTGAGATTAGGCGTAACTCTAGAAAAAGGAACAACATTTCTTCATGCAAAAGACTGAGTGTCAAAGGGCTTTGGGACAGAGATTATGACACAAGTGCTGAGGAGACTGTAAAGCCAAGTTTACAAGATCAGACTTCAGCTGCCATTTTGTATACAAATGTCATTACCTACTTAGGGTAGTGCATTGGAAATCAAGGCCTGTTATTCTTCGAGTCGTCAGGCAAGTTAAGGTTTAGAAAGAAATATGTAAAATCCCCTAATTCTGATTTTCAGACCCAGGTTGTTAAAGACCATGTTTCTGTAGTTAACAAGAAATCACTATTACAGATAGAATCATTAGATTCTAAATACAGGTAAGCAATTAAACAAAATTAAAACTAAAGTAAAACTCTTCCTTACACAAACAAAAACAAAATCCATATGAGCAGAGAGAAAACTAAAATAAAAAGTTCAGTCTTTTTTCATAGTCATATGGTCATAGAGTCATAGACCATGGAAACAGATCCTTCAGTCCAACTAGTCCACAACAACCATGTTCCCAAACTAAACTAGTCCCACCTGCCTGCATTTGACCCACATATCCCTCCAAATCTTTCCTATTAATGTACTTTTCCAAATGCATTTTAAACTGTAACTGCACCTGCATCCACCACTGTGTACAAAAGTTGCACCTCATGTCATTTTTCAATCTTTCTCCACTCACCTTAAAAATAAGACCCCGTGAACCCTCCCACACTATGGAAATGACCCTAGCTATCCTCTTAAGCTATGCCCTTCATGGATATCACAAACTTGTATAAAAAGGTCATCTATCAACCTCCTACACAGCACTAAAGGTACTATTTTATAACGAAAATTTTCCATTGCTGGCAACATGCTGTAAATCTCTCTCAATTTAACTGGGAGGCTCCTTCCTATAGCAGGGCAGCCAGAATTGTATGTAGTATTCCAGAAGAGGCTTTACCAACATCCTGTACAACCTCAACATGACATCCTAACTCCTACAGTCAAAGGTCTGAGTCAAGAGATCTATTGAGTTGGTTCTTGCTCATCTGAACAAGATCTCTCATCAGCCTTCCTTTTTACAAAATGGCGAACCCTTCCACTGGTTTGCAAGAAACACAGACAGTGGCTCATTTGTGTGAAAGTAACATCTTGCAGCATCTACTGATGAAATAAGCTGGTTTTCTGCAGCTTTAAAGTGGCTTACTGCAGACAGACACATTGAAAACAGGTTCTCAGTTCCTGCAGATTTGCTGGTTTCTCTCCCAATTAGACTAGCTTCTCTATCTTGCTCACAGCCCAAGCTGTTCAGCTACCTGACAACCAAGTTGCTGGCTGCACAGTGCTGGCAGCCAGAGAGACCTTTGGTTTGTGGACTAGGGACCAATTACGAATCACAAATAATTACATTTGTGAACAATTCTTCAGCTCCAGTTCATCTGCATATTGCTGGAACTCAAAGGATTCCCAAACAGGGCTGGTGCAAGATATTAAATTTCTTACTTTCAAGGCAGGCAGCCACCTTTGTAAATGCTTGGCTTTAAAACCATTCCTTCTCATTTTAGTCCAGTTTTAAAAAGCACAAAATGGTGGGAAAAAATGTCTCAACAGTAATTTACAGTTGACCATATTTAGTCTATGAAGTAACATTAAACTTCTTTGTTTCTGGGTTAAGTGTAGGCGATTACCAAGATAAACAGTGTTTATTTGGCTTGACTTCTGTATAGTTAAGCATTTTAAAAACATAAAGTCTTGTGGTTTCGTTTTTTGTAATTAACTAGGTTTTCACATTTGTGCTTTTAAAAAGTTACTGTTCTCGATGGAGATTATAACATATTACATACACTTTTTCTGCCCTGATTGGGACACTAAGCTTACGTTCATGATATTGGCACAACATTCCTTTTACTAAACTCCTCTAACTATCAGCCACACCAGTTTGGAAGTAAAATTTCTTCAGTCAGTCAACAGGGAAAATTATCTCCTTGGAGATCCTTATAGCCCACAGCAAAAGCTCCAGAGAGGCATCGGTGAAGCAAGCTGCAGTCTTGTCATTTTAGAAATCCATTGCTCAAGTTTCCTGCTCCGTTCAAACACTTCAATTAGCCTTTTAACAGGCATCCTCACAACGCCCCTTCAAACAGCGCAGTTGAACTAGACTCTTTCAGACTGTCTTCAAACCTGCTTGAACCAATTGGGTAGGAACCCCGAGAAGGTTGTATTAAAAAGCCAAAACTTAATGTCATAACTCCCAGGTTTGTTGCACACTGGCTAACACACTATCGCAGAATCACCACGTTGAAACCCCTACCATAATTCCATGCATTAAATTATAGTTCAGCATTCTACTTTGAACAAGTTTAAAGAAAATGTTTTGGATTTAAATAAATATGAATGTTGTTACATTCTTCACTTATGTATTCATAAAATCTGTTGTCTCAGTCTTTACCTACAAAATTTGAAACAGCAAAGCAACAACAGCTAAATCATGACCATGAACAAGTTCTATTATGAGCATGGTTGATATGCTGTCATGAAAACTACTGACCTCACAGTTAAATCAGACTGATGAAACTGCCACTCCAGTGCAAAGAGCTCATTTCATTTTACTGAAGACGATATACAAGCAACAGTTATTTTGTTGCGAATGATTTAACCAAAATTTAATTTTAAAGCCAGAATCACACGTATCATTTAAAAATGAGATCACTACACTCCATTTCAATCAGTTCACATTCAACATTTTTTTCTCACTCTGGATGGGGGCATTTTAAGCAACACATATTATGCGACCAGAGATACATAATCACTACAACAGTTACATTATAAAGTCATAATTCATACAAAAACATAAGAACAAGGAAGGGGTGCAAGTCATTTAGTCTCGAGTCTACTAAATATCAGGGCTAATCTCATTGGAACCTCAAAATCGATATTCCCACTGACTCCTGACAACCTCTTCACCCCCTTGTATAACAAGCATCTACCTACATCTGTCTTAAAAATACTCAAACTCTCTGCTTCCACAGTCTTTCCAGGAATACAGTTCTAAAAACTCATGAACCTTTGAGAAAATATCTTGCATCATCTGTTTTAAAAAGTGTGCAACTCCTTCTTCAGTGACCCGTAGTTCTAGATTCTCCCATAAGAGAAAACATCCTCTACAGCCAACCTGTCAAAACCCCACGTGATTTTGCACTTCAGTCACCTTATTCCTCCACACAGCAGCAGATACAAGATTAGCCTATTTAACCTTTCCTCCCAAGAACTACCCCATTCCAGGTATCGATTTAGTAGACCTATAGAACTGCTTCCAACACATTCACAATTCTTCATTAAATAAAGGAGACCAATTCAGTACACGGTACTCCAAATGTGGTCTCACCAATAGACTGTACAAGTGAAACACAACCTTCCTATTTTTGTATTAAATTCCCCTCATGATAACAACATTCCATTAGCTTTCCTAATTACTTTCCATATCACTATACTAGCCTTTAGCTATTAATATGCAAGGACACACACAGCTGCATCTCACACCAATAAACAGCACCTTCTTTCTGCCAAAAATAGCCATTCTTTTCCATTCGTTATATTCCATTTGCCAGATACCAGCACCAATTTAAAATATATCTTTGCAGCCTCCTTATACCGTCTTCACAAACTAACTTTCTTGCCTATCTTTGTATCTCTGTCCAAGTCATTCACAAACTACAAACAGATGTGGCCCCAACACTGATCTGTGGCATCTCTTACGCCTTGACAACTTAAAAGCCCATTTGTCCACTCTCTGCATCCCAATCTTCTATCCAAGATAAATATGCAACCTCCTACTCCATGGAGCTTTTAGTTTCCACAATAACCTTAGAAATCAAAGTGCCCCTCATTGGTCTACCCCATTACTGGTACGTCATCCAGATAAATGGCAACCTGGGGTAGACCTTATAAAATGTTCTTCATTGTCAGCCTGTGCAATTTTTCAGCAGACAGTGCCCCCAATGGCGTCTCGTATATCGGTGTAAACCCTTATGGATATTAATTGTAGCATATTTCTAGAAATCCTAATCTAACCTCAGTTGTAAGTATGCATGGCTCATGTCCAGTTTTGTGAAGGACAGGCCCCTGCTGGCTTCAAGTATAAATCCTCTATGCATCTTTGATTTCTGGAAGGCATTTGGCAAGTACAGTAAATCCACAGCCATGTTACTGTAGTGAGGTCAGCAAGGTGGACCCATAGAACATGTGTTCCCTGATTGGGGCCCTTAATATAGTCTCATCAGCAAGACCTGGCTAACAGGTATCAGCAGGAGTACTGGAGGGTCTGTTCACTCACAGCTGGCACCGAGGAAGCGGGGATCTGTGTCAAGGACTTGCCACGTTTAAATAAAGGATAACATGGGGACAGGATACTGGCCTCTGTAGAGTTATTTCAGTGGCAGCAAGAGAAAAGCATGCTCCTGAAGAAATTCACTCACGACAGTTATCTTTGAATTGGCATTAGTATTTCTGGCATCATGCCATTATTTAGGAAGCTTGACTTGTTCGATCCAGTTGAAGACTGGGCCCAGTATGTGGAAAGAATGTGTTTTTTCGCCCCAGGCAAATGATGTTGGAGCAGATGAAAAGCAATGAGTAATTCTCCTGACAGCATGTGGACCCTCAGCTTTTTCAGAAGTTAGGAGCCTGACTTTCCCAGAGACACCAGATACTAAAACCTTTCAAACATTGGTGAATTTAGTTAAGGAATTACGACCCAAGCCTCCTCTAATTCTGAGATGCTATCAGTATTTGCATTTTGAGAACCAGAAGCATCTCTATTGGGACTTTTAACTAGGTTAAGATGACTGGCAGAGGCATGTGGCTTTGGTTTAACCCTTAATGAGATACTAAGAGACCATTTGGTATGTGGGATTAATGATGTACCTATGCAAAAGCTGAAGCACAACTAGACTTCAAACACGCACTATAACTGGCTGGATTAGAAAATGCAGCAAGCAGAGCAAATGAGTTGCAGGGTATTCCCATGGAAGTGGACACCCTCGCCAGTCACCTGAGCTTGAGGAACACCACTTGAGCAAAGGCAGTTGCATACCCTCACTCGGCACAAGCCCAGAACAGAGGGACTCTAGGTCAGCACACAGCAAAACCCCAAAAGCAAAGCAAAGCAAATCTTCAGCCAGACGGCTAAAAAAAAACTTTCAGGATCTGTGCTGGCAAGCTACTGTAGTTGCTGCCGGTAGGCAAACTCATGATAGCAGAGTCACACTAAACTTAAATTGAATTACAGAACTCACAGGCCAGTATCTAGGAGTGCGCACACCCTGGAAAGTCCACCACATCTGGCTTGGAACAGTTAAATTGCTCAGCAACATCCAAAATCAAAACCAAAATAAAATGCCTGGTTAAATGATCACCCAGTTCTAATGGAGGTTGATAACAGTGCAGCCATTTCAGTGATCACAGCTACAAAGTCTTTACCAAAATTTGTTTTGGACTCCAGCTCTTAGTCTAGCCAAGTTCTTGCTCAAACCTAAGAACCTAGGCTGGGGAGCCTTTACAGATGAAGGGTACAACAGTTCCGGTCTCTTACGAGTTGCAGCTGCTTCAGTTACCACAAATACAGCAAAATGGTCACGCCTAAGTTTGACAGAGTGAAACTGGTTAAGAAAGATTCACCTGAATTAGGTCAACATTTTGCAATTAGAACATGGCTGCCCAAGTGAAGTTTTAATTAAATGTCCAGAAGTCTTCCAGGAAGGTCGAGGTACTATCAAGGGAGCCAAGGCCACCTTGGATGTTGACCAGGAAGCAATCCATAATGCTGCAAGGCCCACCCAGTGCCATTTGCCTTATGTACAAAAGTAGAGACAGAAATCAGAAGGCTGGAAAGTGAAGAAATCAAACCAGTCCAGTTTTCAGACTAGGTAGCACCAAATCATACCAATTGTGAAGCCCAATAGGTCACTTCATCTTAGTGGGGATTTCAAGCAAGTGGGTGTACCTGCTTTTCGTGGCTGGGGAATGACTCAATCCCTTGCATAGAGGATTTATACTCGAAGCCAGCAGGGGCCTGTCCTTCACAAAACTGGACATGAGCCATGCATACTTGCAACTGAGGTTAGATTAGGATTTCTAGAAATATGCTACAATTAATATCCTTAGGGGTTTACATCGATATACGAGACGCCATTGGGGGCACTGTCTGCTGAAAAATTGCACAGGCTGACAACGAAGAACATTTTATAAGGTCTACCCCAGGTTGCCATTTATCTGGATGACGTACCAGTAATGGGGTAGACCAATGAGGGGCACTTAGAACTTGGGATATAGTCCTTAGACATTTCTCCCAAGCAGGTGTACGTCTTAGAAGGGAAAGTAGTATGTTCCAGGCACCCCAAGTGACCTACTTGGGCTACATAGTTGACACGACCAAGCCACACCCATTGGAAGATAAAGTGATCAAAAGGTGCCCTGGTTCCCATGTCTGTAACGAAGCTTAGATCTTTCAGTGATAATTCACTAGCCCAAGGAAAGTTCATATGTAATCTGGCCTCCATCCTGGCAGCTTTGCATCAACTCTTAAAGAATCAGCTTTGGAGATGGTCGCATAGCCAAACCATAGCTTTCAGGAAAGTGAAAAAACAGCTATCATCCTCTAATGTGTTGGCACACTATGATCCCAAGCAAGATCTGGTTCTAACGTGCAATGCCTTCTCATACAGCATCAGGGTAGTTTAGCTCGTAGGTGGCCCAACAGCATACACTTCCTAGCCTGTGGCTGATGCAGTGCGTAAATACGCCAAAGCTATAGAAGCAAAGTTTGGCCATCATTTTGAGTCATGAAGTTACACTAATACCTTCATGGGTGTTAGTTTGTAATAATGGACCACAAACTGCTACAGGTTCTACTTAAAGAGGACAAGGCAGCGTTGCCCAATGCTTCAGACCAAATTTAACGGTGGGCTCTAATATTAAGTAATTATAGTTACAAGTAGGAACACCATCCAGGAGGCCAAGTAGCAAATGCAGATGCATGGGGCTGCTTCCCACTGGCAGATACATCACTGGTGGTACCACCAGAAGAGGCCAGGATGGTTTTAAGTTTTCTGGACTAAAAACTCTCCCATGTCCCAGCCCCCTACCCCACATACCAGGCTTCGTAACCACACCCTGCCATTACACACCAGTTGTTAGTCACTAATAGTCCTCATTAACAACCATTCACCCCCCCAACGTGATCATTACCAACTCTTTGTCTGTCCAACTGCTCTTCTCTTTAGGCTCTATTCTATTGTTTACTCCCTATCCCACCCCACTCTCCTTCCTTCCTGTATATAAAAACTGTTTTCCTAGCCACCATCAGTTCTGAGGAAGGGTCACTGGACCAGAAATGTTAACTCTCTTTTTCTTCACAGATGCTGCCAGACCTGCTGAGCTTTTTCTGCCAAACGACACAGTCTGCTCAGGGAAAAATCTGACAGGATCCATACTCTGAGATAGTAGGAACTGCAGATGCTGGAGAATCTGAGATAACAAGCTGTAGAACTGGATGAACACAGCAGGCCAAGCAGCATCAGAGGAGCAGGAAGGATGATGTTTCGGGTCGAGACCCTTCTTCAGAAAAGAAGGGTCTGAAAAAAAAGGTCTAAGCCCAAAACGTCAGCCTTCCTGCTCCTCTGATGCTGCTTGGCCTGCTGTGTTCATCCAGCTCCACACCTTGTTATCTCAGGATCCATACTCTGCTTTTCCCACAGGGTCTCAATGATGCTACATGCTGACCACTTCCTGTTGGACTTGTGGTCGAAAAAAGGTTTCTCCTTGCAAATTTCTCCACAAAGGACAGGTGATACGCAAGTCCAACTACTTGGAGAATTCCACTGCAATAACACCAGACCCATCCCTCATAACGCCAGGGACAGGTAGAACCTCAGTATGTAGTGACACTTCGTGTTTGTGTACAAAAGGGTCTACACACAGCTTGATGCAGCCACACTAAAAAGGTGGCCATCAGGATAAGGGCAGTGTTGGGTACGATCTCCCACCACCACTCCCATTATCCCTGTAGACACAACCATCTTAGACCTCCAGATGAAAGGGAAAGATGGCTCAGGCAACTGCAACATCACTGATTCTGGGAATGGGTCAAACATGCACCATGTACAGCAACAGAGTGCCTCATGCCTGATGACCAGGTTTTTTAGCCTGTAAATGGAGGAGGAGTGGTACTCCCAAAAGACCAGTTTCTGCCTCACCATGGTGATGCTCTCCTGCCAAGATTTTGCACATACCTAGTCCCTCAACCATATTCCCAGTACCGTCAGGTAATCTGTCCAGATGGTGCAGGGGATAAAGGATCGGTCAGCCCAGACCCAAAGAATATGGCCTCATTCTTGACATTTCAAACTGGTCACAGATGCTCATGACTCTGCATACTTACAGCAGATCCAAGCAGAAAATGGCAATGTGATCCACGTACAGGAAGGCTTTGACCCACTGCCTGGAATAGTCACCCCTCTCAGGCTCACATCCTTCCTCATGGATTCAAAAGACTCTGTACCACACACAAAACAAGGCAGGAGAGAGAGTGCGCAGACCTGCCCAACTCCAGATCTGATTGGGAAGCTTTGAATCCACACATTGAGACTGCACTAAATTATATTGGTGTACAGCAGTCAGATCCAATTGGGAATCCCTTCCCAAAGCCTATTTTGGAGACCACATCCCACATGTAGGTGCGCGATATCCTGTGAACGACATTCTCTTGGTCCATGCTCTTGAGGCAGGCATCCACGCTCCTGTCCTGCATCTGAGCGGTCATATCGCTGAGGCTCTCAGAGACAGCACAGGTTCGGTTAGGGTGAATCACCAATCCTGCAGTAGACCTGACCCAGTTGGCAATGACCTTAGACAGGATTTTGTAATCCGCATTCAGCAGTGAATTTCTAAATTTCCTCGGTCTCCCCCTTCCACTTGTAGATTAGAATGTTCGCACATGCTACTTGCCAGAAGCATACCAGTCATATAACTCCAGCAGGTCCTGGGCAATCAAATCCCACAGAGCTGAATACAACTCAGCCAGTAAGCCATTACTTCCAGGAGTTTTATTTTCTAAAGACTCAAGGGCCTTGGTCAGCTTATCCAGAGATAAATTATGGTCCAGCCTCTCCCACATGCTATAGAGGATAGGAACTGCTGGGAGGCTGCACTGTCTGTGGGCTTCATGTCATACAGCTTGGTATAAAAGGATTTGCTAATCCTCAGGATGTTAGACTAAGATGACATTACTGAGCCATCTTTCAGGCTGCTGAGCACAGAGCTCTCCCTGTGCATCTTCTGGAAGAAATACGAGCACATCTCATCCTGCTCCATAGCTCAGATCCTAGACCGGAACATTATCTTGGAGGCCTGCGAAGCAAAGAGTGAAGCTTGCTAGGTCTTCACCTCCTGGAGATCCTCAGTGGCATCAATCCCTATTGTCTACAGCAGTAGGTTCTGCATGCTTTTCTGGTATTTGAGTAGTTTTCCCAGTCTCTCCCTCGCCTTCCAAACACCTTGAGAATAAAGAACCTCTATGTTCCTCCTGGAGACTCGGAGGGGCTTCATGGTTCTCCAACCTGTGCAATCTCCTCCAATGTTTTCTGGGGTCATCAATTTCATGTTCAGCTTCCACATTCCCTTGCCAGCCAGCTGGTTGTCCAGTAGGTGACAGTCGACCTGCAGGAGGCAGTGGTCAGTGTCAAGCCAATGTTCTTCTCTGGAGGAGAGACCAGTATGGCCATAACCAGGAGTATCTACACTATGCTCCATCTGCAGGGGTACCGAAGAAATTGTAAAGCTTGGCAGTTTTAACAGTCTTTCCATCAGGAATCTGGACGTACCATCCAGTTTGCTGTCAGCCCCTCCAGATTGTCTATCTGCATCAATGACGCGGTTCAAGTCTTTAGACAGAACAACTGGCCTGGATGTTGCCAGCAGCAGTGGAAGCTGCTACAGGATTGCCAGCTGCTCACTCTTTGCCACTGCAGCATACATGTTCATTAGTCACAGGAGAGAGTTTCTGCACATAACGTCTGCTACGAGGAGGTGCCTGCCCACCACCTCTTTAATTTGAGATAGTGGAGTTACCTCCTCACAGCAGAATACTCAGGCTGGAGGAACAGCAATGTTTCCCACCGACCAAACTGAAAGCCCATGGGCCCATAACCTCCACCATTTCTTGTAGCTGCTGAGCTGTGGCATCCCACATTCCTGCAGAAACAGGAGGTCCACATTGACGTTGGCTAGGTAAGCCAATGTAGAAACACATCATGTAGTAGACATAATGCTATGCACATTAATACAGGCTACTTTAAAACCCATTGTGAGTTCAGAGTTGTCCATAGACCCAATGTCTGTTCACTCACAGTCTTGTAACTTGGTTTGGGGGGGGGGGGGGGGGGAGGTGGTTTTGCTGCATCCCTGTGGTATGCATGAACGGTTGGGCACTCTCAGCAAAGAGGTGGCCATCCTGTTCTTCTGGGACTGGGGGCGGGGGGAGCAGTGGTGGCGGCTGCCCTGATCCAGTGTCATCAGGGCAAGAACAAAACCAGAAAGAACCAGTTCTAAGTCCAGGGTGCAGAGGGACTATGACGTTCTGCTCCTGATTCAGAGTGCTGCTGCTCCTGGTTGCCTGAACCTGTGGTGCAGTGGGTGTCCCTTGGTTCCAGACAGGAAGAGATTGGGTTTCACGTGGGCCCCTCACAACATCCAGTGTTTAAAGGTTGCGGGGTTACTTCTCTCCTCCTCCTCTCGTGGTGCTGCGCCTCTTTGTTTGTGGCCATCCCTCCACATGTCTTCATCGTCAGAGGATCTGCTGGTGTTCATCATGCAGCTGCCTCTTCCCCTTTTGCAGTGGAACAGGAAGGGCCTGACGCATTTTCCTTTTGCAGTTGTTTCTTACTGGCATCAACTCCACCACCTACTTAGTTTGCTCCTCCTTCATTGACTCCGTCTGTTCAGGTGGAGGTTTGGTCAGTTTTTAATGCCTCCACATAGGCTCTTTTCCTCCCCTCTGGCCTGTCCCTCCTTTCAGGTGCCCTTTTTTCAGGTTTCTTGCTGATGGATGGCACCTTACTGCCTTTTGGGTATCCACAGCTCACATTGCCAATTCTGGCCATCTAAGCATATGTGGTGCGTCCTCCATCTTGGGCAGGCCTTATACAGCTGACCCACATCCCCAGACAGGTTGCAGCGCTTGGACCCTTGGCAGTCAGGTGGCTCTCCAGTTTGCAATTCCTGGAGAGGGCCATTTTTCAGCAGACTGCAATATGCCCTCACCTCCTATCAGTTCGGCACTCACTTGGGCTGCCCCACATATGTCAGATAGCTTCAAATCCCTCCGATCACAAAGCTGGAGGATGTTCCCAATAGCGTCCACCTTCAGGGTCACCATTAACTGCTGTTTGCTGGTCCAGATTCCGAAGGGGTCCACTACACATTGGTGCTGCCTCCTTCAAGCTGTACATACCTACCCAGGAAGGTTAGGACATTTGCTGCCAGGGCATGGGGGTTAAACCTGTAGATTGTAACAACCCAGCTACTCTGTGCAGGGAGAGCAAACAATGGTGCCACAGACAGGACGGAAAGGCAGCCCTCCCCATCTTTCTCCTCAAATACCTTCAGGAGACATTCATATTGCTTCACGCTCCTGAAGGTTGTGTCAAAATGGCCATTGCTAGGGAACTCCTGTGGACAGAAAATATCTGCAGCTTGGAAAGCACAGCAATCCAGGAGGACTCTTCCCAAAGGAGGTCCGGTCAACCAGAGATCCTTCCTCCACCTTCTTCACAGTCACCCTGACTGTATCTCAGACCGCCTGGCCCGGGACATGGGCACTAGCAGAGGCCACAGCTCTGGTCGGCTGGTCACTGAATTGGCATTAAGCTGAAGCCAGCATAATGATCTGCCAATTGCAGCTCAGCTCAACCAACAATCCTCCAAGTTCTGCTTGCAATCCAAATCCAGGTTCTTGGCACATACTCATTCAGGATATTGGTTCCAAAATAGTCTTTCCTATCATCTGTCACTCCTGCCATGCCTCATCTTGAGACAGTCCAGCCATCCATCACTTCAGATGAACGCCTTAATGCCTAGCCTCCATCAGGATTTGGGCCAGAAATGGGAATATTTTCCACTCAGGCAGTCAAAGAACCTGTGCCAACTTGGATCAATATCTTAGGAAGAAGTTCTCATCCTCTTCCTTACTAGAGAAGATGGTCGCTTGAACTGTTCCAAGATGTTCACCTTAAGCTTCAGAGTGGTTGAGAAACTCAATCTTGGAATCTCCTAGACTTCAGTTCAGTTCCCTTAAAAAATTTTATATACAGAACATCAATCATGCACATACACCTTTTCCCAATGCAACATCAGTTGCTAAATATCAACGTCTATTCCTCCACAACATCATGACCTGCTTGCAATTGTTTATTGTTTTCTTCAATCGTCAGACTTCCATAGGTCTATGCATCACCCATCAGATGATTCCTTCTATGTGAAGGGTGCTATGTTACTGAAAAGTAAAGGCACCAATTTCTTTGCAACACCGCTGGAAACTGGTCTCCAGCTAGATCCATAGTAATTGACAATAACTATCCCGAAAAACATTAAGCTAAAAACCCACATCGCCCGTCTTAGCTTCTCATTAATTCCACAAGCTTTTATAATGGAAGTTAAGTCTAATGGGAGATACTGTATGAAAAGCTTTTTGAAAATCCAAGTTGACAACAACTACTGGGATACCCTCATCAACTAAGCTAATAATGTGATCAAATTAGCAAAACTCATCTTTCTTTTCCACATCCCAAGATGTCTCTGCTGATTCCATCTCAATCTAGGGATAATATAATGCATCACTTACAATCCCTTCGAGCCTCTTATTCATAAAACAGGATTAAGGTTTGTTAAACTGAGTGACAGGTGTAGTTCATCAGATTCATAACTTTCCATCGAGTCCCACTCCAGAGCTTGAATAAAGTGTCCTAACTAACACTTTAGTGCAGAAGAACAGTTGCAATGTCTGTGGTGCCATGTTCAGATGAGACATTCCATTAAGACTCCATCGCCCTGTTCGTTGATGTAGAATATCTCATGGCACTATTCACAGAAGAACAATCATTCTACCTAATATTTACCTGTCATTCAGCATCACGAATGAAATTACCTTCATATTTTCAGAATATTTAAGCACTTCCTGCATACAAATTGGCTGGTGTGTTTCCCACATTACTTATAAACAGTATTTCAGTATTACTCTTAAGGTATTTCAGTGCCTGTAAAAGCTCTTCGGCAGTTTTGAGGAGCACTATTTTAAAAAATGCAAGTTTTTTTACAGTAACCCTGACTCTCCATCATGCAGCCTGTCAACACGCACTATGCTAACAAATGAATAATATCAATTTATGCAAGGTACTGCAAGTGTGACTGACACCACAGAAGTGTACTGTAGCAGGCCCCTTTAGGTCCAAAGAGAACATTTGCAAACAGTAAACTCAAAATTGGACAATATATATAATTGATTAAGAACATGGTATACTGCAAGACAGAACTGCGTATTTACAAAACAAGCAATACAGCAAGAACTTTACCAAGCCTCCATTTTATACTACTAAGCTATCACGCAGTCTGCAGGTAGCTAATTTTAGTACTTTGTTCAGTTGACCAAGATTCTTAATGCTTTTACAGAAACTGATGTGTTGATGATTAGCAAACATGAAATGTGCTAGCTAAAGCTGAAAATTAAAATGTTATTCAAACAACTAAACACATGGATAACACGTTCCTTGGCTGCAAGTACAACATCTTTTGTTAAAATGATTTTGCACAATATCCAAAACAGGACAAGGAAACAATAATTTGGTAAAACACTACTGCTTACACCTGATCACTGTCTCATGTACAAGTGTTTTTCATACACAGCCTACACGTATCAAATCAGTCTATTCATGTCCTTCAAAGTCTATGCATGCCTTCAGTGGCCAACATGCAAGCTTAACACGACACCCACAACTCAACTGCACCACCTACGCATGCTCTTCACATTTTCCACATCTTGAAAAGCTGCCCGAAACCTGCACTCTCTTCCAATAGGTTTATCTAACCAGTATATGCAAAGATTAGCACACATTCTTCAACCAGTTTGAATAATGGCACGTCCCGTCACTGACGTGCTGAGCCCGCGCTTTGACTCGTGTCAAATTTTAGATGTTCTACTCTCATCATTTTTTCGCCTCAAATGCACCCCATCCTGTTTAAGTCCACAATATTTCAGCTGACAATTTATATCTTACCACCATGTTGGCACTCGCATCTGGCACAGCAGCATGCACACACCCTCATCCTGTCTCACGCACATTTGGTGTTCGCACTTTTCCCACCACACGTGCATCCATCCCACACCCAATAAGAACACGCTCCGGGGAGGACGGTAAATCGCTCACTCCCTGGGAACTGTTCCAGGGATTAAAGCAAGGTCACAGCTTGACTAAACAAAATAAAATCATGTTTTAATAAAACAAAACAAAATAGGGTTTCCATACGTTTTTACACCTTGCCGATTTCCGAAGATAGAGAAATTAATCACCAAACCAACATGCTGAGACCAGACAACTTCACGTTCGTCATGTTTTATTATATTTTGAGAGGAGGGTGAGAAGGTCCAGGCGACAGACTGCACCTGTCGTCCACACATCTGCAGGGGCAGAAACTTTGCGCTTTGGAGAATTCTCACGGCGGTACATTCTCAATAATCCTCCCCAGCACAATCCTCATTATTCTCCGTCAGGACTCACCGTAAACTCGGAGCCAACCCTGGTACAAACTAGCAGCAAAGTAAAGGAGCGAGTCCCCCTCGATGATCGCCTCCATGGAACGAAAGTCAGTGCCGAATGGCCACCTCACATCACCATGACTTCGACTAACGGTCCTCTCTCTCGCTCCACACCCAAACACCAACAGAAAAGGTTCGACGTCCTACTTCAATTCCTTTTTGTCTTCTTCTCGTCCAACCAGTCAGGCGAATAAAAGCAACTTTTAAATTATTTCCCCACCATCCTCGATCAAAGTCAGCGCCTTTTATTCATTCCGAATTAAACCACCTGCCTCCGTGTTTCTGAAGGCGGGGGCAGATCCGCCTCCCGCCGCCCTCTCTCAATCTGATTGAAGGTTGCTGGACGATTGACGAGGGATAGCCCATTCACAAGCGGTGAGTAGTTTGATAGGCGGTCACTTAGTCCAATCAGATGCCGTATTCTCTCTGATTGATAAATATTTTAACCATTCATATATGCGTTTCTAGTTTGAGTTTTTAGCCGGACAACCAATCAGCTGTGTCGGGGGTGTATCCAATGTGTCAAAGAGGCGAGAAGACTTTCGCAACTTTGTGTTCGACAGGGCACCCGTGTGCGTGGATTCATTTGACATTGCTGCAGGTTATATGTCATTTTACTATCACTCAGGAAACGACTGTAGACTGCAGCCAGGCGTGATTCTGAAGCACAAACAAAATGCTAAAAATGTTGGAAATATGAAGTAAGAAACGAATTGTTATGATTTTATTGTTTCATAGGATGGGGACTTCACTGGCTGGGCTAGCATTTAGTTGTCCATCCCTAACTGCCTTGCAAAAGGTGATGGTGAGCTAGCTTCCTTAAACTGCTGCAGCCCTTGGGATGTAGGGACACCACGGTTCTATCAGAAAGAGATTTTGACCCATCGACGGTGGGAAACGGTAATATATTTCCAAGTCATGATGGTGAGTAGTTTAGGATAATCTCGCAGACAATAGTGTTCCCACACATATGCTGTTCTTTTCCTTCGAGGTAATGGAGGTTGCAGGTTTGAAAGCTACTGTCAAAGGAACGTTGATGAAGTACTGTAGTGCATCTTGTAGATTGCAAAAACTGCTGCCACTATGTGCGCCTGATGGAAGTACTTTATTGTCGAAGGCGGTGGTGGATGTGTTGCCAATCAAGCAGGCCACTTTGTCCTGGGTGATGTCAAGGTTTTTGAGAGTTGTTGAAGTTGTAAACACCCAAACAGTAGGACAGTATTGCCTGGCTTGTGATCGGTAGAAGATGGGCAGGCATTTGGGAGACAGAAGGTGTTATTCCCTGCAAAATTCCCAGCCTCTGACCGGCTCTTGTAGAGACAGTATTAATATAATTGTTCCTGTTCAGTTTCTGGTCAATGATAACCACCAGAAATTTAATTTAAAAATTAATAATACCATTCAGCAATGGTAATGCCAATGAACATCAAGGGGTTGTCGTTAGATTCTCTTTGGTAGAGATTAACATTGCCTGGCACATATGTGGTGCAAATGTACATCTTTTGTTATACTAGGTGCAATTCCAACAAATGGAAAGCTTCTCCTTGGTGCACATTCAGTTTTTTTTTTTGCTAGGACTCCTTGATGCCAAACTCAATCAAATGCTTCCTTGATGTCAAAAGCAGTTACTCTCACCTCACCTCTAGTATTTAACTCTTTCCACCTTTGGACATAGGCTGTACTGAAGTCAGGAGAGTAAATGGCAGAACCCTTAGAAGTATTGATATACAGAGGAGTCTTGGGTCCAGGTACATAGCTCCCGGGTCAGCACAGAAAGTGGGCTGAAGGGCCTATTCCTGTGCTACACCGTTCTATGTACAAGTAGCTAAACCCAAACTGAGTATCAGTGAGCAGGTTAATTCCTCTGCAAGTGGCGCTGGGTGATGGCCCCTTCCATCATTTAAATGATGATGGAGAAGAGATTGATAAGGTGCTAACTGGTTGAGTTGGATTTGTCCTTTTTGTGTACAGGACATGTATGGGAAATTTTACACATTGTTTGTTAGATCTCAGTGTTGTAGCTTAAATTGGAACAGCCAAGTCTTCAACATTATTATGAATATTTAGCTGATCAGGCAATTTCTACACAGAAACAGTCAATGAATAGGTTTTAAGTCAGTGTAAGTAAGTTATGACAGGGACCAATGCAGCACAGCAGGCAAGACTGGAGAATAGCTTTGCAAACTGACTATCAGTCATGAAATGCGGTGTCAATGTATTTTTATCACATCACAAAGTGTGTCAAATTGAGCCCATAGTTTGTAATTTGGCAGCTGAGAATATGTACTTAAGGACATGAGAAAATCAGATATTCTTCCATCGCTTAAGATTATTCCAATAGTATATTCACTTAGATCAGAGCTAATCTGTAACTTTATTAGAATTACTCATCTGAGTTTCATATCCCTATTTAAAATCCATCACAGGTTTAAAATTATCAATTGACTCAGTTTGAACAAGTTTAAGGAAGAGGCTTTCTAAGGACACATACTACATGTCAATTTGAGTAAAATGTATAGAATCGAAAGTGATGTCAATCTAATAACTAATATGCTTCACAAGCCCAAGCCTTATACTGATTTTACAGCTAATTTTAATATTATGATTGATTGATTGACTTATTTATTGTCACATGTACCAAAACACAGTGAATAGCTTTCTTTACAAGCAGTACAGGAAGATCATAGTAAGCAAAGGATTACAGATCAAAAAGACTTCAACAGAGACATACAGGTTACATTGCACAGGGCGAGTGCTAGGCGAGATCAATATTGGCAAGATTTGAGGCTAGACAGTCCATTCATCAGTCTAATAATAGCTAGGAAGAAACTGTTCCTGAACCTGCTTGTGCATGCATTCAGCCTTCTTTATCTTCTGCCTGATGGAAGAGGTTGTAGGAGATCATTACCGGGGTGTGGTGGGTCTTTGATGATGTTGGCAGCCTCTCCAGAGCAGCAAGTTGTGTAAATGAAGTCCACGCATGGAAAGAGATAACAAGGTGTAGAGCTGGATGAACACAGCAGGCCAAGCAGCATCAGAGGAGCAGCAAGGCTGACATTTCGGGCCTAGACCCTTCTACAGAAATGTTACGTTTATGTAGCAATTCCAGGACAGGTTGTTGGTTATCATCACTCTGAGGAATTGATGCTGTTCATCCTCTCAACCTCAGTTCTGCTGATATAGAGGGGGCCGCGTTCTCTCCTTTCTTTCTGAAGTCAATAATCAGTTCTTTAGTTTTGATGTTGAGAGACAGATTGTTTTCATTGCATCACATCACTATCTCCTTCTGTAGTTTGACTTGTTGTTGTTAGAAAACCGTCCCACTACGGTGGTGTCATCAGCAAACTTGTAAATGGCATTTGTTTGGAATTTGGCAACACTTTCATAGATGTAAAGGGAGCACAGAAGGGGGTTGAGGATGCATCCTTGGAGGGGCTCCAATATTGAATGTTATTGTTGAGGAGGTCCAGTTACCTATCGTCACTGATTGCAGCCTGTGGGTCAGAAAGCTGAGGATCCAGTTGCAGAGGGCAGCGCCGAGTCCAAGGTCATAGTGTTTTGAGATCAGTTTGGAGTGGATAATGGTGTTGAAGGCAGAGCTGTAGTCAATGAGCAGGAGCCTGACGTACGTGTCTTTGCTGTGTCGACGTTCCAGGAATGAGTGCAGAGCTAGGGATATGGCATCCTCTGTGGACCTGTTATGTCGGTAGGCAAACAGTAGGGGATCGAGGCAGGTTGGGAGACTGAAGATGTGGGCCATGACCAGCCTCTCGAAGTATTTAATGATTATTGAGGTCAGAGCCACTGGGCAGTAGTCATTAAGGCATGTTGCATGTGCTTCCTTAGTTATGGGGATGATGGTGGTTTTCTTAAAGCAGGTGGCGACTTTAGCTTGTAGGAGGGAGAGGTTGAAGGTATCGGTGAATACCTCTGTCAGTTAGTCCGCACAAGATCGGAGTGCTCAGCCAGAGACACAGTCCAGGCCCAACACTTTCCTTGGGTTGACTCGCAGGAAGAACGATCTGACGTCTGAACTGGTAACAGAGGGAACAGGTATGTCTGGGGTTATTAGAGCAGGCATGACCATACCACTTGAATTCTGCTCGAACCGAGCAGAGAAAGCATTGAGCACGTTAGTAGGGGATGTGTCTTTGTCCACTATCTAGCATTGCTTCATTTTAACCATTCTGTGTCAGTGCATTCTGCATGTACACTAAGTATGAAATATAATTTTATAGTTTTAATATGTTAACATGAATGGAGATTCATATGTTGATCCTTGTGTAACAATCTCATTTAATTGAGGTCATAAAATATTTAATTTGAAAAAATACATCATTTTCATATATTAAACCTATATATGCTATTCCCCGGAACAAACTGTTGTGAGTGACTTTAAGGAAGTAACTATGTCTCATGGGTGTCTGCCAATGTACACGAATAGAATATCTTTTATTCTTTATCGGCACGTGTACTCCATTGTAGAAGTATAGTGAGAAGCTTTTACAATGTCTGCCTCTTATGGCGCCATCTTAGGTACAAGTATCTAGGTACAAGTCTTGGATACAAATGAGCAATAAAAAGTAGTTGCATTACTTCACGGAGTTTAAAACATAAGTTAGAAATAAGACATTGTTAAAGGATTGACATTACAATCTGTTAAAAGAATTTCAAATAAACATTATATTGTAGCAGCTCAGCACAGGGCCGCCTCATGTGGTCTGACCGCCCGTGCCAGACCCCAGTCCAAAAGCCGTCCCCACTCCGCTCCAAGCCTCCAGTCCGCTTCATACCAGCACTCAGTTGCTCCAAGGTAAGTTCCAGGACTGCGTTCCCAGAACCGGTCTCACCCGGGACTTGCTCTCCTTGTGCTGCTCCAGGGCTGCTTCCCCATGTGCTGCTCCAGGACGCGCTGCCTGTGCCTGCCGCTGCTCCAGGATTCGACTCCGGGGCTAAAAGGAGAGAAAAGAAAAAGAGAAAAGAGAGAAAAAGACAAAAAGAAAGAAAGGAGCATCTTAATCTGCCGCTTTCTTGCTGACGGACAACTAAAGGCTTACTTTGTGGGTCTGAAATCACATGTAGGGCAGACCAGGTAAGGATGGCAGATTTCCTTCCCTAAAGGACACTAATGAACCAGACTTTTTTTTTATTTTTTCTGACAATCAATTCATGGTCATCATTAGACTATTAATTCTAGATTTTTATTGAATTCAAAGTCCACCACCTGCCATGGCAGGATTTGAACCCAGGTCTCCAGAACATTAGCTGAGTTTCTGTATTTATAGTCTAGTGATAATATCATGGCTATTGCCTCCTTATTACTCCAACTGTTTTTGGTGAAAGACCCAATGTATTGAGATTATTTCCTTTCACTTACAGTCAACCATATATTACTCTACATTATTTAATCCTGGTGTCGTGCACTATGAACAGGATTTCAATGTATTTAACATCATGAAAATATTATTAAAATTTATTTATAGTCCTATCCCTCAAAATTGTTGTGTTGTAACTGTGTTTGATACTAGCACAGGTATAACAAGCTACCTAAAGTGTAGTTCCAACTAAATGGATTTACTGTTGAATTAGGAACTGTTCTGGATTTTATTCTATAAAATTAAACTTCCAAATAGATTTAATTGCATTAGTAGAAATTTTTTAAAAATCTGGCAATGAACAATTAGTAGTTATTAACATTATTGCACTTGGGGGAAAAAAATCAACATACTTTTATCTTAATTTAATTTCAATCAAATTCAGTTTAAAGCAAAATTATACACTGCTGGAACAAAATCTCTTGTATTAACTTCAACAGACCCAATAAGTATCAGCTACAAGAGTTACAAAAATATAACTGTAGTTACTTGATTAGGTCTACTCAGTCTTGGCACTTTTTCAAAAATTATTAATTTTAGTTTTCTTGGTAATAACGAAAACCAGGAAATTGCATAAAAACTTCATGTTTGTCAATAACAAGAATGTTGAAGTGCCTTCACTGTGCTGCTATTCATTCATTGGAACTGTAGAGCTGAACCTTATGATCTTTTGGCTAAGTCTGAGTTGCATCAGGTTTCTTTGGAGGGATCGCCTACTCTGAAGCCTAGCAGGTTTTCTTGTCATATTTACCAACCCCACCTCATTACCTACCTACTCCATGCAAGTGGTGCTCCTTGCGTCTGATTCTAGCCTTCCCACCACATGCCATTCATAGAACATCTTACCACTCAGTGGATATACTGGAATTCACCAGAATCCCTTCAGCCCATGCCATCTTGAAAAGACCATTGTATACTCGGACAAACACTATCAGTCTGGAGCTTCTCAGCACAATTCCTGACATTTACCCAGACATGGCAGACAGGAAGAAATCATGACCCCACGTTGTGGGCAAGGACCTGGAAGTCCTGCTGAACGGGACTGTGCAGACATGGGATTTCCTCTTCCTCCAGGACCAGCAGAGGAGGCAAGGCACCAGAACATGCCAGCCATGTCTGAGTTTTCTACCCACATTTAAAAATCTCAGCTCTTGTGAGCGATGTCCAACACTGACTGAAGAAGGTCAATGATCATCGCCACTCCATCAGGATAATTGTCAGTACCTACATTCTGAAACCTCACAATCGCTCTATCTCTGCACCCAACTCTCACCAAGGCACATGCTTTATCATTCTGACTAACACAGGCAGCATCTACTACATTTGTTCACAGCCAACCCGACCTCCAACACCATTAATCCTTCACACTCTCTATTTTGCACAATCATTCACCCATAGAGTCACACGGAAACAGACCCTTCAATTCAACCAGTCCATGTCAAACATAATCCCAAACTAAACTAATCCTACCTGCCTGCTCCTGGCCCATATTTCTCCAGACATTTCTTCACCTGCATCAAAAGTATCAGCTGTGCTACCCACTTTCTTCTCCCTTAATACCTACCTTTTCTCATTCCAGCAGGAAAGCAAACGCCAATAGGGCAGAAAAACTCAAGATGGGTGCATGGCTATCTGACACTCAGCTCCTCACCTTTTACGTGGAGAGCATTCTGATTTTGACCACCCACAGCGCCTGGTATTAGAGGCTACCTTTGACTCACTGAAGGTGGATAAATCACCCGGACCAGATGGGCTACACCCCAGAGTTCTGACAAAGATGGCAGATGAGATTATGGAGGCATTAGTAGTGACCTTTCAGCAATATTGGAGTCAGGGAGGGACCAGAGGCTTGGAAAGTGGCTAATTTAATACCCCTGGTTAAGAAGGTGGGGGTGTGATGACAGAAGACATGAAACTACAACCCAGTTAGCCTGACCTTGGTCATTGGTAAGATTTTAGAGTCCATTATTAAGGATGAGATTGCAGTGTACTAGGAAGTGAATGGTAAAATAGAGCAAGTCAGCAAGGCTTCTTCAAGAGGAGGTCATCCCTGACAAATCTGTTAGAATTCTTTGAGGTGGCAAGTTGGAAAAAGGAGAGCCAATGGACATGATCTAATTGGATTACCAGAAGGCCTCTGACAAGGTGCCACACAGGAGACTGCTAAATTTAGATAAGAGCCCATGGTGTTCAAGGCAAGATCCTGGCATAGAAGATTGACTGACAGGCAGAAGGTGGAGAGGAGGGATAAAGGGGTCTTTTTCAAAATGACAGCCAGTTACTAATGGAATTCTGCAGGGGTCAGTGTTGGGACCATAACTATTCACATTATACATTAACAATCTGGACAATGGAACAGGGGGCATTGTTGCTAATGGGGGAAAATGAAACAAAGACATTTGGAGGGACAGGGAGTGTTGGGAGGCTGCAGAAGGACTTGGACTGGCTAGGAGAATGGGCAAAGAAGTGACATATAGAATTCAATGTGGCAATGTGTGAAAATATGCATTTTCGTACTCCTGGTTCAGGATGCTCTTAAGGTTAACATGTACTTTCAGTTGGCGCTGAGGAAGACAATGTTATTCATTTCAAGAAGGCTAGAATCCAAGAGCAGAGGTATACTGCTGAGGGTGTATAAGGCTCTGGTAAGACCACATTTGAAATATTGTGAGCAGTTTTGGGCCCTGTAACCAAGGAAGGATATGCTGGCATCACAGGATGCCCAGAGGACGTTCACAAGAATGATTCTGGGTACAAAGGGCTTGTCATATAAGAAGTAGTAGAGGATTCTGGGCTTGTACGGATGGATTTGAGAAGGAGGGGGTTGGTGGGGATCTGATTGAAACTTTTGCAATACTGAGAGGCCTGAATAGAGTGTGTGTGGAAAAGATGTTTCCAGTAGTAGAAGAGACTAGGACCTGAGGGCACAGACTCAGAGTGAAGGGACGATCCTTTAGAACTGGGATGAGGAAGAATTTCTTCAGTGGGTAGGTAAACTATGGAATCCATTGCCATAGAAGGCATGGAGTCCATGTCATTGAGTGTATTTAAGACAGAGATAGATAGATTCTTGATTAGGAAGAGGATCAAGGGTTATAGGAGAAGGCAGGAGAATAGGCTTGAGTAAAATAACAGCCATGATTGAATAGTAGAGCAGACTAATGAGCCGAATTCCCTTATCATGGTCTACTGTGCCAGGACCCCCTGATCAAAGGCTGTCTCTCTTGACTTGACTGACAACCATGACAAATTCCCTGTCTTTGTTTCTGCACTAATGGCCAGACAAAACATAAGTAATATGAGTCTGGTAACTCTGGCTGAAGAAGCCATGCGCAAAAAGGCATTGCAAGGTCAAGATGTCGTGAGCATTCAGGTAGGCATCTAGAATAACTGAGTTCTATGACAGTGAGTGAAGAGTCTGATGATGCAGCCTGGTCCAGTCCATGCACTGCGTGCATGTTCCTAAGTGCACAGTGTCCTTGCAGCAGCATTACTATGAATGGTGCCAGTGGAGCTTTGAAGTGCAGGAGCATCCTGTAAGTGGATCAGAGATGTGCCATGAAGGTTCTTAGAGGCAGGCACATATTGGATACCAATGTTTGTGGATATGGGGTATGTGTGGCCAGTGCCCTATGTTATGGATCAGACCAAACCCCTCAAGACATATCAAGGAGACAGCCTAGACACAAGAGGCAAGGGTAAGGAGCTGTGTTCCAGATGTGATTCAACTGGTCAAACTGCTAGGCTTTAAGCAAACATGTACTTTATTATTACACCACAATTAACATACAAACACAAAAAAAGAATTGGCAAAACTTTAACTCTACTGAATACTTAACAAAATAATATATTATTTAACTCCTACTCATCAACTGGTCCAATATAGCGAGCATCCCACAAACCCTTGGCAAAGGCATATTCAGCAAAACAGATTTCTCTCACTTGCTATCTCCCCTAGTCCAGGAGAAGGAACACCAATAGAATGAATCTAGCAGCTGAGAGAGAACTCAACGTTTTGCAGCAGCAGAGAGAGAGCTGTATCTACCAGCTTCAACTCCAAAAATCCCAGCTTCAACAACTGAAAACAAAAAATGAAACCCTGAGTCCCTGTGAGCCTGATTTCACCCACTCACGTGTACTTGTCTAATTTATTTAAAAACCCAAAGCTATTTACTCTACTTTCCATGGAGCAGTCACTTCGGCACCAGGTTTCAATGCCCTTCTCCAAGAGAAACAGGATGGAACAAATCCATGTTAAAGGTACATCTCATTACACTGTGGCGCATGGCCCGAGATGTTGGTGCCAGTGTCGAACATGCAGATCCTTTCAAGAACGCAAAGCTGAATTCTCCACATACTGATTTTCACATTGAGTTCTCTCGACATCTTGTTTGTCTGAAATATTTGCTCAGATAGGAAGCTGCATATTAATAAGACAAATTGGGCCATTAATAAGGCATTTAATAAGCAATAATCCTCCTTAATTTTAGCAACTCGCTGCTGCCTAGCAAAGAAATTGTCACACTGCTTGTCATAAACAGAAAAGACGTATTCCAACTATGAGATTGGCATTACTGGACTTCTTGTTTGATTCTTCCACAAATTTCACCTTAGTTCATGTCACTTAGACTCCTATAAGATTCTGTACATGATTTCTAATTGCAACATGACCCAATGGATTAGCCAACATTCAGGAAATTATACTTAATGTGCATACCTCAAGCATTTTTCTAAAAAAAACTGTGAACAAGAATATTATTGGTTTGCTGACTACTGTGTAAATAACAAGTACTGATGACCTAATTGGACAAGCTGACAGGGAGAAGTCAGCTGACTCAGGCACTATGCAGAAAGTGTATTAGCATGAATGGCTAATCTTTGAATCATGCTGGGCTAATGACTGTAACTACCGATTGATTCAGCTCCATCGCCACACTGATGGGCTCCATGGTGACTCCAGCTTTCATGATTCAGGATGTCATTAGCGCATGCTTCAGCAGAAACAGACGGGGAAACAATTTTTTTTTAATGTTACCTTCACTTGGATAGCATTCAATCCTTCTATTATCTCTCTAATTCCTCAGTTTCCTAGGCTTTTACAGAAGGAAAACAGGCAGACATCTGCTCACAGGCCTCTGTTAATGTTGCTCTTGAGGAGTGCGCTAACAGTGCAACACTGATCAACAAAGATTGATTTTCACAAGCAATTGTGGGAAAATCATTGGGTTCTATTTAGTGCCTTTCTACAGCAACATGGATGAAATTGGTAACAAACTGTTCTATGATTAAATACACTTGATGTGTTTTTAAACTATAAAGCAACAAATTATATTTATTTAATACTTTTGATATGAAGGAATGTTCCACATCACATTACAAATAAGGTACAAAAAAATGGACAATACTATATGGTCAAAATTACAGGAATAACCAAAAACTACAGAAAGTTGTGTGCACAGCACAGACCATCATGGAAGCCGACCTTCCATCCACAGACTCCATTTACACCTTTCATTACCGCAGAAAGGCTGCTAACATCATCAAAGACCCATCCCACCCTAGTAATGCTCTCTTACAACCTCTTCCAACAGGCAGAAGATACAGAAGTTTGAACACATGCATCAACAGGTTCACGAACAGCTTCTTCCCTGCCGTTATTAGACTGACGAATGGACTCTCTAACTACAAATAATGTTAATCTTGTTAATGTGCAGTGTAACCCGTATGCCTCACTCTGCCCAAGTTTTGTTCACTGTATGATCTGTATGTCCTTGCTTACTACGATCTGCTGTTATTTTAAATCTGAGACCAAATCCTCCTCCACCATCTTTCCGTGAAGCTGGAACATAGATGAAAGATGGTGGAGGAGGATTTGGTCATTCACATTAAATGAAAATTAAATATCAAAAAGGATAAAAATTCAGGTTCTCAGGTTTTTCTTTTACTATAAACAGTGTGGTTTTGGAATTGGAAGAAGGATGAAAACCAAAACAAAAGGTTTGAAACAGGAAGCTTTGGAGCTGGGGTAGAAATGCAATGATACATGAGCAAAAAGAGTTGGGATGCAATTGGATAGCATGAATGGGACGAGGCTGGATATTTTGAGCATGAGCAATGATGCAAGCTTTCCAATTGGAAGATTTCGTATTCCATCCCAGGATTGTTCTTTTAGTCAATTTCAGCTGCATTCCCAGTCAAGTGTCTTGCACATCCTTATGTTAGGAAGATTGTTTTGAAAGGCAGGATTTCTGTTTCATTTTTAAGCCATTTTACAATGAAGTAAATAACTAGAAAATAAAAATGAATTTTTTGTATTCTTAGTGTTTTTACTATGAAATTGATTGACAGTTATTTGTAGTAAAGGCATACTTGGATTGCAGAAAGAGAAACCCTTTTGGAATCTAGAGGCAATGGATTCCTTTTATTTATTTGTTTGACATACTCTGTTTTTGACTAAATAAGAAAATATTGTGTGGGTAGCTTAAAAGGCTCTGATGTGTCAGGCTCACATTAATTATAATGTAACTTATGACTTTTCTGTCAATCATCCTGCATACATATGCCATATAAAATATGCATAAGCACAAGGAATGTGAATAATGCTATCACCTTAAATCACTTATTCATAAGGATGATTGTACTAAACTTATCACATGCTTGCATAAGGTGGGTTATAGTCAAAAAAAGTGCAGATGGATTGACGCATGCTGTCTAATTGCTGCAGTTTCTAAGGAGACACTTTACGTGATCTTCAAAACATACTGCAGAACTCTAACTTGACGTAGCATATTTTTTAAAAAGGAAGGACTGTATAAAAGTAATGAGAAATATATAAGCATTTAAAATTTAGAAAGTACGATAAAAAAAATTCCCAATAGCTCCTGAAACTACAAAATATATATTTTCTCTCCATTCCTCCTTTTTGGATCCATGGTCACTTGCTGTCAATTATGTACTAATACTGACCTGAACTAAGCTGTTAAAAGTTAAAAGTACCTTTCAGGATTCTTCCACCGACTGGTTGAATAAAATCGGACATTGCTCATAAAAGCTGTACAGCATCATAGCTGATGTAATGATTACATTTGGATAGCCAACTAATTATCCATAATTTTGTATTGAAAATTATTTTACACAGAAATTATTTTTACAGTTTTTACATACTTAAATTTTGGTGTTGGTTCTGGAATTGCATTGTATGATCATCTTCTGTGTGAGCGCACACCCAGACGATCTGAATCAATCATTAAGTATATGAATGAAAGAGTAGACTTTGTCACTAATCTGATTGTTGATTTAAACCATTTGCTAACATGTTTAGAAATAGTAGGAACTGCCGATGCTGGAGTCTGAGATAACAAGGTGTGGAGCTAGATGAACACAGCACACCAGGCAGCATCAGAGCAGCAGGAAAGCTGATGTTTCAGGTCTGGACCCTTCTTCAGAAATCAGAAAAGAAGGGTCCAGACCCGAAATGTCAGCTCTCCTGCTCCTCTGTGGTGCCTGGCCTGCTGTGTTCATCCAGCTCCACACCTTGTTATTTGCTAACATGTTTATACTGGTACTTTGTTCATCTGACAGGAGAACATTATCCAGGAACAAGTACGCTGAAGATGGACTGTTGATTTTCCTTCATTGGGACATGAATAACAATTGATTCACCCTACATGATATAAAGAAGGGACTGGATTCTGCATAAGCTATGGGGCCTGACAACATTTTAATAAATCCTCCAGCCAAGCTCTTCCAATACAATCCTATGCCATTGCAACAACATTTAGTCACATGTGTCAAACTTAATAAAATATTGGAGATTTTTCACTTCGACAACCGCATTAGTTTGTCATCAAGGTTCTCAAACATTATAATATTGCTTATGCTGCAGAGTACATTTTAGGATCCTCAGCTGACTAGCACCAAAGTTGTTAATTTTTGATTAGATTGCGGGACATGGGTGTCACTGACTTCTCTAGTTGCCCTTGAGAAGGTAGTGATGAGCTGCCTTCTTGACCTGCTGTGGAGGTACTGGTGTTGAACCGGGATGGACAAAGTCAGAAGTCGCACAGCAGCAGGTTATAGTCCATCAGGTTTATTTGAAATCACAAGCTTTCAGAGTGCAGATCCTTCATCAGGGGCTGTTCGGGAAGGAATTCCAGAATTGGACTCAGTAACAGTGAAGGAATGGTGATATACTTGCAAATCAGGATGGAGAATGGTTTGGAGGGGAACTTGTAGGTGGTGCAGTTCTCATGTATCTGCTGCCCTTTTCCTTCTAGGAAATGGTATTGGGTTTAGAAGGAATTAAATCCATTGAATTAAATCCATCTGTTTTCAGTTTAGTAATGATTGTTAAAATGTACATCATATTTTAATATGTCATACATACTAAACACATCACAATTGGTTAAATATTTAAAGATTTCAGATTTAAAACTGAAAATTTTATAAGTGAATTTCAATATTTCCACAAATGTGTATAAACTTGTATTAATCACAGTAGTAATTTCAGTGATATGTGGGTTGATATCCAACTTTACCTTCGGACAGAAAGAAAGTGGTTGTAAAATGAAAATTAGAATCCAGCATTTGATGAATCATTCCCTGTCATTCCAGCCACCACTGTTTTGGTGGAGCCCCAAAATGGGAAATTCAGGTACCCAAAAGAAACAGGCCAATTGTCTAATTAATCTATCCAGAATGGAGAACATAGGAACAGGAGTAGGCTATTCAGTCCCTCAGACTGTTCCACTATTCAATGAAATCATGACTAATTCCAAATACCTGCCTTTGGCTGATATCCTTTGATTAACTTAAATCTATGTCTCAGATTTAAAATAACAGCTGATTCTGGATCCACTGCAATTTGTGGAAGAGAGTTCCGAATGTCTACCACCCTCTGTACTTCCTAACATCTCTCCTGAATAGTCCAGCCCTAAATCTCAAGGTTAATGCCTTACTTCTAGAATCCCCAACCAGTGGAAATAGTTTATCTAACCTGTCTTTTCCTGTTAATATCTTGAAGACTTTGATCAGATCACCCTTTAACCTTCTTTATTCTATAGAAAATAGGCCTAATTTGTGTAATTTCATAACTTAACCTCTGAAGCCAGGTATTGTTCTTGTAAACCTATGTGGTGCTCTGTCCAATGCCAATATATCCTCCCTAAGATGTGATGCCCAGATCTGCTCGCAGTACTCCAAGTGGCAACTAGCCAGGGTTTGTGTCACTGCAGCATAACCTCTGTATCCTTGTACTCCAGTCCTCTAGATATAAAGGCCAGCATTCCAATAGGTTTCTTGATTATCTTCTGCATGTGTTCATGACATTTTAAAGATCTGTGCACCTCAACTCTCAAGGTTCTTTGGACATCCACTGTATTCAACTTCATAGAAAGTATTCCAATACATATTTTCTCATTCCAAAATGGATAACCTCACACTTGCTTACATTGAACTCCATCAGCCACAATTTTGCCCTTTCTTTTAGTTTGTCAACATCTGATTCTGCATCCACTGCCATTTGTGGAAGAGAGTTCCAAATGTCTATCATCCTCTGTACTTGGACCAGCCAATAGATGTTATCTACCTGGACTTCAAGAAGGCCTTTGACAAGGTGCCGCACAGGAGGCTGCTGAGTAACATAAGGGCCCACGGTGTTAGAGGCAAGATGCTAGCATGGATAGAAGATTGGCTGTCTGGCAGAAAGCAGAGAGTGGGGATAAAAGGGTCTTTATCAGGATGGCAGCCGGTGATGAGTGATGTTCTGCAAGGGTCAGTGTTGGGACCACAACTTTTCACTTATTACATTAGTGATCTAGATGAAGGAACTGAGTGCATTCTGGCTAAGTTTGCAGATGATATAAAGATAGGTGGAGGTACAGGTAGTATTGAGGAGGTGGGGAGACTGAAGAAGGATTTAGACAGGTTAGGAGAGTGGGCAAAGAAGTGGCAGATGGAGTGGGAAAGTGTGAGGTCATGCACTTTGGTAAGAAGAATAAAAACATGGACTATTTTCTAAATGGGGAGAAAATTCAGATGTCTGAAGTGCAAAGAGATTTGGGAGTTCTACTCCAGGATTCTCTCAAGGTAAACTTGCAGGTTGAGTCAGTAGTCAGGAAGGCAAATGCAATGTTGGCATTTATGTTGAGAGGACTTGAATATAAAAACAGGGATGTACTACTGAGGCTTTATAAGGCTCTGGTCAGGCCACATTTGGAGTATTGTGTGCAGTTTTGGGCCCCATATCTCAGGAAGGATGTACTGGCCCTGGAGCGGGTTCAGAGGAGGTTCACGAGAATGGTCCCAGGAATGAAAAGCTTAACATATGAGGAACGTTTGAGGACTCTGTGACTATACTCATTGGAGTTTAGAAGGATGAGGGGGATCTAATTGAAACTTACAGAATACTGAATAGCCTGGACAAAGTGGATGTTGGGAAGATGTTTTTGTTTGTAGGAGAGACTTGGACCCAAGGGCACAGCCTTAGAGTGAAGGGAAGACCTTTTAGAACAGAGGTAAGGAGAAACTTCTTCAGCCAGAGAGTGGTGAATCTATGGAATTCACTGCCACAGAAGACTGTGGAGGCCAGATCATTGAGTGCAGTTAAGACAGAGATAGATAGGTTCTTGATTATCAAGGGGATCAAGGGTTACAGGGAGAAAGCAGGAGAATGGGGTTGAGGAACTTATCAGCCATGATTGAATGGCAGAGCGGACCCAATGGGCCGAATGGCCTAATTTCTGCTCCTATGCCTTATGGTCTTATCCCTTTGTAATTTTATGCTATCATCTACACTGTCTATAATGGAGCCCAGCTTTGTGTCATCAGCAAATTTGGATATATGCCTTTCTATGCTGTTGTCCAAGTGGTTAATCAATAATATGAATAATTAAGGCCCTAACACAGATCCTTGTGGGTTACCACTGGTCAGAGCCTGCCAATTTGAGTACTTATCCATCATCCCCACTTCCTGTCACCTGCCACTCAACCAATTACCCAGCTATGTCAGTAATGTGCCCTCAATTCTGTGGGCCTCTACCTTAGTTAACAGTCTTTATCACATGCTTTCAGAAAGTGCACGTAAACAACATCCATAGACGTTTCCCTGTCCTCTTCCTTAGTCGTCTCTTCAAGAATTCAATGAGGTTTGTCAGACATGACCTACCTGTTATGAATCTATACCGGCTCACCCTGATAAACTGAAAATTTTCAAGGTGTTCAGTTGTTGGCTCCAGCAATTTCCCCACCACAGATGTCAGGCTAACTGGTCTGTAACTCTCTGGTTTTCATCTTTTAACTTTCTTAAAAAGTGGAGCAACGTGTGCAATTTTCCAATCCAGAGGGATGACTCTTGTATCTAGGGAACTCTGAAAGATTATGGTTAGGGTGTACACAATGTGCTCCCCTATTTCCTTTAACACCTTTAGATGGAAACTATTAGGTCCTGGGGATTTGTCACTTATTAATCCAATTAATTTCTTCATTACCGATATTTTTCTTAAATTCATTTTATGAAGTCCCTGTTCCTAGTAGTCCATCAGTAGTCCTAGTATGTCACTAAGATTTCAAAGCAATTTTCAAGTACCAATGGACAGAGCATGCAAGTTCACATTCCCCCCGACTGATTCATAATATTAAGCCACCAAACAAGCAGCTTCTTAAAATACTGCTGCAGGCTGTTCCAAAAGCCTTGTGAGTTATTTGCAAATACAATTTGCTCCAGGAGGAGCACTACTACAAAAAACTATCCCCACTATCAGGCTCTCCTCAGGAATGCCTTTTATTTCTGTGACCAGCTGGGCTTCACGGAGGATTTGCATATTTCTGATTATCAAGTTGGTTGCCAGCACTCGTCTATATTTCCATTGAGAACTGAATATGAAAGTGGGTTTAGGTCTCTGAACCTCTCCATCAGACATGGGGCAAATTGGCTGCACTTGTTTCCTGTGTGATAGGAGTGGTCACACAAGACCTTTACTGTGGTCTTCAATTTCAAACACTGGTCAGTTTGAGTGGAATAATGAAGTTATCATGAAAAAATACACACTTTATTTTCAATAGATTGTAGAAACATTAAAAGTCATATTTCCCTTTCAAATTGTTCATTGAAATTCGTTAAAAGTGGCCTGTGGGAATACAGCAGCAAACTATTAATTACATTCCAATCATATTTCTAAGAAAGCAAGAATTGTTCGTAATATTAATAAGTCATCCAAAATGTAATTACACAAAGTCTTTCTCATGTAAAATTGAATATAGTTTAATATCTTAATAATTCCAGAATTCTTTAATACTAAATAAATGTAACATAAAAATCTTGATACTTAATAGCAACTTTTTTTCTTGTGAAAAACCCCTATAAGTATGAACTAAAAGTCATTTTTTTCTATTTATTCATGGACGTGGACAAGGCCAAAATTTATTACCCATTCCAAATCACCCTTGATAAGCTAAGTTAGTGGTGAGCTGCTATAGTCTATTAGGTGAAAATTATGTTGTTAGTTAATAAGTTCTAGGATTTTGGTCCAGTCAGAAGGAAAGAGTGGGGATATATTTCCAAGTCAATTGGTACCTAATTTGGAGGCGAACCTTGTAGTGGTGGTGTTCCCCTGCAGAACTGTCCTTGTCATTTTAGATTGTGGAAAGCATGGGTTAGAGAGGTGCTTTTGAAGAAGTCTTGGTGAGTTTCCACAGTGCATTTTGGTGACATGGTACCACGGTAAAAGAAGTGAATGTTTAATGTGGTGTATGAGGTGCCATTAAAAGCAGCTTTTTATTTCCCTGGATGAAGTAGAGCTTCTTGAGTGTTTCTGGAGCAGCACTCATCCAGGCAAGTGAAGGATATTTTATTACACTCCCGACTTGTACCTCGTAGATTAGCAAAATGTATTGAGGAGTCAGGAGGCTAATTATTCACTGCAGAATTCCCAGCCTCTGACCTGCTGTTATATTGACAATACTTGTGGAGCTGGTCCAGTAATATTTCTGGATGTTGATGACTCCATTATGTTAATGACAGAGGACTCAGTAACAGAAATGCCGTTGAATGTCAAGGAAAGATGGTTCGATTCCCTTGTTGGAAATGGTCATGCTTGTTATTTATCAGTTATAATCGCACTTCCTTCTGATTAGGTTTTTAACTCAAGTCCATCTTGAACAGTCAATGATACAGAACAGGAATAAGGACTCCATCACATTCCTGTATTTACTTAAACAAAGTATAAGAAATGTCCCATACCTATGGAATGCCTAGCAGCCTATTTCTGAACTTCATGTGACTCCAGACCCACACAATGTGATTGACTCTTAACTGCCCTCTGGGCAACTAGGGATGGGCAATAAATGCGTACATGCCCAAATCCCATGAATGAATGAAAACTTTAAACTCATCCAGCATTGCTACTGTAACCTAAACAATTGGTTGCTATTTATTCCAGGTCTTTGTTGTTTGCAGACAAACTCTAACCTGAACTCCTGTCAGTTTCTGACTAATCCAGTTGAAAATATGAAATAATTATTTCTGATTTGTTTATATTTCCATGTTCACTTCTAAATGATATTGGGAAATACACAAGGAATCAAAATGCTGTATTAACCGGGGGACTGGCAAAAATAGGCCTTTCTTATATTTAAATTTCACTGATTAACTAGAAGTTATATTGTTTTGCATGATTGGGGTATTTGTAAGGGTTGCTGAGAAAATTCAGTGTCCTTTGTCTTCTATGAAAATCCTTTCAAAAAAATGTTGAACCAAAAAAGGGCTTCAACACTCTAATTTCCACCATTGCTTCTTTTGTTTATGTGCTATTTATAGCAGAACATCTAATTTTAAAATTAGATGAAATAATAGTTTTTAAGTCTTTGCAAATAACCATAAGAGAATAGAATATCAGACACTAATTCATGTGATTAATGCATTCTTTTATCTCAGGGTTGTTGCCAGAAGTGTTTAGATTGAATTTGTCTTTTTTATTTTGTTTTCAACGCCAGATTAATATTGGAATACCTAAGCCACTTCCTGATAAAAAAAATTGCATCAAAGATGCATCAAAGTTGGTACAGATTTATGTCTAGAGTTAATTAAGTAAATAGAATTATCAAGACAAACAACCTATTCTAGCTGAGACGTCCAATAAGCGAAATTGGTATTGCAGTTACTGCTAGCATTGAAACAATAAAATTTTATGTGCTATTAATAGCTTATCAAACAGAATGTAAGTACAGCATGCACAACAGCATAATTTCTTCTAACCTTAGTTTGTTATTAGATGGTGGTCCAGGGATTGTTTGAAATTTTTTGCAATCTACCCGCTTGCTACAATTATTTTTAAGTGACTCTATAAGGTGGATTTAAGTTGCATTTACTACAGAAATACTGACTTAGAGTCATAGAGTTAGACATCATGGAAACAGACCCTTCAGTTAAACCAGACCATGTCAACCATAATCCCAAACGAAACTAGTCCCATCTGCCTGTGCTTGGCCATATCCCTCCCTTTCTTATTCATGTACTTATCCAAATGTTTTTAAAACACTGTAACTGTACCCATATCCACGACTTTCTCTGGAAGTTCATTCCACACATGAAGCACTCTCTCTGTAAAAAAAAATTGCTCTTCATGTCCTTTTTTAAATCTTTCTCCTCTCACTTTAAAAATATGCCCCCTAGTCTTGCAACTCCCCATCCTCCCCCAGGGAAAAGACACCTGCCATTCACCTGCTTATCTATACCCTCATGATTTTATATAAACTTCTATATAGTCACCCCTCAACTTCCTACACCCTAGTGTAAAATGTCATAGTCCATTCAGCCTCTTCTTATAGCTCAAACCCTCCATTCCTGGCAACATGGTAAATCTCCTCTGAGCTCTCTCCAGTTTATAAATATTGTTCCTATAACAGAGCAACCAGAACTAGACACAGTACTCCAGAAGAGGCCTCACCAACGTCTTGTAAAACCTTAACATGACATCCCAACTCCTATACTCAAAGGTCTAAGCAATGAACCAAAGCATTCTAAATGCCTTCTTAGTCACCCTATCTATATGTGATGCAACCTTCAAAGAATTACGTACCCTCTAGGTCTCTCTGTTCTACAACACTACCCAAGGCCCTACTTCTAATTGTAATAAGTCTTGCCCTTGTTTGTTTTACTAAAATGCAATACCTTGCATTTGTCCAAATTAAACTCCTTTGGCCACTCTTCAGCCCATTGTCCCAATTGATCATGATCTCTTTGTAATCTTAGGTGATCTTCACTGTCCACTACACCACCAATTTTACTGTCATCTTAACTAACTATGCTTTCTAAATTCTACTCTAACTCATTTATATAAATGACAAACAAAAGTGGACCTAGCATCGGTCCCTGTGGAACTCCACTGGTCACAGATCTCCAGTCTGAAAACAACCCTCCCGATCACACTCTGTCTCCTGCCATTAAGCCAATTTTGTATTTGTTATAAAGTGGAGGTTGATCCCTCTTTGAGAACTAAGATCAAAACACCTAAAGAGGAGCACCTCAACCTATAATCTGTAAAAGAAGTGTGAAAAGTGGTGTAACCTGTGTTTTAACAACTTCTAGTGGTCATATAAAACAAATCCCTGACACTCACTTTAAAATCAACAAGTAACAATTTGTTTATCTAACACTACCAGTGAACAAATTAACTAAACTATTAACAAACCAAATAAATCCCTTCTAACCACTGACTATTCCTAAATAAAGCAAGATTCTAAATGGTATTCTGTTCCAATAAATACGAGTCTCATTTATATATAAAAAAATAGAATTTAGTCTCTCGATATTACAGCCAGGTTATGTGTCTTCTAGAATGTTCAGTGCCTTCTTCATCAATTCTTCAGTCAAGAATACCTTCTCTGTCAATTGTTCTGTCAGGAATATTAACTAGTTGTGAAATTGGTAACATTGTTATTTAGATGGTGCTTTCCCTAAGACAATGAGGAGGCTATGACAGTTGGCAATTCTCTTTTGAGAGCTGAGGGCTGTTAACTCTGGTGGATGGCAGCTAGCTCTGGGGCTTTGTCCGACTGCCCCCTTCTTTTTATATCCTTGATGATATATCAATATTTCTTACAATAGGATTGGTCCTATGTTGTCAAAACCACCAGACTTAAATTTAACAGGTTTTTTGTATCTAAATGCCTGGTTGAAATTGATTGGCTAAATTCAAAAGTCTGTTGTCTTGGTAAAATAACAGCTACTTGGCCTGCTAACTGTATGGCCTTTCAATACAAATGTTTCAATTTGGGTGCTCTCTGTGTACTTACAAACTTTCAAGCTGCAGCTCACAGACATCCGTTTTAAATCTCTATGCATGGAAAAAGCATATGCTCTTTTAATGGGACCATGCAATGCTTCCCCCCCTAGCATTATACAAACACCAAATTCTAAGTTCCTGCCTCCCAATCCACAAGTACTCTACCCAACTTTGCAACAATATTCAAGTGGCAAGAGCACCCTGAATCTTGTGTGATTTAACTTCTTACATCGAATCTTGATTTCTCAACCAGAAGGCTATCAATTAGACAAACATACGAATTTGGAGTAGAAGTAGGCCATTCAGCCCTTCAAGCCTGCTCCACCATTCGATAAGATCATGGCTGATCTGTTAGTATACCAAATACCACATTTCTACCCACCCTCAACAGCCTTTGATTCTCTTGCCAAACAAGAATTTGTCAATCAAAACCAAAAGAACTGTGGATGCTGTAAATCAGGAACAAAAACAGAAGTTGCTGGAAAAGCTCAGCAGGTCTGGCAGTATCTGTGAAGAATATATCAGAGTTAACGTTTCGGGTCCGATGACCCTTCCTCAGAAGAATTTATCAATCTCTGCCTTAAGAATATTCAATGAACTCACATCCACTACTTTCTGAGGCAGAGAGTTCCAATATTGCAAGACCCTCAGTGAGAAATTCCCTTCATTTCTGTCCTGTAAGGGTGACTCCTAACTTTAAAAGTGTCACTTAGTTCTGGGCTGAGCCATAAGAATAAACATCTTTTCCAAATCCATTTTGTCAAGATGCTTCAGGACCTTATAAACATCAAATCCAACCACCTATCACTTCTCTAAATTCCAATGAAACAAGGCCAGCCTGTCCAATCTTTCCTTATAAGACAACACTCTCATTCAAGTTATGAACCTAGTAAACTTTCTCTGCAACATCTCCAATGCATTGGGATCCTTCCTTAAATAGGGAGACCAAGACTGCACACGGTGTTTGAGATGCCCTGTCTAACTGATGCATAACCACGTTAGTTTTTATGTTCAACTTATTTTTGTAATAAAAGATAGCATCCCATTATCCTTCTTAAATCAGCGTTTGGTCATCTTGCTGATGACATTAGTTGTACTGGAACACTGAACAGACATAACAACTTGAATGATGCCATTTTCCTCTTTGAATCTTGTTGAGATGCAAATGCAAACCACGAGAACAATTGCAGAAGTGTTATACACAACATGGCCAGTCTAGTTCCCTAAGCTCACATGTATCATCACAATCTTGCAGGAAAGAAGCAATACTCAATGAATATAATCATATCCTAGTAACCTCATACTTGACCAATAATGAATCTCCTGACATGCAAGCTGATTGGTGCTGAGTTTTATCCTTTTGAATCTCCTCAAGCCCTGTTTCATCTGACATAATTCTTCAATTCCTTTTTTCTCACCAGATATAGTTTTTCTGAGAAATATTTTGTTTCCTCAGTTGCCAGACAAAAATGTGCGTAGGAGCTAATAATTTTGATTAGCCATAAACATTTATTGCATGTTAAAATTAATTATTTTTAGAACAAAAATCTTAATAATTACTGGAATTTTAAAGAAACTTGTATATTGTATAATGGGAGCACCTATCAATTTTGCACAGAATAATACAAATTACAATTCCAAATGACTGATTGGAATTCCTGCTATTCTGATTTTAATCTCATCATGGACCTGGTAGATCAACCTCTCAGCTTCACCATGCCAAATAACTGCAAACCATCTAAAAGCTTCATACAGGTGCCACAAGCCCTGGTACATAAATGGGAGATAATCGAGAGTCTAATGTGCAATCACATGTGTTCCAAACCCAGTAATATCTTGCGAATTATTGCTCACTGAGATCCATCCCTGATTGAATGACTTGTGATAAATCCTTCTTCTATTCATTCCATTCACTGTGTACTAATGTATGTTGTAGAATGAATGAGGAATCTGCATATCAATAGTTCATTCGCTTTTCAAACTGCCACGCATAAGAAATCCATGTCTCCGACCTGAAAAATAACACATTAACGAAGAATCATGCATTTATAAAGCATTTTTCATGGCCTCAGGCATCCCTCTACCTAGAACATGGAAAACAAGAGCAAGAGTGGGCCATTTGGCCCTTCAAACTTGCTCCGCCATTCAATATGATCATGGCTGATCATCTAACACAGTACCTTGTTTCTACTTTCTCTCTTTATCCCTCCAAATCCACATTAATCAGGAAATTCACGGGCTTTTTTTTGTGGTATATGCTTCCAGCATGCGGAAGCAGAATTATATAACCATATTAAAAACTACTTTGGAGATGTAAACTGGGATTCTCACATTATTTACATACGAAGATGAGTGTAAATGGATTTTGCAAAGCAGTCAGTCATCTACTTGGGTCAGGCTACTGTGGATGACATCCTGAACGTCTGTTAATCTTTCTTGGAGTGCACACAGCAAGCTGTCTCAAATGTCAGCCAAATCAGCCAGAGCTGAATCTGTTCCAACCTGTATGTCAGCAAAACGAGAATACTGCACAGATTATATTGCAATGCCTCAAGCAGTTGATATAATAACATGAGAGGATTGTAAACCAACCTTCACATTAGTTAAACTAACCTTCATGGTGTCTTGAATCTCTGCCAAGGAGAAATCCAATGCATTGCTAAAGCCACTGAAAGTATCTTATTAAGACTTACATGCACTACCCTTCAAATGTTGGGCATGTGACTGGACAAAAATGGACTCTTGCAAGCTTTGCTATGTTGAAGACTGATAATTTCTGATGTCTATTCAGCATCACATTACTGCAACAAAATTCAAACAGTGAAGAGCAACACTCTTAATACTTTGGGAGCTTTAGGGAACTGAGGACCATTTTTCCAAAAGGTAAACGGCTTTCTAAATGGGACTAGTTCACATGCTTTACTTGACCCATCACCTCAACCCTTTTAATCTCACTATCAGAGGCATTTCAGATCTCCCACCAAATGCCTCTAATTTCCCCTTAGCTCCCGGAGGCCTTTCAATCCCCCAATCCAACCATTCTGTTCTCCAACTAACCCTTCCCCTTCAAACAACCCCACATGCTTTCAATCTCCACCATGACTCATTCTCAAGTCTCCCATGACCATTTCAAACTCTATGTAACCTTTCCCCAAGACCTTTCTGATCTGCCTACCCTCAAGGCTTCCGATCTCCTTTGCACCCAACCCTTTCAGATCTTCCCATACCAACTCCATCTCACAGGCCTCAGAGTTTATCTTTGCGTTTTCTGCTCCCCAGTAGCAACCTAGTGTTGAAGCCCTAGTTAACAACAGCCAGTTAACATTTTAATGCAAGAAACAAACATAAATTAAAATAAATCAGATCCTGAGGGAAATCTGTTCCTTTGGGTTTCTCAAACTCAAAAAAGTAAACCCAACTACTGCCTTCAGTTAATGTATCTTACTGTATCTCCTGTCACCACACTGGAACACACCCTTAACCAGGCCACCATGTCAGTCAAAGCAACAGCACAAGCAAATTTCATCAGCAACAGAAAGATAACATAAATTCAGCTATGCCGTCACTCCTCTAAGTGGTCTTCAGTGAAATAAATAAGTAATTTCATGTGCAGGCATCAGGAAGAACAAGATGCAAGCTTGCCTTTAAAGAAACAGAAAATTCTGGAAATACTTATATTAATAAATAAATCACTTAAAATACTCAGGTAACATGTCTGGAGCAGGAAATAGATTGGCCGAGATTTTATCAACACGCCTTGAATCCCAGCATCAGAACTAAATACAAGTTCATGCTTTAACCTTGCTTCTTAAGAACATCCACAAAAGTCATGGGACTCATAACTCATGACAAGGTAAAAGATCATCTCTCCATAGATGATATCTGAGCTGCTGAGTTTTTCCAGGTGTTCCCAAGGTTGTTATTTCAGATTTCCAGCATGCATGGCATTTTGATTTCTTACTTGGCTAAGTACTGAGGCAGCTGCACCCTTTGAGTCAGGAAAGAAAAATTAGAAAAGACACAGAGATAAAATGTTATTTGCTCCATTGCTAGATTAACTACAAAGTTTAATGATTAATTAAACTGCTTTCATTTAGAGTGTTTAAAATTAATTTAAGAACTTGCAAATAATAGAATAAATTTGCATTTAAAAAAACAATAGATTTTCCAAGAAGGGTCTAGGCCCGAAACGTCAGGCACGGGCAAGTGTGAGGTGATGCATTTTGGGAGGTCTAACTCTAGAGCAAACTATACTGTAAACGGAAGAACCTTGGGAAGAGTTGATGAGCAGAGAGATCTGGGAGTTCAGGTCCATTGTACCCTGAAGGTGGCTGCACAGGTGGATAGAGTGGTCAAGAAAGCATATGGTATGCTTGCCTTCATCGGACAGGGTATTGAGTATAAGAGCTGGCAGGTCATGTTAAAATTGTACAAGACTTTGGTTCGGCCGCATTTAGAATACTGTGTACAGTTCTGGTCGCCACATTACCAAAAGGATGTGGAAGCTTTGGAGAGGGTACAGAGAAGATTTACGAGGATGTTGCCTGGTATGGAAGGTGCTAGCTATGAAGAGAGGTTGAGTAGGTTAGGATTGTTTTCATTAGAAAAAAGGAGATTGAGGGGGGACCTGATTGAGGTCTTCAAAATCGTGAGGGGTATAGACAGGGTTGATAGAGATAAGCTTTTTCCCAGGGTGAGGGATTCAATAACGAGGGGTCACGCGTTCAAGGTGAGAGGAGAAAAGTTTAAGGGGGATACACGGGGAAAGTACTTTACACAGAGGGTGGTAGGTGCCTGGAACGCGTTGCCAGCAGAGGTAGTAGAGGCAGGCACGGTAGATTCACTTAAGGTGCGTCTGGACAGATGCATGAGTAGGTGGGGAGCAGAGGGATACAGATCCTTAGGAATTGGGTGATAGGTTTAGACAGTGGATTTGGATCGGCACAGGCTTGGAGGGCCGAAGGGCCTGTTCCTGGGCTGTAAGTTTTCTTTGTTCTTTGTTCTTTCCTGCTCTTATGATGCTGCTTGGCCTGCTGTGTTCATCCAGCTCCACACCTTGTTATCTCGGATTCTCCAGCATCTGCAGTACCTATTATCGCTGAATAGGTTTTCCAATTGGTTCTGTTTTAAGAGTGTCAATAAACCATTTGACATAAAACAGATTGAAAAATCTAGCCTCTGAGCAATCACACAAGTTGGCCCAGGGCTTGGGGAAATTAAAAATGTCCTGTATACATTATTAAAAACCATGTGTATTGTGTACACATACATATAAACATCACTTCCTGTAACATTATATTAATATTTATAATGTAAATCAGCTATGTCAACATTTGTAATGGAAAACTTTGAATAAATATGTCAACATTTGAATACAAGAATCAATACATAAAAGGTTTTGCATCTGTATCTTGTTAATGAACTAAGTAAATCGCTTAAAATGCTTTAAACAAAAAAAACTGGTTTTCATAACAATTCAGAATTGTTTATGGTCAAAATAAGGTCTTAAACAAAATGTTGGAATCAAATAATTAAATATTTGGTGATACAAAACTAAATTTACCAATCAGTTGCTTTTTTGTGTTTTAATGAATTCCTTCAAGAAGTTTTTATTTCAAGGCCTGAACTTTGCTCCCAAGTCTGAGCACTGAGTCAGCACCCAGCACTGGAGAACATGCATAAATATTTAGTGTTTGATTCAAGGCAAGTGTGAGATAACTGGACTCAGGCCTGTAAGTCCCAGGAAGGGTGTTCAGATGCAATCAAAGAGCTGTAGGATGAACAGGTTGACAGTCTGAAAGACTGCCGTTAGTGCTCCAGCACTTTGCCCCAGCTTTAAAAAAATGTAACAAATAAATTCTTTCATCTCCCACTCTCTATGCCAAACCATGGCACATCATGCTCCCCACACATCCGTCACTGCCTCATAAATTTCATGCCAATCTATAAATCCCAATTCAACCCCCGTGGCCCTACATACTCTCCATGTCAACTAAAAACCTTCTAGCCACTCTCCCTGATAATTCATGCCTCTCTATTCACTCCCAAATCCCTCTATAGCCCCATCTCATGCCAACCCTTTCCCTGTAGGCACCACCTTTTCCCATTCATCCTCAGTGCTAACTCACCCAGTATCAATCATGAGCAAACATCATGATCCATGTTGAGACTAAATAAAGTTCCTTAGCAACCATTGATAAATTCACTGTTCTTTTTTAAATCATTGATGAAAAACCATTCACTATAACTAACATTCTTCAACAACTCAATCCCTTATAGAAATAATTATTTGCATTCAAGCCCCAACTTCAAAGACTCCATAAGCACTTGGAGCTGTCAATCAAACTGAACTGACAGGCATCACACTCTGATAAATTTGTGAAGTCAGTCACTCAACACAAATCTTATAGTTAACAGCTCACAGGTTTATGTCGACAGACAGAATGAAATGATCATTTTTAATCATTATTTACAGTGTGGACAGCTTTCTTCAGCAGGAAAAGAAGGCCAGCAGATTTAAATGCCTTCAGAATTTGATCGTTCCCTTGACAACTTGATAATTCCAATGAGTTTATTAGTTTTTACACATTCCTGTCTATTTGAAGGTCACTTACCTCTTCCAAAGATCTCTTTGTACTTGTACAAAATGATTTTCTGCTTCTTCAAAGAACTCCAACAGCTTGTCTTGTAAGGTCTAAAGCCCATATGTTGTGGTTTGGACATCTCACTAGTGATTTGAGTGAAGGCAGTTGCACTTGAACTTGCACTGTTGCCTCCATGAACTGTGGGTGTATAAAGTACCTGCTCCCATTACCTCCATCAGAAATAGTGAGTGATGGGATGTCTGGAACCATGACTCATTGCCACCAGTGCCATTTTGTTTAAGCTGGAAACCCTCTCCAAATTTATGAACATTCAGTCAATTCATTTTGAACACCTGTGACCCTACTTTTGATTGACAGCTCCAGCTGTCCATTCTCTGCTTTCAATTTCACATTTTATATAACCAGAAGTGCTCTTACACACAACTGAACACTTTTCCCCATCACCAAATCTCCCGTGATACTTTTTCATCTATTATTCACTACCCATAATTATCTGTGTTTTCCAATTGATTAATTTATTTGCAAACCCCTTGGAGAGGTCTAAATCAAAATGGTGTTGAAATTGAAGATAAAGCACTCTACCCCTTGCAGTGCCCACCTCTCTCTAATGGCAACAAGAGTGGTAGTGGACACTGCATGCTGCCTTTTCATGGTCACCCAGACTCAAGCATAGTGCGGAAGAGGGGCAGACAGTCAGCAGCTCTGATCCTCTCCACAGCCTGCTTCCTGGACTTGTTATTTCACCATGCTTATAAAGGTTAAAGGGTTCCATGTGATTGAACAGGTCTGGCTGATTGACACATTTACTGGGCTGAAGTGAAAAGGGATATTTTTAAACATAGTGAAAAGTTATCAATGAATGACATTTTAAAAAATAAGTTTTTTTTAAAAAAATACCTGCTATCACTACAGCATTCATTGCTGTATTGTCTACAATGGTGGCAAATGGATATGGAAGTGACATAGTGTGTGTGAGGGTCCATAGGGGTTGCATGAGGGGGGTAAGAGCTGTTTATATTGGAGTTGCACAGCACCAAGTTGGGTTGTTTAAACAACATGCCTTGGCATCCAGCGGCCCTGTGACTGCCACTGAACATTTCTCAAGTCAGGTGGCCCAAGTGCAGCCCACACCCATCGTTTCCACAATTAAAATTCCAACCTTTCAGGCTCTTTCTCCTGAGGAACATGAGCCAAGCCGGGGATTTTCCTGATTTTGACTACCCACCTCAAGGATGAAAATCCAGGCCATAATCCCCAGCACCATGATGAGCATTTGATTCATTTGGAGAAGATCAACCATTGTTGAACAGAACATCACATTTCTCAATCTGGTTCATGAGGTTTGTAACATTTGCCAATTGACATTATTGTGAAATAAATTATAAAGACCTTGGGGTCTTTTCTTAACAAGTTAAATAAAACAGTTGGACTAGTGCTGTGTTTGTTATGATGGTCATGCTGACATGCAAACACTTAGTTCATACAGCAATTGTTGTTCATTCATCTGAAAAAATATGCAGTTCCCATCACAGCATCTCCATCTATCCAAGGCTTTTGTTAAACGGTTCCAAAGATTTTTCAAATGCCTATCATCCTTTGCATGAACAAGTTTTTGGCATCAGTCCTAAATTAGTCTCTCAGTAGTTTTAACATGTAACCCCTACCCAGATGGCATCCAATGACTTCTATTGTTACTAATTTACTACCATATATTTCAGCATTCTGCTTCTTTTGCCAATTGCTGTCCACAGCGATTGGGCATCTTGAGTGCCGAATCCAGTGTTGCATGTCGTACATGGCAACTTCCTGTAATTTGTATGAAGAATCAGTGTATCAGACTGAAAGGGACATTCTGCAAAATGTACTCCTTGTGAACATCTTAGCGAGGTCAAAAAACAGGAATAAAACACTGAAGGAGAAATTCTGTGATTCCAAACAGAAGAGAAAAAGAGGTGTAGAAGTTGTACCTGTATCGAAACACAAGCAAAATTAGTCCTTTATTTTCCACTTAACCAAATTTGAAGGTGAAAGTCAACATTCTAGCCACACCTCTGTTAAAATCTCTTGTTCCAGTCAATAATGCTGCAACCCTACACTCTATGTAAGAATTCCTAATTTTGGAAATTTTTTTAATCTTCCAAAGAGTAGCAGAACAAACCGATGGCAGCATTCAGGGAAGAAGAATGTCACCCCTTTGCTTTCCTTGTTGATATGCCATCCCCATCTCTCCAGCATGCATCAATTTTAAATTCTCCACTTTCAAGTCTTTCCGTGGCATCATTCTACCATGCTGGCAAGCCTGCTTCAAAGCTCTCTCACACAAACAGAAGTTGCTGGAAACTCAGCAGGTCTGGCAGCATCTGTGAAGAAAAAATCAGAATTAATGTTTCGGATCCGGTGTCCTTCCTCAGAACGACAAGAAGAAAGATTGGAACGGAAATCCCGTTTGGAGAGGTGGGATGCCTAGAAGAGATGTGGCAGTGAGTTCTGAGGAAGGATGACCAGATCCAAAACATTAACTCTTATTTTTTCTTCACAAATGCTGCCAGACCTGCTGAGCTTCCAGCAATTTCTGTCTTTGTTTTTGATTTACAGCATCCGCAGTTCTTTCAGTTTCCCCCCCCACCCCACCTCCCAGAGCTCTTTCTCTCTGTTTGGTCACACTCTAAGAACTCTGGCGTTTTGTAGAATTGCCCACCCCACACTAACCTTTCAGCTAACTAGTTCCTGCTACCCACCCCAATTACCTTCATCTGGAACCCACATCCCGTGGTCACTTATAGGGACATCTCACCTTGTCCTTATGGTGCCACTGTGCACCCCCTGTAGATTAGATCAGAAAGTTTCACGACATCAAAAGGTACTCTGCAATACAATTTCAAAACTTGCTGGCAAATAATGACCTTTAAGATTTAACTTTCATTGCAACCATTCAATTTTACTCCACGTAACTGTTTTTGCTACAGCTGCATAGCCTTCATCTGAGCTAGCTAATTGAATTATGATTATGCTGCACAATAGCTCCATCTAGAGCTTTAAGGGAGAGCATCCTTAAAAAAAAGGCTAAATTTTACCAAAAATTGACTAAAGGTCTGTTTCAATGAGTTTCATGAAGGGCTTCTCTCTGTGAGCTCCAACATGTTATCACTACTGCTGGGACGTTTTGGGATCCACACTGCTGGTGCCAAATTTAAACCTCCATTAGGCTCCAGGTCAAACACTGTAAGCCAGGAACTGCCATTCAAAGTGTGTTTCTGAGGAATTCAAAAAGATATGGCTGAGAAAGAGATGTTGACACCCCACTTTGTTGACAGGGTCCCAGAGGTCCTGGTGAATGCAATGTGAAGAGGAGGGCAGTCCTCTTCTCTCAGGACGACTAAAGGTGACCACAGCCCAGAACCCGCCAGCCTAGTCTGAAGTTACCACTTGGGTCTGCGTGGTGTTCACAGTCCAGAGGAATGCCCAGCAATGCAGGGAGAAGGATAATGACCTTCTTCTCTCCGCAAGCATAGGTGTCACCAACTTCTCTCTGCTACCTCACACTCATGCACACTCTGCCACCGCTCTCAGTTCCTACCACGGCTCACAGTCTACAACTTTCACCATTGCATGCACCGTCTTCACTCAATCACTCTCACCTCCCACCACCCGTTCTCTGACTACCTCTGCATGGCCTCTGCACTTGCTAGTCTCTCACTCAGGTCTCCTCACTAACTTTCTTCCACCTGCACCAACACTAATAGCTGTGGCCACGATTTCCATCTCACTCAATCCCTCCATTTATCTCATTGCAGGAGAAAACAAATAATCCTTGCATCAGTGGGAGAGAATAAGGATTGCTCATGTAATGATGATGATGATGACGACAACAGATGAGACTGCCATGTCCTGGTAACTAAGGAAGATTCAAGTGCTGTCTGCGTCTCATTACCACCACTGTGAAGGTACTCTTAGCCTGACTAAGTTCTACCTGATTTCACAACCCATTCGCTCTCTTTTTCTTGCAGGCACTGGTACCATCCATACACTCTGCCTTGAAGACACTAGTCCCTCTGGACACCAGGCTTCCTCCCTTCTCTGAGGAAGAAGACATGGACCACCCCTCCGCAGAGGATGCAGGAGGAAAGTTGATTCCTGCACTCTTCACTAGCTCAGGTCCTGACACCTGGGTGGTACGTTAGGTAAATTTGGGAGCACAATCTGATGGGTGTATCATTGGCACATTTCCACAGCTGGCCAAGGAAGAAACACTCCAGGTTACTGCTGCTCAGACTGCTGGAGACCAAGCACCTCTCAGCTCCAGGCAGGAGAGGACCCCATGGTGTCTGCCATTAATAATGCCATTAAAATGCACAAATACACATAACAGCAGCAGACAGGTTTGTTGAAGACACTCAGGAAAGTGAATCAAAGGTTGGAGAAGTCCACCAACACAATCAGTACCATGCTGCACAAGTCTGGCTGTCTCCATGGTCATGCAGACTCTGCCTGCAACCCTCAAACCTGCAGAAATTTGAACCAAAGAGAATTAGCCTGCATCTGAGCAGGACACTCTCCGAATGCCTGGTCACAAATACCCCTGGGATCACCTGCCTATAACTCCAAGATCAATTGGCTCCTCTACAGGACAGGCTCGCTATAGACTTGATCTAATCGGAAAAAACAAAATTCACTTTTCATCAGCAGCTCTGCGAGTGACTGTCATTTTAGCTGCAGTTACAAGAATGAAGATAGAGAGGCTAGCCATCTTTAGCACCACATGATGTTGTAACCCAGTCTGAACAATAACTATCCTTCCATAGCACCTATATTAGACTTCATATTACCATTAAACTTTGTCGTGATTGAATGAGGAATCATCAGAGTTTGTGAAGGTTTCCCTCAGTTAGTAACCTTAACTTTTATTAAACAACAGGTAAAGCACAAGAGGATCAAACCAGTAAGCTGCATGTGCAGTTAGGATTATACAGGGGATGTTGGCCTCAGCAGCATCAAAGCATTTACAGTGAGTGAAAGGTAATTTCATATAACTCAATTCCTTTGAATAAAGTTCATAAAGAATTCCTGCTTGTGTTGCTTTGGTGAATGTTGCTGAACTGTAGGATGCTGCAGGCAATGTTCCATCTGAAGAACATTCTCTTTTCCCTGCTAGATACAGCACTGCGGCTCTCTCAAATTTTCATCATCCATCACATCACCCCATTGCACCCTCCAGCTGTCCAAAGCAAAATACCTAAGAATTAAGTGGCACCTTCTGTCGGTAGTACACTGCGATGAACCCCCAGACATAATCTGCGTGGAAACTGACATGGAGATATCTATAGCTTTCAGTGTCCCCAGTGGAAGAAGGTGTTGCATTGCGGATACACTGGGCATCATCACATGGTGTTCTGACTGTCACCTCTGAACAAAGAAAAGCTCTACTGACCCTCTCTTGTCTTCCATGAAATGCCATGCAAACAAGTCTCTATAGGTATCCTGCACCTAAACCAGATCATGGGGGCACCTTTGATTGGAAACTCCGCATTATGGCAGTATAGACGGGGTAGTAAGGAAGAAACCTTTCCCCTTGGTGGAGGGAATCAATGACTCGGGTGCATAGATTTAAGGAAAGGGGCCAGAGATTTACAGGAGATGCAAGGAAAATGTTCTTAACTCTGATGGTGGTTGGAATCTGGCACTCATTGCCTGTAAGGGTGGTAGAGGCAGAAACCCTCATAAATTAACAAGGCAGACCTCAATATTGGAAATTGTCGCCATCTAGTTTCTCTCCACTGCCTGGTAAAATAGCAAACTGCATATAAATGAGGCATAATTAGGTAATAATGAGATGTTAATACATGCAAACAGGCTTCCTGTTGCCCACTAGTCAGATTCACATGTTGCCATTAAACCATGGCTGGATAATCAGACCTTTTTTTCTCGACATTGAGAATCTCATTTGTCTGATCTCACCATATTTTCCCAACCAACTTGACCTTACCCTGGAAGATTCCTCCCAAAATATCTACTTGCCCTTGTAGAACAACAAAATAAAAGGATAAAATACATGCCCCTAGCACTAGTCACGAGTAACATTTGGAGGCTGAAGTCTTCTAAACATGAGAAATGCACTGACAGGCTAATCTCTCAGAATAGGTTTTAATGGAGATTATGAAAGCTATTACAGATCAATTTCATGAATATGCACAGGCCGCCTCTGCCAATAGGACATCCTTGGTGATTTTTACTCTAGCCGAAAGCTTTCAGTTCATTATCTGTCTCCTAAATCCCATTTAACTGATTTTTTTTTATTTTTGGAGCTTTTTAATTCACTTGTCAAAGGAATTACAATTTCTTTGCAACATTGCCTCCAATGAATTTCAAGGTAAACTTTGCCTGTAGCATTATAAAATGTACATGCAGTCCTGCTGCATTGAGATAATGAACACAATTTCTTTTCAGACATATTTTAGATGTGACTTAATGTTCAATTCTCCTTTCAAGTTGTGTTTATACAGCTTCCTAAAAATAAATCAGTCTTTTGAATAAAGTACAATAAAGACATTTACAATTGAAATCATGAATTAAAATATAAACAGCCAAGGTCACAGCTCTAAAGGATACTCAGCAGGGAAGAACAGTACAGCAAATAGAGTTAACAATCTCATCCATGAGAATATAAACTGGATATTTCATTATTATCTGTGATTTATTCTATATTTGTAGTGAACGTGTTTTATTTTGTTAAAGTGTACATGTCATTTTTTAATCTATACATTTGTATTTTATTTTCTTCCACATCTATACAGCATTCAAACAACTATTGCATCAGGAAGCTTGATCAAAAAGGAAATCATGTGAGGGACAAAGGGAAATCCTCAGTGGCTGAAATATATCAACCATAAAAGATGGTCCTGGGGAGTGATGCTGAACAAAGAGACCTTGAGGTGCAGGTACATAGTTCCTTGAAAGTGGAGTTGCAGGTAGATAAGATAGCGAAGAAGGCATTTGATATGCATGCCTTTATTGGTCAGTGCATTGATTATAGGATTTGGGATGTCATGTTGCAGCTGTACAGGACATTAGTTTGGCCAATTTTTGAATACTGTATGTAATTCTGGTCTCCCTGCTATAGGAAGGATGTTGTGAAACTTGAAAGGGTTCAAAAAAGATTTATAAGGATGTTCCCAGGGTTGGAGGGTTTGAGCTATAGGGAGTGGCTGAATAGGTAGGGGCTATTTTTCCTGGAGCGTTGGAGGCTGAGAGGTGATCTTATAGAGGTTTATAAAATAATGAGCAGCATGGATGGGGTGAATAGACAAGGTCTTTTCGCCAGGGTGGGGAGTCCAAAACTAGAGGGCATGGGTTTAAGGTGAGAGGGGAAAGATTTAATAGGGACCTAAGGGGCAACATTTTCATACAGAGAGTGGTGCGAGTATGGAGTGAGCTGCCAGAGGAAGTGGTGGAGGCTGGTATGATTACAACATTTAAAAGGCATCTGGATAGGTATATGAATAGGGAGGGTTTAGAGGGATATGGGCCAAATGCTAGCAAAGGGGACTAGATTTATTTAGGACATCTGGTTGGCATGGACAAGTTGGACCGAAGGGTCTGTTCCATGTTGTATTTCTCTATCAGGTCAGTGTATTTCATTGTAAGGTCTTTCATTGCAATTCAGAACAATCCTTCAAGAGTTCCTCAGCACAGATTCCTCAGCCCAAACATCTTCAGCTTATCAATATACGGTCATCAAAATATTGGGATGGGGCTGTTCATTGATGATTTTAATATGCAGATCTATCCACAATTCTACACTTTCACAACTCTTTCAATAAGGAAAAAGCCCAGGTCTGCTTACAATAGAAAACACTCTGGCTTAGAATGCCAAGTGGCAACTAACATTTATGGTACATAAAATGCTAGACAATGACAATTTCCAAAGCCTCCAGCTGATCTTCTATGAGGTCCTCAGTATTAATTTCTTGAGAACCAAAACCACCCAGAAGCCAACCCAGCTATTTTAAATACAGAACTGAAGTTAATTAATCTTCAATGATTGCTCATCAAAAACACTAAACTGAAAAGGTCAGCACCATAATAGACAAAGCAACTTTCATTGGCTTGTCACTGAAATAAATATGCAGCTGCTCCATCAGTGGGCATTATTAACTTCAGGATACATTGCCAGAATTAGGTTCTTGTGGTGTCATGGTAGTGTCCTTACTGCTCAGCCAAAAATCCAAGGTTCAAGTCCCACCTGGCTCCAGAGCTGTGTAGTAACATGTCTGAAAGGGTTGATTAAGAGTATCTATGAGGCACAAATTCAACAACAATCACCACCACAAGGATAGCAACATGATAAAAATGCCATTATTCCAAATTTATGCCCAGTTGTATCATGATGTTGTCACATGTTGTCATGCCTTGTTTAACAAGATTCTGAAGGCAAATGACATGATGGATTCTGACAGGTTGTTTCCCAGGCTGGGGAAACCTACAACAAAGGGACATGACTTTTCAAAAAGATGCCAGTCATCACCTGGACTTCATAAGGAGAAATTTCATCACTCAAAAGACTGTGAATCTTTGGAATTCTCTGCCCAGAGTGTTGTGGAGACCCCATAGTTGAATATACTTAAATATATTGTTTGCTGTCTTAGAGATAAAGGGGTATAAAGTGCAGGCAAGAAATTGGAGTTGAGCTAGATGATTAGCAATGTCTGTATTGCATGGCAGTTCAGGTTCAAGGGGCCATATGGTCAACTCCTGTTCCTTTATCTCATATTCTGATGTTCTTACAATAGTTGGTTTCTAACTATAGCTGTTATGGAACCAGCATTACCAGAGAATTTCCAGTGGTCCAAGAAAAAGGCCAATCATCACAGGGAGATCCTTGATAAAAGGCACTATTTTGGATGAAATGATAGTTTCTATTCTCTTCTGACCATATTAGTAGGTCTGTGATGTTATTCTGTATACATTGTCTACAATTTGTCACTCAAATTAATTTCAAATCCAAAATCAATTATTTATGTATTATTTTACAATTGCAATATACCATTAAATTTCAACATTACCACTTATATGAAAACTTCATCTTGGAATAAATTTCACATTATTTGTCGAATTTTATATCTTTATAAAGCACTTTGTGTGTTTAGTAACGGTTAGGCAGTTTATTGAGTTAGATACATGGCAACAGAAGTATTTATAAAATTGCTCACAAAGTGCCACTTGGTTCAGATTTATAGCTAATGGTCTATGAATGCGGATTAAGCATCATTTGTAAATCTAGAATCCATACCTCAAACTGACATCCCAATAGAGCAATGGAGAGTAGCATTCTGTTGCAAATCCATGGAGAAACAATGGAACTGAAACGCAGCATTATTTTTGATGTTTTAACAGCTTGCACACAAACAACATTCCCTGCAAAGTTTTATGAACTGCACATGGGTGTGTAGTGGAGAAATTCAACTTTTAACCCAACATTCTAGAGAATACTGTTTACTTTAATTCATCTGGTGAATTCTGGGTGATAATCTGCAGTGTTTTCATGGCTCTGTATAATCCAGAGATTTTAGTTATCACACAAGGGGAATACTTTGTTTAAAGAAGCTAAATGAAGACCTACGTTTCAAAAACATGTCTGTATAAATTTAGATTTTGCTCATCAAAACTAAGCCTTGCATTGTCAGGATTGTTCCTACTTTATAATTGTTTTCTTTTTGACATTTTTGCTAACAGACTGATTCATGTTGCAACAGAAATCATCTTCTTGACTGCTACAGCTGAACACTGGTAAGTCAATTCCAGGTGAAATCTATTTGCTAAATTACTCAAAGTTTTTGTTGCAATTTTTTAGACCTTTAGAAAGTGTTTGGCAGCTTAATCATTAGCTAGTTACATTTAATTCTCAATTTATTTATTAATACACACATGGCCACAAACCCTCACAAATTAAATGAGCGTAAAACTTTCCCTGCAGCAGGAAAGCATTTGTTATCAAATAAAACAATTAATGGAACAACCAGATATCTATGAGGGAAAATATTTTGATAAGCAATCTATCATTCAGTATGAACTTGAAATTGTTTTGATTAGATGTGAGATGCAATTAGCAGTGTAATTAATTCAATATTTTAATTTTTAAGTTTAATTATCCCTAAAACTATCCCACACCATTAAATTTGCTAATATGTTGCAAAATATTGTCCTCTACATTTTTAAAAAAATCTAATGAAAAGTGAATATGTACGACATAGACAATAATTTAAAAATAGGAGAAGAAATGGAATAATATGAAAATCAGATGATCTACCTAAGCGGTTTTGTTGAACTTTCAGAACATACAGAATGGGCAGGATAAAATAAATAGGGAGATTTTGTTCCTGTTTGTAAAAGTGACATAACATTAGGGCATGGATTTAAAGCGACCTGCAAAAGAAGCAAAATCAGAAATTGTTTGAAAAACTCAGCAGGTCTGGCAGCATCTGTGGAGAGAAAGCAGAATTACCGTTTTGGGTGCCAGACTGGGCACTGGACACAAAACATTAACTCTGCTTTCTCTTCACAGATGCTGCCAGACCTGCTGAGTTTTTCCAGCAATTTCTGACTTTGTTTCTGATTTCCAGTGTCCTTAGTTCTTTGATTTTTTTTGTGAAAGAAGCTTTTTCACACAGCAAGTAGTTAGGGTATGGAATGCACTGCCTGGAAATGTGCTGAAGGAAGGTTCAATCAAGGCATTCAAGTGGACATTGGATGATTATTTAGTTAGAAATAGGATGCAGGGTATGGGGAAAAGGCAGAGATTTGCACGAGGTAATGCTACTTGATTTGAAGACCCACTGGGGGTACAATGTACCAAATGGTCATAACAATTATGTGATTCTATGATAATTGGAAGAATAGGCTTCATTTAAAATCACACTGCATTAAGCTGTGTAAGGAACAAATGCAATTTATAACTGTTGTATCAAAAAGTGAACTTTTTTTTCACAAATACACAGTACATCGTTTTCGCATAGTCTATTTTAGCATACAGAAGTTGAGAACATGGAGATGTAAATTGCATTTGATGTTGCTTCTTTTTGAAACTGCATAAATTACTATTCATGAATTCAACTTTTTTTCTCGCCTTATGACCTAACGATCATACTAAATAACTAGGTTTGAAATAAAATAGTCAAATTGGATTTTACTTTGCAGGTGTCCCATCAGCTCTTTATACTGAAAATATAAGACTGAAAGTAATCAGTCAGTAACAAAGACTGATATTTTTTCTGAAGTGAAATGATCATGCAGTTTTCAACCATTAAGAATGCATTAGGAAATGTAGCAACAATTTCAAAAACAAATTAGTTGTTACCCAAGGGTAATTTGAAAGTAAACAAAATGTAATTATCTAATGGTGGCTGAATGAAAACTAATTAGTTCTATTTTTGATTCTTTATTTCTGAAACCCAAATTGAAATGTTGCAAATATATCTGTAACATCCTCAGTGAATATAAGGAAAGAAAAGATTTTTTTTCTGTCCAGAATAGTGCCGTGAGATCTTTCCTGTCCACTTGACAGAGGAGGAGGGACCTTGGTTTACTATCCCATCCAAAAGATAGCAGGCAATATCTTAAACAGGTGTGAGTGACATGCGTGATAGGGAGATTTGTGGCAGAATCGGATGACAAAGCTGGTGAGGCTCATTTAGACATCAGAAGGATCTCATGCCACTTTTTAGGTATTTTTATTCAACCTGTTCAGATTTGTGTCACTCTTCTGGAGCAGGTGGGACTTGAACTCAAGCCTTCTGGCCCAGACATAGGGACACCACCACAGTCCACAAGAGCCCCTGTTCACTCCATCTTTTATGTTTTTCACAGATGGCATGATGACTTACTTGCTGGAGAGCACTACATTGCCAATTGAGTACGATTATTATTTGTTACAAACCTTGTTGATGGCTATTGCTTCATTAATGGTCAGCTTTCTATCTTGCCAAACTCTCTCAATAAGCTAGTTGTCAAGAAAACTCAGCATGGAAACTAACTTGCTGCCTGCTCTGAATGAACTTTGCTACAAACAACCAATTACATTTCAAGGCACAGTCCACTGGCACCAGCCTTACGCACCCCTCATGCACAGGCATTGGCATTTGGCACATGCCAACCCCTCTGGCCCTTCAAAGTGGACCACTGCCCAATCCATTGACTGCAGCTGGACAGATTCTCTGACTGTGAGTGGCCCTAATGACTGACTTTGGCTAAGCCTCTGAATTGTGTGCGAACTGTACAGCTGATTGATCTACTGGGACCGCAGACCCCAACAGTGGCCCACCCTCCATGCCTGGACTGAAGACTGGCTCCCACCCAGTTTCTGATATGGCCAATTGGTTGAATAAACGTACAGTGTGTGTGCCATTCAGGCAGGTGGCACATGCTTGTAGGTGCTAGATTGACGTTCCGATGTACAGCTTGGATCTTGGACAGAACCCTATCATAAGCACACAAGCATCCTGTTTGTTTGTCTGCATAAAAGAGCATCTAAATATGGCTCTGGCTGGTGCATCAACACACTAACAGGCATGGAACAGCGAGGCAAGACAAGGGCAAGACATTGGTACTCCCTGAGCGAGAGCTAAGACAGCCAGCAAGCAGCTCTGAGATGCAGCTTGGTCCAATCCATGAATTGGGTGGCTGACAGTGTGCATAAAGTGTCCCTACTGCAGGCTTTCAAGACTTGTTGTACAGCAGAACACAGGTGACAGATTTAGAGAGAACACGCTGAAAAGAGATTTGATAGAGGTTTTCAAAATCATGAGCGGACTGGTTACAGCAGGCAATGCGAACCTGTTTGCAAGCATAACATGAACAAGAACTAAAGCACACAGGTTAAAGTGATGAGTAAATGAAGCAAGGTTAATGTGAGAAAAAAACTTATTATTCAGTGAGTACTTAGGATTTGGAATGCATTGTATAGAAGTATAGTGGAGGCAGATCCAAATACAGCATTCCAGAGAGCACTGGATGATTATTTGGACAGAAATAATGTGCAAGGGTATGTGGGAAAAGCAGGAGATTGACACTAGCTAATGAGGCTCGTTTAAAGGTATAGGCACAAAATTGGCTGAATGGTCTCCTTCTGCATGTTACAATTCTGCGCTTGCTCCTGGTGTGTCTTGCAATGTGAGTCTGTGGTTCTGACAGGCACGATGATTAATTTTGAAGGGTTGTAAAATATTGGATTTCAACGTCCATGGATGAGATGTGCATGAAGTTGGTGCTATGAGAAGCTGTTCGGTGCTGAGCAACATGGAGGCTCCTCACAGCCAGAGCTGAGCCAGGTGCCTGCTCTGAATTCCATATGTCTATCTTTGTTGGCGAGTTTGGTAGGATAGGAAGCTGAATGTTAATGAGGAGAGTTGTGACATTTAATACACAATAATTCCCTTAAATTGGCAACTTGCCACTGAGAAATTCGCTTTGCCACTGATGAAAAGCATAAAAGGTGTAGCGAGATGTTCCTGATATCGAGATAAATCTCATCTGACTTCTCAACCGATACTGTCAGAAGTCTCACCAGACAGCCCTGTAAGATTCTGCCCTATACTAGCTTTATTGGCAACAGGCCAATTATGTTAATCAGTAATGATTTGTTGCTTTTTAAAAAGAACAATATTTAACATCATTTCTCGCAACCTAAGCACAATCTTGTGAAATAATTCTTTAGCAACACACTAGCCTCTTTTAAAGTGATAACCCATGCTAAGGGCTAGGTCCACAGTTCTGAATATCATTACCGTCAAAAAAAAGAGAGAGGATGAAGTGAATCAAGAAGATGCAATGTCAGATAGAATGGAAGAAAAATGGTTCACTACTTTCAGGGTCTGTATGAAAGAGATGGAGTAACAGGCAGCTTGATGAATCTTGATCTTAAACTCACTGATGATGCTGGGAGGCCAGTATAGACAGCGATACAGAGCTTGGTAGGAAGAAAAGAACAAATATAATGTTCAGAGAAACAGTGTTGATATTGACATCAACATAACTGAAAATCCAATCATTTCTATAATGGATGGCTGTTCCACAACATCAGATTTATCCCTGGGTGACAAGTTGAAAAACAGCCCTACTGCACTTAAAAACATCAATTGTCGTTAAAAACATCAATTGTTGTTAAAAACATCATGAAGAACTAGAGGTAAATGAAGAGCTTAGAGATGCATTGGACTTGTGAGAAATGTGAACAAACTGCCTTCAGAAAATTGTAATAAACAGCGCTCTCATTGCTCGATTGAAGGGCATTCAAAGGATAAAGATAATGATCCATCTCAGGGCTAAGACAAGGAATACAAACTGCTCAGGCTTATGACCTATTCAATTATAATACAACATTGCATTGTAATTTACTCACAGCAATCCACAAACTATATATTCACACCTGTAGGAAGTTCTTTTCAAGTCAGCATATTTTCAGTTCTGAAGAGTCAATCTGGTTTGACAAATTATTTATTTTTCCCTTGATGTGAAATGAATCGGAATAGATCAATAGTTCTTGCAGGAAGTAATAAACTTCAAGAGGCAGTCTTACATTACAAACATGGGGATAGAATATTGTAGTGTTATAAAGTCAGACTAGACTTTGAACAGCAGACCACTATAGCAACAGTAAGGTTATTTGATTCGCATTGCTACAGTAACAGGTTTCAGTCTTGATGATAGAGTAGAACTTGACAGTTATCCCTAATGAGAATTATTAGGTTTAGGTGAGATATCACAATGTCTGGCATGGAATTGGTGCATTGTCTTCTTCCAACTTCCCTCTGGCATGCTTTTTTCTTAGTTGTCTTCGAAAGGTTTTGGGGTTTTACAGAAATAATGAAAAATAATTGAAATAGGAGGACAGATTGTTGACCTAAGGCTAGATCTTGGAAATGTCTTCACATTATAATTAGTCATTTCAGCTTATTCCACAAAGCTTATTCTGAAAATAACTTGGCATAATTATGACAAATGTTGCTCTTGTAAATGGATTTTGATTGTTATCACAAAATAATCAAGATACTGTGAAAAATACCTTCAATAATTATTTCAAAAGAATTGAAAAAAAGTGATTAATGAACAAACAATCCTTACACGGCCCAGTAACTCAAGGAACCAAAGGATTTGATTCCTAGCTGAAGCCTTGATGCCCTGGGGCTAACTAAAGCTGTCAGACAGATTTGCTCAACTTATTTGATTGAGTTTGAACAGTTCTTGGCTGAGGTCCTTCATAGAGCCCTTTGGATCTGTATAAGGAGAACTGGGGCTTAGAAAATCCATGAATACCCACGTCAGGAAAAGAAATGTGCTGAAAAGAATGACAATTTTGATTAAGTAATTTAACAACAAATATAGCATGATGTATTAATCTAATCATGGTGATCAGCTATGCTTGTAATGTAATACAATTTTTAGCAAGCATTTTTATTATTACTTTCTTACTCCGGTGACCCTTTTAGGTAAACATGAAGACTTTCATGTTCTACCATTCCATGGTTAGAAATGTGTTGTGCTTTGTCATACTCATTCAAGATATGCTAAAAATCCCATAGCAGAGAGAAGCTGAGACAGGCTTTCATAAATAATTCATGCCACCTTAGATATCCAAAGGAGTGCAAAAATCACTTGGTCGATGCTGCTCTGATTGGAGGCTGCCCATTCAGGAACATTGTTCTTTCTGCTGTCAAAATGACGGAGCAATCCAAACATGATGCAGAATTTGCAACCAAGTCAGATTCACCAAAACATGCAGAAACCTTACAAATATAAATGTAACTTCCAATTTGTGTAGCACCTTTCACATCTTTAGATAATTCCAACAAGCTTCAGAATTATAGGAGCAGGAAAACTTGACGTTTCGGGCCTAAACCCTTCATCAGAAATGGGGGAGGGGAAGAGGGTTCTGAAATAAATAGGGAGAGAGGGGGAGGTGGATAGAGGATGGATAGAGGAGAGGATAGGTGGAGAGGAGGCAGACAAGTCGAAGAGGCGGGGATGGAGCCAGTAAAGGTGAGTGTAGGTAGGGGGGTAGGGAGGAGATAGGTCCGTCCTCCCTGGACTGACC
>JAHRHZ010000035.1:27355542-27383238 GCA_024137785.1 Ginglymostoma cirratum
GAGTCCTTATGAGAGTGTCTGAAGTCCAGCATTCAGACTGAGACAAAGTCTTTCCCTTTTTGTTACCAGTCATGCAGGATAGTTAAACGGGCCATTATTAAAGCTGTGGCTCTTACAATGATTCCGCCTACTCAGTAGGACATCCGGCCACGACAGCAAACACACACACACACACACAAACACACACACGTTACAGTCAGACTTTGATCCAGACGTTTGTATATTCCTGGAGATATGTCTGCAAGAGAAGGCTTTTTGCTGAAATTGTCAACCCCTAGTTATATCATATCATCTTGTTGAGTCTCTCCTTGTTTGAAGCTTCCTTGACATTTTACAGGTGCAACATTCCATTGGTTTCACATAGGACTTTGCCAAACAATCACTGAATTCATATTTTTTTTCCTATCTGTAGCAGTCCTCTCTTTAAAAAAAGCACATTTTGGAATTACAAATAAAAAATGTCTAAAAAAAAATTGGGTTTCTCATCTACCAACGTAACAGTAAGAACACCAGATTTTCTTTCTTGAAAAAGAATGCAGAGCCAGATAGATCTTCCACTTTTACTAATTCATTGAATTTAAATTCATTAGCTGCCACGGCAAATCTGACTCAGGTCCTCGGAGAAGTAGTCCAGGTCTCTGGATGAGTAGTCCAATAAGATTATCGCTCCATTAGTGTCTCCCTGATGACCATACTCTTCTTGTAGTACACCACCATGCAAATAAACAACTCATCTTGAATTGGCACCTCTAAAGTGTTCTAAGATGTACTAAAACGGATGATATTAAACCTTACCTTGGCCCCCCCACCCCCCACCACTCTCTTAAATTCCGATCACCTTTGTTTAAATATTATACAATTTTGACCAAAAGCAATGCTTTATTTTGTACATCATGAATTCTGTTGGAAATCCATATATTTTCAAACCTGCTCAACTTTAAATTGTTTCAGAACTTTGAGGAGTTATTTGTAGATGAGAGAGATGAATGGCCATGTAAATGTCACATATCGATTTCAATATTTATACAGAACCTGTTTGTGTGATGCTCTTCCATGTTCAAAACATTGAATAGCCTGCAAATTGACAAATATTTTTAAGGAAGTTACTGAAATTTTCATTTACATACATATAGAACTTATAACTGCAGATAATTAGTTATGTGTAGAATAAAAAAAAACTTGTATTAATACAGCACCATGTTGGCATCCCTCAGAAATATTGCAAATTACATCACAAAGAATTTGATGTGTAATGTTGTACAGACAGTCATTTTACACATAGTAAGAAATAGGAATTGATTAATTTGTTTGAGATGGCATTGGCTACGGGAGGAATATTAAACAGGTTACTAGGAGTACCACTTTCTAATGAACGATAAATTTTCACCTGAACTACTGCAACAGCAAGAAGGAAATTCAATTTAACATTGCACCAAATTAGTTGAGGTTTCAACTTACAAAAGAAAATTTGGGCAAAGTATAAAAAGTAGCTGATTTGCAGTTGTCTATTCAATGGTGTTAGTCAAGATCAATTTCAGCCCATAATAATCTGATTCAGAACAATGTTGCAACTAACACAATAGGACCTGACAGATAAGAAACAAACTATAGGTATGAACATTGAACTTTGCTATTGGAGTATTACACTTTTACCAACAACAGAATTTACTCACCATTCCAAAATATTTAACTCAAATAGTGACTTTTTTTTCACCAGCGCATTCCCACTTTGCTCAGCCAGTTAGTTATATTGCCCAGTTCTAATCTCTCCACTAGGAGATAGCAAGAACTGCAGGATATGTGGAACAGTCCTTCTTCCACAGTTACACTGGCACAATCTCTCACCTCTTCCTCTGCTACATTGATTACTGTATAGATACTGCCTCGTACTCCCATGAGGAGCTCAAACAGTTCATCCACTTCACCAACACCTTTTACTGCGGCCTCAAATTCACCTGGATCATCTCTGACACCTCCCTCCCCTCCCTGGACCTCTGTCTCCATCTCCGGCAACCGACTCAGCACCAACATCCATTTCAAATCTACCAACTCCCATAGCTACCTTGACTACACCTCCTCTCACCCACCCTCTCGCAAAATGCAATCCCATACTCCCGATTCTTCTGCCTCTGCTGCATCTGTTCTCGGGATGAAGTGTTCCACTCCTGGACGTCACAGATGTCCTCCTACTTCAAGGACTTTACCTTCCCCTCTCTTGTGATTCATAATGCACTCAGCCGCATCTCCTGCATTTCCTGCACTTCTACCCTCAAACCCCCACCCCCCAACAACAATAAGGGTCAAGTCCCCCTGTCCTCACATACCACCCCACCAACCAATGATCCTCTGCCACCTTAGCCACCTGCAATCAGACCTCAACACCAGAGATATTCCTCTCCCCACCCCATCTGCTTTCTGTAGGGACCGCTCCCTCCACAATTCCCTTGTCCGCTCCACAGACCCCACTAACCCTACCACCCCGGTATCTTTCCCTGCAGCCACAGAAAGTGCTACATCTACACCTCCCCTCTCACCTCCATCTGAAGCCCCAGACAAACTTTCCAAATCTGACAGGGATTCACCCATACGTCCTCCGACCTAGTCCTTTGCACCCATTGCTCCCGATGTGGTCTCCCCTGCATCAGCGAGAACAAGTGCAGAGTCAGTGACCAATTCGTGGATTATTTGTGCTCTGTACACTCCATACAACACCACCTTCCAGTTGCCAACCATTTTAACTCCCCTTCCCACTCCCTTTGCAACATATCCATCCTGGGCCTCCTCCAATGTCACAATAAGGCCACACATAAACTGGAGGAACAACACCTTATGTTCTGCCTCAAGAACGTACAGCCCAATGGCCTCAATATAGAGTTCACCAGCTTCAAAATCTCCCCACCTCCAGCGTCGCGTCGCGTCGCGTCATGTCCACCTCTTTGACCTGACACTGTCCATCTTCCTTTTAACCTATCTGCCCCACCCATCCCACAGACCAATTTGCACCACACCTATCTGCATCATCCCACCTACATTCCCACAGACCCACCCCTCCTCTATTTATTTGCCAGCTCCCTTCCTCCTCCCCAGCCCTGATTAAGGGTGTCACGCAAAACGTCGAATTTCCGGCTCCTCTGGTGCTGTTTGACCTGCTCTATTCCTTCAGCTCCACACTGTATCGAATCTAATCTCTCCATATTCATTTTACTCACACCAGCCGCTGGGAAATACCCTGTGGCGAGTTTTGCTGTGTTAAAGGCACCGTACAAGTGTACGCTGCTTCTAATAAATTAGCATCTACTGTAGAGAGAGAAAATAGATATGGAGCTGCGACATAAGCGCTCCCAGGACATAGACTTCAGAGTGGCTGAAATTTCTCCCTAACCAAACACTGGAAATTTCCCGGCATACTTTACCAGACAAATTACTGTCAGAACGTTCAGCTTTAACGGTGGGTGCTGGGTTAATCGATGCGAATAAATAAACTGATAAATTACAAACGATTTCAAGGAGAGTGAGGCAACATTATTACAGGGTATTCTCCAGTCAGAGTTGGTCCCACTCGCTCTCCGATAGCTCGAAGTTCAAAGTGACCAGCTCAAGTTGCAGCAGGTCCAATGTGAAGCTGACCAATCAGAGGCTGGGGGTGTGAGGCTGCTTTGTGATTGGCGGCGGGGGAAGGATCATCTCCAGGTGACCGTCGGGGGCGGGGGAGATCCCTGACGGGGGGATTAAACCGAGCCGCGAGGCAAGAGAGAGTGGAAAGTCACCGGAGTTTGAAGGCGGCTGAGAGGCCGAAGCTGGAGTGAAGTGGGGGCTGGGAGGAAGCGAGAGGGATCGAGTGAAGAGGAATCACTGAGCAGATCCTATCGCAGGGTGTGGTAACCTTACTCTCGGTGACAGCCTGATTCTCCAGCTGCGGCCCCAGGCAGCAGCAATTCCTGATTCGGTGCCTCTCTCTGTCTGTCTCTCACACACACGGGGAGAGAGAGTGCACACGACCCGGGCTGCTCCATGCAGCGTTTCCAAGGCTCCCTGCGCTCGGTGCTTAGCACACTCCTCTTGGTGAGTTTGCAGCTGTCCTTCTGAACGGACAGTAATATCGTCGCAGCTTGCTATTTTAGATCGTGTCTGCTACAAACAAAACGAATAGATTTGAAACTGTCTACTGTAAGAATTTTGTAACAATGACTTAATTTTTTCCCCAAAGAATCTCCTGTCATCAAAACAAAAGAGACAAGTTCCACATGCAACACGAAGGTTGAAGAAAGTGGGAAATAGACAAGTGGTGAGGGCTAGCGATAAAGTGATACCGTGCGATGGGATTAAAGAGCGTGACCGAGACTGTAGGTGGAAAGTAAAGGTCACAGTCCCAGAGGACCACAGAGGACTCCCCTCTCTCATCAGAGGCACACTGCTGCTGGCAAATTTAACCTGAGGATCACCATGCCTCAAGCGAGGGGAGATAACAGGGAACCGATTCGCATAGTAGGAAAGCTGGCAGCTAGATCCCATCCTGAAATAGCTGTGGAGTGATTGACTTATGTACTGCAGGCACATTACTTCAACACACTGGCGTAGGAGCAATTTGTGACTGGGTTGTGCACAAGGCTGGCATTGAGGTGTCCGTGAGAAGGTGGTAATAGGCTCCCTTCTTGAATGGCTGCAGCTGATCTTGGGGAAGAAGGGAGTTGCTGACTCCCAGTTAAGTTGGGACTTTCAGAACATTAAACTTGTTGAGGCAAAATATTTTTCCACTATATTTCCAAAAGAGCAAGATGGGTGAAGGAGAACTTGGAGATACCAGTGTTACCATCCATCCCCTGCTGTCCTCCTGATGGGTATTACTATTATAGACTTGGTCAATTGCTGCAGTAGATATCATAGTGGACATGGAGTGCTGAAGGTGTAGATGTTTATGTCACTGGTTGAGGTGCTGATCAAGTGACCTGCTTGACACTGCTTGGGGATGAACTTGAGTTGTTGAAGCTGCACTGATACGTCATCACTCCAGTGAGGGTATCCTGCCATTCTCCCAACATGCCTTGTAGGAGATAGACACTGGTGAGACAGAAGGTGGGTGATACTCCAGAATATTTAGCCACTCGTTGGCTGTCTGTATCTCTTTCTCACGCTCACTCTATCAAATATCTCTTCACTCCCACTAGAACAACGTAGGTTTGGTAGTTTGCCCAAGAACAGGATGGTGGGAATCCGGGATAGCAGGAAAATTGCCCAATTGAATGTCACAACAGGTTGCATTTATGTAGTGCTTATAAAATTGTAAAATGTTCCAATTTGACATGGAGCCACATCGCAGTATCAGAACATATAGTCAAATGCCTGGTCATTTGAGAGAGGTTTATGAGGAATGTCCTGGAAAAGGAAAGGAAATTAGAGAGATTTAGCGAGGGAATTCCAAAACTTAAGTTCAGGGGAGCTAAAGGCATTGTCTCCACTGCAAGTGCAGTAATAGGGACATGAGTCCATCTTCAAGTGCAATAGCAAATACACACCATGGATCTATATTCCCACCTCTGTGAATAGCTCTCTATACAGCCATACTGTATTTAAATGTTTACCAAGTACGTAGTGTGCTTTTCTTGGCTGTACTTGTACTTTGAATTAATTACTCACCTGCCTCAATGCCAGCGTTTCTTTGTTGTTAACTGTTCTGAAATAAAGCTTCAACCCTTCATTCAAAATGTCCATATGTTCAAAGTTTGTTCAGATTGTTCTGCCTTATGAACATATTGGGCAGGATTTTCCAAGGAATGTTGATTGCTGTCAGAATGTCATTGCTTTAACTTTTCTCCATTTTAAAAATCAGACCGATTCCAAATCTCAGCTCCCTCAGAAATGCAGAATGTGCCTGAAATGGTAGCGATCTCTAATAATGCAGGGTAATTGGGAGGAAGTCAATCAAGTTTTCTCTTTCATGGCAATAGTTGCTGTAATTTGTGACTTCAGTGTCCAGCAGCACGGATAAAAAATTGGACAGTGCCTGAGAAAGAGTAAGTGTGGGGTTAGGGTGCCAGACTGCAAGGTGGGCAGTTCTTTCAGGTAAGAGATGTGTATTTAAGGTAAGTCAAGTGTTCAGAGTATCGGGTTCCATGGTGAAGGGGTGCGCTGGTGTTAGTTCAAGTAGAGGGAGGAAAGTGTATCAGTCTGGTGGTTGTGGGATGGGGTTAGTGGGGCTAGGGCCTGGGATGTTTTACGTGTTCTGGGGCAGTGTAACTGGGGAAAGAATGATAATTTGGGGAGTGTCAATCTAATAGCTGCCAAAGATCAGTCCCGATCCTATTAAATAGCAGAACAGGCTCGAGTAGGCTGTTTGGCCCCTCCTTTTCCTATTTTTTACAGTGTTATGGTCTAAGGAATTAGACTAAAGCTTTTTAATCTTCTAACTCTTCCTGGGCAACTATTAACTGCAGAGGAACTCTCCGAATTTTCTGATTCAAACCGATATTTTCAGAGCGACCAGGTGCAGGGAAACTGCCCAATGGAAGTTTTCAATTTCCTTAGTCATTGTCACATTATGTTGCATGTTCTGGTGGGTTCTGATGCACAACTTCCATCTATTCTATTCTGCAAGAATGACAATCTGGCCATCAAAATCCAGGCAGTTATTCTTATTCGCACGAATTAAAGCAAAAACCCATATCACGCAGTAATTCTGAGTCAGAAAATCCAAAGCAGCTTGGAGCTGACTCTCCTTTCTGTGCTATTTGTTGACTCATTCAAGCTGCCAGTGGCCCACAAACATAGTGATTAATCTGCTGTCTTCAACTGAAGAGGAAGCAAAGATATTTGCATAAATAGCAAAACTTCATCCTGATACCTTCTCTCTTAAAGCTACACATTTATGTAGCAGAACCAAGATCACAAGTACTACAATATGTAATCACAGAAGGCTCCCTCTTTTGGGACCTCAGTGATTTTTATTCATTTGGGGAATGTGAATTTCACTGACTATACCAGTATTTATCACCCATCCTAAGTGCCCTCTAGCAGGTGATGGTAAATCTGCTTCTTGAACTGCTGCAGGCCTTGGGATGTAGGTACACCTGCAATGTTTGGGAGAGAGTTTCCAAGATGTTGACTCAGCAAATATGAGGGAACAGTGATATTTTACCAAATCGGGATGATGAGTGGCTTGGAGAAGGAACTTGCAGGTGTTGGTATTCTCATGTATCTGCTGCCTTTGTCCTTCTGGATGGTGTTGGTCATGGGTTTGGAAGATGCTGTCCAAGGGGTCTTTTGGCTTTTCACCAGTGATTCAAGCTGAAGTATAGATAGCATGTTCATTTAAAGCAGCTGAGGGGAATTGATAATGCAGATCAAAATAGGCAATTTTGCAAAATCTGGACTACACGACTCTAATTAGTGAGATGAGAGTGCAATTAACTTTATTTCTGCCGTGGTACTATGATAATTGGAACCATTTGACTGAAAAAAGTGCAATGATTAATCGAGTTTAAATATAAACATGACGACTGACTATTTGCCTCAGAGTTGGGTAGAAAGTTTAAAGCATAGATATAAATGATCACATGCTTCTTTAAAACATGATTTCTGACTATGGAGTAGAGTCAGCTTTACACTCTCTTATGTTTGATTTCTCACCGATTAAAATCCATTCAGAAACATCAGACTGAGGTTTAGGGTGAAGAAATATTATTCACCATGTACCTCAAATAAAACATTTCTTTGGTTTTCATTGGCTTTTAAGCATAGATGTCCCCTTCTGAAGTTGATGCAAGTTTGACACCCACTCCATAGATGATCCACGATGTCCAAGATCAGGAAGGCTGATCGGTCAGGTTGAAAAAATCCTCCAGGATGGCAGTGCAGAAAGTGAAAAAAACAAATGTAAATTGCATTTAATTTTGCAGAATGTGAACTAGATTGGGCCATCCATATGGGATTAAGGGAAAACTTAAATACCTAAACACGTTTATTATTTAAATGTTTGCAACATCTAATTCTTTTCTTGAGGGAATGAGAATCCACATTTAAGTTTCTTCAGGGCCAGAGAGGTTTTTTCGTCAGGATATAATTTAGTGTAACGTTATAAGTGAGGTTTTCCTGAATAGATTTTGTTTTAAAATCTAATCTGTAGATCAGAAACGTAAAGAGCAATTAACTTAAGTTCATGCCTTAACACTAATTAATCTGTTAATTCCATTGGTGAAAACTGTACCATCACATCCTATGAAAGTGGCACAGGATATCTCTGACAGCAGGTTCCAGAATTCTGTATTTACATGTGCATGTGTAAATGCCACTATTGGGGTTGGTTTTACTAAACAATAACTGAGAGCAGCAACTGGCCTCTGGTTAATACATCTGAAAATTCTGGTCTGATCACTTGACTGTCTCTGGAGCTTATGCAAAAATGGGTGTTTAAATTGTGTTGTGGACAGCAAATTAAATATGGCGCTCTGCACGTCATCTGTACTAATGATGATGTAAAGCATAACGTTTAAACGTACATTTGGAGTTTAGCTTTCTCATTTTGCAGACTTTGACTTAAAGCAGTAGGCTGAGTCCAAGATAATATTTGAAACAAAAATGATGGAAAGTGACAGACTCGATGAAATTATATTCCTCAATTTAAAAATGTTCTAAACCATTTTTAGCAAGAGGCAATGATTGTGTATTGTTGTTTAAAGCTTTGCCAATTTCTTTTTTCAGAGAAAAGGTGTCCCTGGCTCTGGTTAGTTTACCAAAATCAGAATATAATTTCATGTTTAGTAGGAACTGCAGATGCTGGAGAATCTGAGATAACAAGGTGTAGAGCTGGATGAACGCAGCAGGGTGTTCTGAAGAAGGGTCTAGGCCTGAAATGTCAGCCTTCCTGCTCCTCTGATGCTGCTTGGCCTGCTGTGTTCATCCAGCTTTACACCTTGTTATCTATAATTTCAGGTTAGTAGGTTTAAATTCTTTTGCCTGGCAACCTAGAATTCATTTTCAGGGTTTCTCCAGATGGTGATCTTGGAAGCAAGTCTAGGTTTGATTGAGGGACAGACTTGAAACAAGCTTAAGCAACTTATGTCTAATCACTGTGTGAAATTGAAAGTCTTCAGTGTTGTCTGTTAACCTGACAGTGTCGATCTCACATCTGCTTTAAACTTTGGACAATTAACTAACCGGTGACTTTCTGCTTTCCCTTGTCTTTAGGTTCTGGTTATGGGCCTGTTGTTATATCCTGGGCTAAAAAATGTTGCTGTATACTTGTTCTCAGCGATTACTGGAAACTATATTTCTGGAACGCATTCTGTAGTTTTTCTCAGCTGTCCCAATGAACAAGTTGGCAAAGTTATTGCAAGGTATAAAATAACTAATTTCGTTACTAGCATTATGTTTCAATTCATTACCTGAATTCACTCTGAGAGCAATGAAATTATTCCACAAAATAAAATTACTAGAATCAATTGAATCTAGACATATGTCAGCCAATATTAGGAAAAGGAAGAAATGACTAATATTTTGCTTATGTACCCTGCATCTTCCAAAATGCCTTTGTGTTGTCCTTTCAATAATTGAAATTCTGGCAAAATCATGAATTTCCATTAAACCACAATGTACCATGTAAAATATTTCAGAATTATTATTATTATTGCAAAAGTTACAGTTACTGCTTTCATTTTATAGTCTTCCAGAAACATGGATCGCTAACAGCTTATGTTCACTTAATTCCCCACTGATGAACTAAGAAGTTTAACAGGAAGTTATGATTTTATAAGCATCTAATCTGAAAAGGATTGAAGATTTAGTTGTATTCCACACCTGTCTTCCCAGAGGTTTGGTTGGAATAAAAAAAAACACTGCATCAGAATTGAAATTTCTCACATTGATTGTCTGTAGAATTGTTTCAAATCATTCCTGCAATAACACAGTTCTATCTTAAACTCTCTGAATTTGCTAACGCTGTATTTCAATACAGTTTTCAAAATGTTTTTCCCTTATTTTTCTGCTCTCATCTGAAAGTCTAATTTTGGATTGTGACTCCCAGGGTGTCTTACTTCACCTATAAGGCCAACCTTGAGAACCTCAACAATGAGTATTGATGGGTATATTTACAACAAAACCTTATTTCATCCTCACTTGGAACTTAAGTTCCAACCCATTTAGTCCCCAAGAAAAGGGTAACCAAATTAAGGCTCCCGCATCAACCTGATTGCATCCTTGAAGAGGCCACGCTAATTTTGGACTTATTTGAAGCAATGCTGTGTGGCTAATTGTACTGCTGAAGCAAATCTTTCTGTTAGTTGCAGCCTGACTCCATGTTTAAAGATAAGTCTGTAGATCATGCTGTGGCTCAACTGACCTAGTTTATCTTTTGCAACTTGAATCTTATTAATTATGCATGTACACTTGCCAGGTTGAGACAAGGGGTTTAATTTCATTCATAATCCAGCCACAAACTTCATGTATCTAATAGGACTTAGAAGTTGACTTTAGATCTCATCATATTCCATCTGTACTATGTATTTTAGTGAATTGCTTAATTACTGAACCAAATATCACATATAAATTAAACACAACTAAACAAAGAATACATGGGCAAGAGAGATTATATGTAGTCTTTAGTGAGATAAGTGTGTTTGTTACCTCCTGGGGATCTGTAGCTGCGGGCATGGAATGATCATAACACAGGAGGGGTCCAGGCCTGTAGTGGCTCTCTGTAAGGACAACTCAGCTAGTCACATATCCTTACCATTTACCTAAACGTCTTCCAATGTATTCAATTCAGATAATTATCCATTCCTTTTGAGAAAGCTGTGACTGAAGCTATCTATCCTATTCTTCCCAGCAGTGCATCTCGCGTTCTTACCAATTGTTGTATTAAAGTTATTTATCTTTCTTCATATATCCTTTTGGGTCTTTTGTTGCTGCCCAAATCAGTGATCTTGGCTTCTTGACCCTTAATGGAACATTTCTTCTTGATTATTCTCTGTCCAGAATCCTCATGATTTTGAATGCTTTGATCAAATAATGTCTCAACCTTCTCTAAGGGGAACAGCCCCAATGTCTCCAGCCTATCCTTTGTAGGTCCCTCAACCCTGGAATTCTGCCAATAAGTCTTTTTTGCAGCTTCTCCTAATACCTTCACATTCTTCTAACCATTTGGTGACCAGAATTCAACATAATACTCCAGTTCAGGCTGGACCAGTGTTTCCATAACATTCTTGCTTTTGTAAGCTATGTACCTATTTTTAGAGACCAGGAGTCCATGTGCTGTTTTGTATTTTAGCCATTTTCTCATCCTGCCTTGCCACCTTCAGCGTGTGTGTGTGTGTGTGGTCTAGTCCCTCTGCTCCTACACTCCATTTAAAATGGCTTCCTTTGTTTCATATTATGTTACCTCTCTTGCATTCTTTCTACCAAAATGTACCAATCATACTTCTCCACGTTAAATTTCATCAGAAATGTGTCTGCCTACTCCACCAGTCTGAATATGTCCTTTCAAAGTCACCACTATCTCTCCTCCCAGTTCACAACCCTAAGTTTTCTTTTGTTTCATCTGCAGTTTTGAAGTTCTGTTTTGCATGTGTTCTTTATCTGCAGAAGTTGATATGAGCAGGTGCTGTTAGAAAGGGAATGTCATGATTTTGACTCAGCAACGGGGAAGGAACAGTAATTTTTTTTTTGTCATATCAAATCAGGGTGGGGTCTGGTTTGGAGGTGTACTTGGAGGCATCAGCGTCCCCACTCTATCCATTAATGTCAGAAATAAAAAGCAGAAATTGTATTTAGAAATTGTCAGTGTCAATTGTTTTGGACCACAAACGTTATAAAGGTATATTGTAAACAGATGGTAGGTCCAGTTATTCTTTTAAAAACTGTTGATTCCATGGATATCTAGAACTGATGGATCCTAACAGCTGAATAATACTTTGTTCTGAAGTGGATACTCCCCAGTTTTAAATTTCTTGATTGCTTTAAGGCTCCACTGACCACTCAAAAAATCAGTTACAAGTACAACTAGTTCACTAAGCGCTTTGTTTAATTTTTGAGTGAAGTACTGAAATTACACCCATGTTACTTTCATGTAGCTTTTAAATAATAAAATACCATAATTTACTACCAAATAACGACTATGCTAGTGGCACTTCATTGTTTTATTTTGGTGGGAAGGTTGGTAACAAGTTCAGGATAGCAAATACATACAGTTAAAGGCAAAAATCCAGAAGTCCAAAGGTCACCTTTTGGTACAGTTTACAGAGCAAAACAACATCTGTGTCGATGCACCAATCAAATGTATTGAAAAGTGTGAAGTTCCTGCACTTAAACTGAAACAGGTATGCCCTAACAATCCGTGGTGAGCCTACGTAAGCTCTTTAATGGCATGACAATCTTTAACACTGAAAATATACCTTTACAAGTGTAGATCTTCATTCCTCAAGACTAATTATTGTATACTTATTTTAAAAAAAAATTTTTGTAACCCTTTCTTTTTGTCTCTCCCCCTTTAATCCTTCTTTTAGTAGGAAGCACAATTAATACTTGTAATCGAGTTCCCTTTGTTCCTCTACAAGTACTCACTATAAGTTATGCCATAGGTTAGGAAAGCCATAACAAAAATAAACCAAGTACTAGGTTGTAGTTCTGAACAGGTGAAATTCAAAGAAGGGAAGTTATTTGAATCTATATTGTAGTTTAGCTGTATCAGACTTGTCTTGCATGAAGTTCTGGTCACCATATTATAAAAGATTTATAGATGGTGTTCAGAGGATTCACAAGGATGAGATTATAAAAATCTCTAGAAAGGATTGATTGGGTCTTTCCTTCTGAAAAAGGAAAACCTAATAGTGTTATTTAAAAACTAATGAAGGGTTTTGATAGAGCGTATACAGAGAGAGATAGTAGAAACTGCAGATGCTGGAGAATCTGAGATAATGAGGCATAGAGCTGGATGAACACAGCAGGCCGAGCAGGAAGGCTGATGTTTCAGGCCCGAAACGTCAGCCTTCCTGTTCCTCTGATGCTGCTTGGCCTGCTGTGTTCATCCAGGTATGCAGAGAGAATTTTCTTTGTAGGGGAACAGCATAACTGGTACCAATCAATACAAAAGTGTCACTAAACAAACAAATAGGAGTTCAAGAAAAAAAGTCTTTACCCCAAAAAATGGTGACACCATAAAACCTGCTACCAAGCAAATGGTATAGATGTCTTTACATGGATGTGAGATGAGGACTTTTGGAGAGAAAGAAATTGAGGGTTATGTGGTGGATTTAGAAGAGGTAAGATGGCAGGTGGTTTGAATGCAGCACAATCACTAGCATGGAATGGAATGGCCGAATGGTCCATTTTTCATTACCATATCTTATATGCAATCTTTCTTTTACTCACTTTTGATTTCTGTACCTCATTTGACTTCAAAATCTCTCTCATCATAGTTCAAATTCTGCCTCGTTCATCAGCAGTAGTTTAATCTGAATTGCTAAGGAGATGCTCAATAGCTTGTCCTCTCCACCCAGGTCCTCGATGTACTCTTGTACCTGTCAAAAACTCATGAAAATTGAACAAATGAGGACAGGCCTGATGAACAAGAGGTGACATTTATTCCCAATAAATAGTTACTCAGTTTGTAGCTCTGTTACTCGCAATGGACTTAACTAAATTTCTAATAATGGCAGAAGATAATCCTTTGAATGCGGAGATTTGTGGGGTGGAAACACATTGCCCTCTGACTTCAGCGGAGTGCTTTATGACCATTTGGGTAACGTGGGTATATGCAGGCTTAGTTTGACAGGATTTCGAGCCTTGTTTGAACGCTGTTTTCTGTCTATAGCTGAAACATCATTTTGCTATGAAATTTCAAGATCCATTCTCCACTTCAAAATGGAACCTAGTGAATAATCTCACAGATGGTGCAATTGGTTGGTGACATCAATGACGCTTTTCCATCAGTCACCCCTCCAAGCAACATCTTTTCTCATCATTATTTAGTATGCTAAAATGTTTTTTGTTTGGCTGCTTTTCACATTAAACTGCACAAGTAGATAGAGGAAATAGAAACTGGCCAATGCTAAAGGGCAGAATGAATTTGTCAATTTGCATAGTCTTTTAAACAAAATGCAGATGAACCGCCATTCTACTAATTAAATTGTGTGAGAACAGAAAATAGTCTTGCTTTGCTATCATGATCTGGGTTGTCATGGTAACATGTTGAATTGAGCATATCCAGTTCTGGAGACATTTTAAAGATGATAAAGGGCAACTATTACAATAATAAAATGAGGTATAAATTATTGATTATCCTTCAAACATAGGAGTGGGCTCAGTTGATTTGATAATGAATATTTTTTTGACGTTCCTCCCTAGGACCATAGTGGAGAAGAAGCTGGCTGCTTGTGTGAGCATTTTACCAAAGGTGTTTTCCATGTAAGTGAAAGAGGAAAAAAAAATTTTGTTCAATGTTTAGTCTGTCAGGAACCCAACCTGAATTTTTCACATGTGTGAAAGTCAATAGTTTGTTCCACAGCAAGAAATCTCTTCTTGGAATTCAAGCCAAAGCATATAAAACTTGTTGTGACCAGGTGAGAAGGAGCATGCACATTGGATTCCCTTCTTTTTAGCTTCAGTTGGTTACAACAAAAGTTTAAATTAGGTTTAGACATGCGTTAAAATGGGGTTAACTGTTTTTACTGTAAGAAATAAGGAACCAATCGCAGGATTTTCTTGAGTGAAAGAGCAATTTTTACTGCATGCTGACACCCAGAAAAATAATAAAGCTGTGACATCAAGCATATGGCTCTCATGCAGTCACTTGGACCTTATCAATATGTGTACTTGTACAGAAATGAAGAATTAAAGGGGATAGTAATGTTCACCATTAAGAAAGATAAAAGATTACACAATTTAGAGTTTCTCCCCTTTTGAGACATTAATGTTTAAACCTGACGCTGAGGAGTTCGGTTATTTTCAAGTGGTCAGCTTTTTGACACTTCTTTAATGTTTGTTCCTGAAGCTGATTCTTTTGTTTTCTTTCCTTGACCTTGAGGTGACCTTATATTTTTAAGCAATCCATCTTGTCTCAATTCAGTTTGCAACAGTTCAAACCAGTTGAATGTTTTAAAAATCATATCTTTCACAAGTACAAACATTTAGTCTTGTGATCAAGCAAAGAAAAAATTTCCACACAATTGGGAGAATTTGCTTTGCCCCAGAGGATCCTAATTACAGAATCAAGCAAGATATTTAAAAAGGAGATAAATGATTACTTGGAAGCCAAGAGTATAAGGGAATTCGGATTTTTAAAAAAATGAACTGACAGCTAACGAAATGCAACAAATTCAACTGGATGAATGACTGTCTCACACATCATGACTTAATTACTTTGTCATTAAACTTGCTTTCATGTCGGTATTAATTCTAGTAACATCTTTGATTGCTTTTAATCCATGTACAATGGAATTCTAGCCTCAAAGATAATTAGGTACAAATGGTCAACAATACACTTCAACTTCAGTCATTGAACAGGACATTGTTTAACAAGTCTGAAAGAGAAAGTATAACTAATTCTTTGGATTGTTATAAACCATTATTTCCCTAGACCAAATGCATACATTGGTATGTAGCAAATGTATGCTGGGCAAACTGTGCAACTCTTAAGAATGTTTTTAACATCCAAAATCAGAAGGGACAAAGCAAATTATTCATGTTAAATCTCATCTATTCTTAACGTATGAATGACATAAGGAGTAGCCGTTGCAATCGAATTGTACGTTTTATAACATCGGAGCAACCAAACATTGGTATTTGAAAGCCATATGTGCGGATTTTTAGAGATAGTAGGAACTGCAGATGCTGGAGAATCTGAGATAACGAGGTGTAGAGCTGGATGAACACAGCAGGCCAAGCAGCATCAGAGGAGCAGGAAAGCTGACGTTTCGGGCCTAGATCCTGATTTCTGAAGCAGCTTTCCTGCTTCTCTGATGCTGCTTGGCCTGCTGTGTTCATCCAGCTCTACACCTTGTTATCTCTATGTGCAGATTTTTAAATCTGTCCTTTTCTACATCCCACAGCAGACAGACAAGTAAAGCACTTCCAGAATGCACCATTACTTGTCTGGAAATAGGCCTGTCTTTTCCCATCTGACTGACTTGTTTGTTTGTTTGTTTGTTTGTTTCTTTCTTTCCATTATGTTCAGATATAATTGGGACAGTGAAATAACAGAAACTACTGAAGTTCTGATGGTGAGTTGTTTCATGTCAGTTGTTCAAAATATGAAAATTATTTTCAGAGGTATTTGGTGTCAAATGCATCACCTCATCCTATGGAATAGGCACGATACAGAAACCTAGGACACACCAGTGGAGTTTTGAGTCAACTATTATGATAAAAGATGAGATTGTGTATTAAATACAATATTCAACAATTGGTACTCTTTGGGAATTGTTATTTGAAAGCTAAGCTTGTAAAATGTTTAATAAAGCTGATGTAATTCTCTGAGCATTAAGTTTGCAAAAAACTATTTTAAATCATTTTATTCCATCTTCATTTCCTATATACATAGAAACAACAAAATGAATAGGAACAGGAGTAGGCCATTCAGCCATTTTAGCCTGCTCTGCCATTCAATATGATTATGGCTGATCATCCAATTCAGTGCCCTGTTCTCACTTTCAACCCATACTCTTTGATTCCTTTAGTCCTAAGAAATATATCTACATCATTGTTGAAAGCTTCCAAAATTTTGGCCTCAACAGTTTCATATGGCAGAGAATTTTACAGGCTCACCAGTCTCTGAGTGAAGAACTTTCTCTTTGTCTAGGACCTGAAAGGCCTATACTTTGACTGTGACCCCTAGTTCTGGACTCCCCAGTCATCGGGAACATCCTTTCTGCCTTTACCCTGTTCTAATGTGGATAACTATCAAATTAGTCCACACTACTGTCTCTCATTGCCAGGGACCTGGGTTTGATTCCACCCTCGGGTGACTGTGCAATCTCCACACAGATGTTCTCCCCTGTCAGTGTGCGGTCCAAAGATGTGCAGGTTAGGTGGATTGGCCATGCTAAAGTCCATTATTCTAACTCCAATGCAGCAGAGGGAAGCAAAACGTAACAGCACCAGTCCCACCATCCAGACAACTATTCAACTATCACAACTAGAATACCAGATACAGAAAACAGACACCAAGGATGGAATGTAATTAATGGCCCATGAAAGTTACTAAGTGATTTTTAAAATATTTCCACAGGTATTAAAAACAAGAACCTCAAAAATCCACAGACTCACAGAATTTATCAGGTGAGTGTATTAATTACTCTGTGAATGGCAGAATTTATCCCATCAGTGTGGGTTTTGTTTTAATAACTTAAAAAGAATATGAAGTGTGAAAAACCTTCAACCCCCGCCCCCCCCCCCGCCAAACTCATTCCTTCCACTGACCATATGCAATCTATCTTGTCCTGAACTTTGACCCATTTATTACCTTGAGAGATTAGTATTTAGTTTTGAAATAACCTGCAAAGGAAATCGAGCAAGAACTCTAGAATATCAGCATGTACCTTCAATATTAATATCAAATTGGTTGTATTTGTATAAATGGATGAACCTTTTGTTTGCCAGTAAGATAATGAACTTTCATATGCCAGACTGTATTTTACCACCATTAATTTCATAATGAATAATTATTGTGGAATTTCACAAGTGTAGTTAGTTTCTCGTTCACTCAATTAGATGTTCCATTTAGAGATGGAACAAAGAGTGGAGAAGAAAACTATCAGAATTTTGAGATGCCACTAAAGGACCTTTTTAAAGTGTATAACCATGGCGGGGGAAAATCTGCATAATGTTTTGTTTTTTGTTTTTATGACGGGCCCATGATTTAGTTAACACTTTATAGAAATACACTCTGAATTGAATCTTTAATGTTTAATCATTAAAGCTATTTTCAGCTGCACAGAACAGATTACCTTAATTCCCAAGTAAAAGGCTTCGGGCTTTCAATGCAGAAAGCTGTACATCTTGTTCATAAATGTTTATGTGCTTCACGAATCCATTCTGGAGAAGTCTGTAAATGACCATTTAGATTTCCATACATCCACTTACTAAAGTGAATTCTCCATTTAAAAACATACTGATGCCATAAGCGTTATCGTCTGGTAAGCAGTGTTTTGAGCTGAGGTCCTGAAGTTACTGCCTCTGTCGGAGGAGTTACTCGGTTGCAAATGGAATAGGTTTGGGAAGCAAATGGACCTGCCTCTGTTGTAAGGAAACCAGAGATTAGCCTCCTGAACGATCTGTTAGTTACGGAGAACTTCAGGGCCCAAATCATCCTCCCGTTTTGATGGTGAGCCTCTGATCACACATCTGCACTGTCACTAACACCACTCATTTCTACCTATTACAATCCTGCCTGACTCTCCACTTATGTAACACTGCCTGACTTCTGGAGTATTCGAGAGGGTTCAGAAAAGATATCCAAGGATATTGCTGGGAATGAAGTGTTTGAGTTATAAGGAGAGGCTGGATAGGCTAGGACATTTTTTCACTAGAGTGTAGGAGGTTGAGATTTATAAAATCATGAGGTATAGATAAGGTGAATGGCAGGTGTCTTTTCCCTAGGATGGGGTATTTCAAGACTAGGGGGCATATTTTTAAAGTGAGAGGAGAAAGATTTTAAAGAAATGAGGCGTAACTTTTTTAGTGGTTCACGTGTGGAATGAACTTTCAGAGGAAGTGGTGGATGTGGGTACAGTTACAACATTTAAGAGACATTTGGATAAGTACATGAATAAGAAATGTTTGGAGGGAAATGGGCCATGTGCAGGTAAGTGGGACCAGTTTAGTTTGGGATTATGGCCAGTGTGGACTGGTTGGCCTGAAGGGTCTGTTTCCGTGCTGTTGAACTCTGAGTCTCTGCCTGTGAAATGCTGCCTGATGGTGCTGTCGTTTCAGTTTATCTATTGCTGGAATCCTTGTCCATTCCTGTTTCTTTGACTGGCTTCCTTTTACCTTCCATTGCTGATTATCCTTACTTGTGCCCAACCCCCTGTAAAAAGGCACCTATGATATGCTGACCTACATTGGCTCCTGGTGAAGCTAACAGCCTGGATTTTAAAATGCTCAACCTTGTTTTCAAATTTCTTCATGGTCTTATCCATTCCTATCTCCTGTAAACTCCTTGAGCATGCAGTCCTCCTGAGATCTGTGCTCCTTTTCATTCTAGCCTCTAAATCATCCCTGATTTTTAACTTGTCCAGCGTTACGGCTGGACCTTCAGCTGCCTCAGCTCTGAGCTCTGCAATTCCCTTCCTTAAGCTCTAGGTGTCTTTCTTCTCTTCTTCAAGAGACTCCTGAAGACTTACCTGAAGCTTTCAGCCATATGGACTGATTGTTGCCTTGTGTGGCTTGGTGTCAAACTTGCTTTACAATGTTCTGGTAATGTGCTTTGGATGTTTTATTATGCATATACTGTAAACTCTTGCATGCTTTTCTCTGCCAGATCAGTTCATCCTTTTGAAGTTCCTGAGGCCATAAGCATTTTGGTGGATCAAGGCAATCATTTATACTTGAAATGGATAGAAGAAACCGTGCCCGAAGATTGATTGATTGATTTTTATTTATTTGTTTTTTTTTTTAAACTCACAACCGTTAAAAACAAACTGGTTAGGGGTGGAAAATTACAGGAGTACATGGATGGCTTGCCTCTCGGAGAGAAAGTCGATGTGGTCAGCTGATTGGCTAGTTAGAAGCCCCATCAAACGCTTATGGGTAGTTGAACACAGCTCGCTCTGCCCCTGTTATTGAAGACACCACCCCCCCGCCCCCAACCAAACAAAAGGTGCCAACAGGTCCCTGACATAAATCCATGAAAACCAGTATTCTGTCACCAAGTCACCTTTCACTTACACACGCATAGTACATAACACTGACCCAGGTAGCACAGAGCCAGCTTCTGGACTCAACAGAACCCCTGACCCTCTTGTTGTTATCAGTCAGCCAGGGCTCACTGATTGGACCAGGTTTACAGCCCCAATTAGGGAACTCATTTTCAATGAATCTATGTAGCTGACCATATTCCAATCACTATATCCTTCCCCCTAACTCCTGGGATGTAGGCCTGTAGGCATGTGCCTAGAGCGTCTTAGCGGAAACTCATCGTCTTCAGGTGGTAACAGTGTCAAGGCTGTGATATCTACCACGTAAATCTTGTCCTCAGAGGTTTTGTCAGCAGAAGGTGGAGGGGGAGAGCCCATGAGTTCTGATAGCCTTGTGGATGTTCAGAGGGGCCAGGTATGTTTTGTTTCTGGCCCGTTTGTGAGGTTGCAGCTTTCATGTAGCTCGTGCGTTTGTTCAGGACCACCTCAACTACCCGAACTTTGTATGTCACAGGAACTTGCATCAACCATGCCTCTTACCCATGCAGGCCAATCCCACGATTTTGACATCAAACTTTGCGCCCTGAAGTAAACTGCCTGTCTTGCTTAGAGGAGTTCTGTGTCTGGCATTGGCATTCCTGATGCCATTTCGTTTCCCCCTCCCTGCCCCCGGGTGTAGAAAGATCAGGTTTAACCTGATGCGAAGTCTTATCCCCATCAGCAACTCTGGAGCTGTGCTTGTGGTTGCGTGACAGGTGATCCTATAATCAAACAGGAAATGGGACAGTTTGGTATCAAGTGAAGCTGTAGGCTTTCTTTAAGCATTTGGACTGCTCTTTCCACCAGACTATTGGATGATGGATGGTATGGAGCTCTTCTTATTTGATGAAGTCAATTTGACTTTAGGAAATAGTCAAGTTCCCTGCTGGTACTCGAACTGCCGAGTAAAGTGGGTAGCGTTTCGGAATTAGAAGCAGGTTGGGATCATAATACTCCTTAGCTAAAACCTCTTGCAAGACTTTTGGTATCTGGTATCTCGGGGGAAAGTTAAGCTTCTAATAACTGAAAAAGCTGTGGGTCCACAAGCTGTCAGGAGAATTACTCGCTGCTTTTTGTCTGCCCCAATGCCATTTGCCCAGAAAAAGTAATGCATTGGGCCCAGAAAAAGTAATGCATTGGGCCCAGTCTTCGACAGCAGGATTGAATGAGTCAAGCTTCCCAAACAGCAGCATGATGCCAGAAATGCTGACACCAATTCAAAGATGAGTGTTGGAAACAAATCTCTTCAGCAGCATGTTTTTCTCTTGTCACCACTGAAATAACTCCAGGAAGGCCAGTATCCTGTCACTAAGTTACCTTTTATTTACACGTGCATAGTATGTGACACTGACCTGGTTACCACAGCCAGCTCCTAGAGAGACCAGAACTCCTGATGCTCCTGCTTATATCTATCAGCTAGGACTCCCAAGTTGGGCCTGTTAACCTGGTTAAATCAGGGACTCCATTCTGTGTCCACCTGGCTTATTCCATTCCAATCACTATATCCCTCCCCCTTAAGTCCTAGGACTTGGATGATGGCCTAACCTCTTGATTGTATATAACATGCGACCTCCCACCAAAATAATATGCAGTGGGGACATGTAATATCAAATTCTGGAGTTTGCTTTCTATTAGTTTTTTTTTCTAAAATAGGTATCGAAATGAATTCTTAGCTTGTTTTGATATGAAAACATCGTCACAACAACCCCTGATGGTGAATACAAAGAACAAACAGCACAGGAACAGGCCCTTAGGCCCTTCGGCCCTCCAGGCCTGTGCTGACATGTTTTGCCCTTCTATACTAGAAACTGTCTTCACTTACAAGGTGTGTATCCCTCTACTCCCTTCCTGTTCATGTATTTATCCAGGTGCTTTTTGAATGCTGCTGTTGTGTCTGCATTCCAGGCACTCATCACCCTTTTGTATGGAAAAACTTGCCTAGTACACCCCTTTTTTAAACTGTCTTCCCCCTGTTTTCCTTCAAATTGTTTATGTAGATCATGAACAGCAGAGATCCCTGTGGAACACTACTAGTCACAGCCCTCCATTCCAAAAAGGATCCTTGCATGGTTACCCTCTGTCTCCTATGACTAAGCCAATTCTGTGTCCATCTTGCCAACTCACCCTGATACCATGTGACTTCACCTTTTTGTACCAGTCTGTCATGAGGGACCTTGTCAAAGGTTTTACTGAAGTCTACATAGACAACATCAATCCCTCAGTAATCATCTTCATCACCTCCTCAAAAAACTCAATCGAGTTAGTGAGGCACAATGTCCCCTGCATGAAACCGTGCTGTCTATTTGCTTCTAAATGCATATGGATTTTGTCCCTGAGAATCTCTTACGATAATTTCCCTACCACTGATGAGAGACTCGTAGGCCTGTAATTTCCAGGATTATCCCTGTTACCCTTTATTTAACAATGGGACAACATTGGTTATTCTCCAGTCCTCTGCGACTTCACCTATGGCCAAAGAGGAGACATAGATGTCTGTCAATGCTCCAGCAATTTGTTCTGTTGCCTCTCTCAATATTCTGGGATAGATCCCATCAGGACCTGGGGAGTTATCTACATTGTTCTTCAGGGAAAGGATGTCTTTACACTGTATGATGTTATGAACGACCTTGTCTTTTAGCTAAAAGAAACAGAATCTAAAACCTCCTCTTTCACTGATATGCAAATCATAAACATTGACTTTTTTCTCATTTCCAAAACTTCAATCAAACGGATAAGCTATGCCCTGGCTTTCAAAACTAAGATACTTGCACAATTTAGACACACTGAAATGAAAGACTGCCTGTAAATGTAGCCAAATTGTGTGTAAATTTTCATTGAATATTGTTTAAAATATTCAAATTCATATTTGTGAGGTGAGAAAAGGTTTGTGAGGCCGTAGAATGGGTAAGACTTTTTTCAGTACTTAGATTTTAAAGTCATGCTGGTGACAGTTATAGTCAGACTTATAAAATAGTGAAATATCTTAATTGGATTAGTAATCTCGTTGAATTTTAATTTTCAATACAAAAATTCTTCTATATTTAATTTTTTTTTTTAAGAAAGGAGGTAACTTGCCAGAAGTTCAGAAATGGATATTTTTTTCCAAAGAGCTGTATGCCACAAATGCAACATAATTAAAACTTTTGTAATTAAAATAAACACTGGAGTATTCTTTTCCTCTCAGCAAGATCATTTTGATTATTCACGAGTTTTAAAAATTAATTTATCCAGTCTCCTGTGGCCTTGCATGTAGCTATTGAGGTGATATTGCAGTACAGGGTTAAGAATTTGTATAACTTTGTGATGTTTGTTGTTCTCTAACTGATGTGTGTAACTGGCTTAATGTGTTGATTTAGAATATTTTCTATTGCTTGGGAAGGTTCTATGAAATCACCAGCTTTCTTTTAAAGTGCAACTCGGATCTCTGAACATGTAACAGGATGAGACACATTAAATGTACGATTGTGTGCAGCATCTATAATTGTTAATTTTTTAAAAATATATTTTGTATAGCCTGAGACATGGACTGGAAAATGGGAACATCAATAGGAGCAGGAATAGACCATATGCTGCTCCCTCCCTCAAGCCTGGTGTGTCATTCAATACAATCATGGCTGATTTTCTACCTCACTTTAACTTTCTTAAACATTCCTCTTATCCTTTTTAATTTTTAAAAGATTTTTAAAATCTGCTTATTATAACTTATCAAATATATTCAACAATGAAGTATCCACAAACCCAGGAGACAATTCCAAAAGTTTGCAACATTCAAGTGAAGATGTTTCTCCTTGATGACTCTTAAATGTTGACCTACTACTATGAAACTGTACTCCTGTGTTCTGGATTTCCCATCCCCAAGGGAAACAAGCTCTGATTCCAGCCTGCCAAGCTCATTCAAAATCCTTATGTATGTTTCAAGATACAGGGATGCTAATCTGTGAGCAGGTAGTGCAGCAGCTGGGCAAAGTGAGGGATGGGATGGTTGAAGCAGAAAGTAAAAACAGAACCAGATTCCTAATTCCTGGCAATTGAAAGCAGCACATTCTTGGACGGGGGAGTGTTATTCCTGGGGCTGAGGTTCATGAGCAGTCACAGATTTCCTACTACCTAATGTAGCAATCTGCACCATTTGTGTCAATTATTTATTACCCATCTCATATCTGAAGACGCTTAAAAAGATGCATGGGAGATTTGCCAACATCTTTTTAAAAGGCATAGGTTATTCAACCCCAAGGGCCTGTTTCACTGTTCACATACCTCCCAGCAACCAATGTAGAATGGGTATTGGGAAGAGGTCAAGGAATAATTCAGCTGCCAACACGCTCAGCTGGAGAGCGCATAGCGGAGACAAAAGCGGGAGAAAAGTATAAAAATATATCTGCAACTGTGATAGTAAAAGCAAATTGTTTCCTGAAGTTACACAGTAAAAGGCAACCAATCAGTCCACTCTAAATCACTGTAAAAATTGAACTTGAAGTGAAATGCTGGTTCTCAAATTGAGACAAAAATCAGATAAACCTACTCCATCTTGTCCCTTAATTCTTGTTGATGTAAGCACAAGCATGATATAGAAAACTCTTCCCATTTAAGCTAATCAAAACATCCTGAGTTTGTCAAAGACAGGATCACTCTACCTTCAGTTAACAATTGGAAGCCTTGAGGCATGTGTACTGTTGTGAGAAGGCATGCCAGTAATTAGAGTGTGGTCGATTGTCCAGTGAACAAATCTGGGCTTTTAATTTTAAATAAAACACCACCATCAAATCAGAATCTGGCTTGCTTGAGGATATTGTCTAATCAGCCTATTTGGAGATGCCTGGAGCGGGTAAGATAGGAACCTGGACCTTCTGGATTGGAGGTAGGGACATTACCACTATTGCAAGCGACCTCTGCGAATAAAAAATCTGGGTTTTTTTTTAGATATGCAAAAGTGTTCTTACACAAAACTGAAGTTTTTTTTAAAATCTCCTCCCCCTTCTCTCACCAACCACCAAATCACTGACTTTTTGTTTTTAAACTACTAACTGCCTCCAGTAAATCACCATGTAAATGCACAGGCTGTTAAGGGGAATGCAAACCACAAACGTGAGAGAATGGGAAGCGCCTATGTAAATAGAAAATCTGGGCTTGTTTACACATTCAAACCTTGGACCTGTCAAAGCCATTTGTTCTCATTTCTAATGTGAAGGTATTTTCTGATCATTACACACCCCTGGCACAGGTGAGACTTGAATCTGGGTCTCCTGGCACATAAGAAAGGACACTACCATTGTACACAAGTGCCTTTAATTTCTAGTTTGGACAATCCCAGAAAGCTGGAATTATTGCCCATTTAACATGATCAATTGTCTGCAGAGTCATATTGAAATTCCAGAGGTGGACAGCTCCTTGTTTCCTTTGTCCTATTTTAAGTTTGAACAAGCTGATCACCTACTTCTTTCCATACACAGGCATTTCTGTTTTTTCATGGAACCAGTATTGACAAACTGTCAAGTTGCTTGTATGAACACACAAAAATCTTTTGAACACTATAACAATTTCATCCTAGTGAACTACTATTCCAATGCCAAACACAGCTTCTCCACTGAACTCCTTTCTGTGATTGGTGGGTCAGCCCAACCAAAAGTAATTTATGTTGAACTTCCAGCTCAGATGAGGGATTGTTGCCTACTGAGCTACAAGATCCCAATGATAGCTGCTGACACGTCAAACCTATTGCCCCCTTTTTTAATGCAGATAATCAGCACAGCACATGCTATTTTTTAAGAAATCACCTTTTCCAAAGCCCTTCTGTGGAAAAGTGTTGAAATTGAGAAAGGTGACAACAGCACAGGATAAGAACCCAAGAATTTATTGCCAATTGTTTTGCATAGCTGGATAATACAGAAAAGAATACTGACTGCATAAGACAAGTACATGTTTCATTGCAGGGAAAAGGGTAATTATACACTGTGCTCACTTACAAATGTACAATGTTAAAGTAATACTGTGAAACCTCTAATGGTTATGCAAATCACATTGTGTAGGTAACATTCGTTCAATGATTGTCATGTCAGATTTTTCTCATGTTGGAATTGATTTTAATCAAACACTTTGGGAGGCATAACAGTACCAACAGCAAGATGGATTACAGTGCTAGAGACTTGGTACAATAACAAGCATTCACCATTTTAAGTTCCCCTTGCAACCTACATTGCTCCCAAGTCATACTATACTAAAAGGTTGTGGGGCCAAATTTGAAATTCACAGCAATTGCTCAATTCTGGTTATTGTCAGTATAATCCACAGTGTGCCATAATGGTAAAACAAACTAAAAATGAAAAGTTGATTGTCTGTATGTTAAGCAATCTTGTCAGCAAAGTAAGTTTTACGTGCTGCCTCCTCAGCAAAACATTTTGGTGATTATGGTTTCTGAAGTAATATTGCTATTTGCAAATTCATTTTCTTTGCCACAAAGATTATTAAAGCAAAGAGCATGGAAAGGAACTTCGTAAAGTAGACTGAACATTTTATATCCACACTAATGGAAATTTCTATGTGTTTTCTAAGCCAGGACTGAGCACTATGCAAGTCACACCATCACTGGAAAGCAGAATTACCCTTAACCTACAGAACCTGTGAAGAGAAAAGCTTTATTTCACCACAGCGGACAGGCATAGAACTTATCGGGTGAATTTCTGTATGTTTGGTGGGTTTCATTTCAAGTTGCAGTGGGATGCGCAAGGTGAAACAAGCAGACCTTACAAAGGAAAGACCAGTAAAACTTGAGAATGATGTAAACTAGTCCAACTTGTCTTGTACACCTCAAAATTGAGGTCCAGATGTCTATTTCCGTGAATTGTAGTTTTTTTTATTTACACTGACTTTTCCATGTGGCTGAGATCTCAGTCTTGCACCACTCAGCTTTTGAGTCTGATGGTAACAGTAAAGCACTATCCACTCAACAAAGCAAACTATGAAAACTGAACGAGGAACATGCAAAGGAGAAGAGGAGAAACTGAATGTTTGTCTTTGTGAAATCAAACTAGAAATTGTGAGAAACAGGTGAAACCAGATAAACGAGGCACTACTGCTTAAGCATATAATTCCACTGTTTACTTTAGATTGCCCTCCTGGGCAGCTGATCTGAAAAGTGGCTGGGTTCAGATGTACAGTGCCTGGGATGCTGAACTGGTTTGAGCCCATCTTTGAGCACATATCTAGCAGCACATCAGCCCACATCCAAACTGGCACCAATTCTGGATCTGGTTTATCAGACATTTTGGCAGAGTAAGACATTGATCCATAAAACTGACAATTTCTAGGTGCATTATATCCACACAAACATGCAAAATAAGTTCCAATTTCCTCCTCCTGTGTGCAAGCTCAAAGGTAAAGATTCCTACTGGTCTTCAACAGATAGACATTCCTTTCATGTCCACTACTACTGGGTCATAATCCAAAACTGGGGATAGCAAACAAACCAAATGTCTTCCATCACATCTCACTTATTAAAAGTGAATCAGGGCGTGTAGCTCAATCAGCTGTTTTACTAGCTCCTGTTTCTTTGTCTCCCTCATTTCTACAGAATTTATTGGTAATTTTATAACATCTTCTGCCAATTGTAAAATATAGCCACAAAAAACACCAAGTCTTTGGCCAGCAGGGCTTATTTTTTGGGAGTCTAAAATCACAATCAAATTAACCTCCAAACTGCACACATGAAACAGCCACACAGATTATTGATAACAAGGCGTGGGGCTGGATGAACACAGCAGGCCAAGCAGCATCATAGGAGCAGGAAAACTTGACGTTTTGGGCCTAGACCCTTCTGATGAAG